>CAUJNA010003735.1:0-135000 GCA_963377175.1 Effrenium voratum | reverse complement strand
GGATTGCTTCTGGCTTTAAATACCGCAACGTTCAACTGACAAGGGGTTCAACTCTCCTTTGGCGCCTCGGTGATGTGCGCGAGGTCCAGCAAGGCTCTCTGCATGTCACGCATGTTCTGCGACAGATTGGACACGTCCTGTACATACCTCACTCGGATCTCTTGATCCTAGCTTGTCTTTTGTGCCCCAATTGCCCAGTGGCTCTGGCAGAAAGAGGGAAAAACCGTTTTGGGTTGACCATTTCAGTGGGACCCAGGCAAAGAGGGGCGTGAATGGCAGCTAAGTATGCAGCAAGTGAACCAATAGCAGCTTGACAAAACCCGAAAACGAACGGGCCACACATGACAGAGTTCTTCTCTTGCAATATGCAGGGCATTCACTATACAGGGTTTGGAATCTTGCTGGGAACACTTGCTTCGAGCTTAGGCTGGGGGCAAGAAATGGTGTTCTGTGACAACCTGCTTTGCCACTCGAGCCGTGCTGAATACTCTTGTGTCAAAAGCGGAACTATGAACTTGCTTTCGCGAACCCTTTCGCCATGCTTTCACAACCCCATGTTTTGCTTTTGCGAACTTCGTTGTCTTTAGAACTGCTTGTGCGGAGCTTTCGCGGCGGACTTTTGGATTCACACCCTTTGGACTGCATGAGCTCAAAAAACTGCAGGTTCCTTTTGACGATGGCCGTTGGCCTTTCTGCAAGTTGAGTTTCACAAACGGCTGTCCACCCCAAATGCAAGACTTGGTGAAACAGTTCCCGTTCATCATCAACATGCAGGCCCAACCCAACGACCCCAAAAATAAAACACAGGAACCGCGCAAAAAACGCCCTGACATGCAATGTTCCTCTGACTTTCGCGTTCCTGATTTGTTTTTGGCAGCAAGAAATCCAATGCGCAAGATCGCCTAGAAACGCAAACATTGACAAGGGCCCTTCTGCCACAACTCCTAGCCATTTCATCCACGGCAAAGCTCGCGGGATATGATGCATTCCCGAAACATTGCAAGTGAGCAAACCCTCAAAACCGGTTGCAAATCACGGTCAGTTGCAGGGTGTCCAGCAAAATCTCATTTGGCCGTGGCTCAAAATTCAAGAGCCAGGGTTGAGCAAGTTTGGGTCAATTATTTTTGTCTTCCATTTATCAAGGGGCCATTTTGGGTACATGTTTCTGAGCCGCAGCCATTTGTTCGGCTGTGGAGTTGGGGCCTTCAGCTCCCATCTGAGCAGCTCATCCACCATCGCAGCATGTAGCTGGATCTCGCCGGCGGAGACCTCCTCTTGCCTGCCAAAAAAAACCAAGAAGAAGTTTTCAGCTTCACCCAGGGCAAACTTAGTGAGCATAGGTGTCCTTTTGGAAAAATGGATGGCCCTGGAAAAGGGGAGAAACCCCACCTAAACCAGCGCCATCTATTTCTAATCAAACTAACCTAAAAAGGACAAACCTAAAAAGGACACCTATGTTAGTGAGTGTTTCCATGTACCTCTCAAATGCTCCATGGACGAGCGATTTGTTTTAACCAAACCTGGTGTGGAGCCAGGGCTCCACCTGACTGTCCTATGGGCAAGATGCCACAAAACCAACCACGCCAATTCTGGCTGCCTTCTTTGCATGTTCAGCTTCACCGTTCTTCTTTCCTTGTGCGCTGCCAACTTCTCAGCTGCTTCTGGGCAGCCTTTAGGAAGCTCTTCTTCCTTGATTCTTCCTCTGCCAACTTCTTTGCATGAAGCTGAGCGAATTCACCCGCACCTACCAACCATTTCCCGCGGCTTGAACTTGGGCCCTTGCGCAAAAAGCGTGCCGCGATGGCGACATGGTGTTTCCCAAGAGAGAGAGACCTCCCCCTTTCAAGGGAAACCAAAAGGCAACCAGGCAGCTAAGTGGGGTCACCTACGCAAGCCTTGACACACACACTCGAAGACACACACACACACACGCATTCACACACATATATATATATATATATATGTCCAATATAAAAGCATATATATATATACACACGCATATATATATATATATATATATGAAAATATATGTGTATGTACACACACATGTGTATATATATATATAGACACATGCATATATATATATATATGCATATATATATGTGTATATATATATATATATTCGCATATATATATATATAAACACAAACACATTTACACATACACATGTATATATATACATATATATATATATACAGATATATCTCTATTTATATATGTATATGCACACAAATATATACACATATATTTGTATATATACACATCTATGTATCTATCTACACTTGTGGTACACCCCTCCCACATCTCCACACCTCCCACACCACTCACCAAAGCCCGCGCCTGGCCACCTGCGCCTGCTCCAGGTCCGGCGCCGCCTCCTCCAAACTCGCCGGCTCCGCCTCTGGGTCGCTTGCCGCCCGCGCACGCCACGCCTCCTCACCGGCGCTCTCGGCCCGTTGGCCCGCGGACCCAGCAGTTTTTTTTCGGTGCTACTGTGGATGGTTGCGAAATCCATCAACCACACCTCAGAGACCCTGGTTTCGGATGATTCCCTTGTAAATACTAACAAAGAATGCGTTCCCATGGCTTCCAAGTGGTGCAGGATTTCGTCCATCCACAGTATTTCGGGGGTTCGTGCCGTTTGTTGGGGTGTCCGTGGACTTTTTTAATGGTATATATATAGGTCAACCAGTCAACCAACCTCGAACCGCAATTTTCTGGGTCGCTTTCCAATCAAAGGAGAAACAGACAATGAACCCAACTCCGACTATCTTGAACTCTGCCAGCATGCCGAAATCCTTTCGGGCGCATGTGGTGCTACTGGCAGGTCAAAAAAGCTCGATGGGCCCCAGAGAATCGCCTACTTTGGGATGTGAGGCAAAGCATCGCGGAGGGCTTCAAGCGACAAATCAGCAGCAAACCGGCAAGTCGATCAGAAGCGCCCGGGTCTGTTGCCAAGCGAAAGAGCCTAAGACAAGGGAACCCCGCCATAGCTGGTGCACACTGTTGCCTAGAAAGTTGCATTTGGGTCGGCTCCTTTGCTTGCTAAGAGCCAGAAAAAAGAAAAGAAAAAACATCTATCTTCCGTGAACAGCCACGGGGCTGAGCGTGGATGGCAAGAGGTCAGGAATGCTTGCGAAGGGAACAAGCAAGGGAGAGATCGGGTTCCTGGGAGCTGCAACCAGCTCGCTAAACAAGGAGTATGATTTCTTCCAAATATTTTCAATAACACCCAACCAGCCACCAGGCGAAAACAACATATGTGGAATCCGACTTCAAAACAGGGCGCCACAGCACAAACCCAAAACATGATAAATAACGTGCCTTGAGGTGTTTCACCACAAGGAGTCAAGTCTTGCCGCTGATGAGTGGTGTTGACCCCATCGCACGATCAGAATCGCGCGACACAAAAGCGGAACCATACTGGGGGTGGACAAAATCCTGCACCCGCCGATAGGTGATTTATGTCATTGTTTGAAGGGTTTCATGTATCCCAAGTAGTGCGCAAGGAACCAGACGAGAAACACTGATGTTGAAACCCAGGCCTGTTTCGGTTGATGTGGTGCCCGTGGCACCGCGCGGGTTCGCCCAAAGTTGCCAGACGGGCATTTGAGCTTCCGTGGCAACAAAACTTGTACCCATTGACACCCTGCTTTGGGAAGGTCCTTTTGAATCTTTTGTGGGACCACTCTAATGAAGCATATTGCAGGATACTCCCCAGCCAGCTAAAATGGAGCTCAAACAACTCTTGTGCGCCTGTGTGCTTGAAGCACGTGCTCTTTCAACACACCATGCTCAAACACCCATCTTGGTGGACCAAACTTTCCCCCGACAGACCTCACAGCCAGTGCAGCTCGGGAGTTTCACCCTTTTGCTTGGCTGTGGCCGAGAATTTAGAAAGGCCCTCAAGCATAGGCGTCCTAGGGGAAATAGATGGATTTCCCTGGACGATTAAACCACGAGGTAAGCCAGGAATACCAATGCCCAGCTTCGACCCTATTTCCCCAGGCCCGAACTGAGCGGAGCGCACCTCGGCTTGCCATTCAGCCCAAACATCGCTGAGCTCTTTGGACAACTTGTCCACGCTCTCTCGGATCTTCCTCAGATCCGGAACCATGTTGAACCGGCCAGAAGCCGTGTCTGTCTTGGAGGGTAATGTTGACCCCGGATTAATAAACCCCTGTTTATTGATATGGGGGTGTCCCTGGTTTTAGTGGGGATTTACCCCTGTTGGAGGGGCCTCCACCCCTATACTAATAAACAGGGGTTTATTAGAGTAATCCGGGGTCACATTGTCCACCAGTATGGCTTCAAAGGGAAACCAAAAGAAGCCACCCATCTTGGAGCTCTCATCCCAATAGCAAGAAGGCACTGGCTTGGGTTCCTGGGGCCCCCGGCGGGGGAGGGGGGGAGGAGAGGGGATCTGGAGAAAATTTCTACCACCCGGAGTGGGGCGGGCGGGCGGGTGGTGATAGAAGCGGCTGAGCTAAGGAGGAAAGACAAAGACAGCTCCCCCTCTTCTTTAAGCGTCTTGCCACCCAATTAGAGCTTCTGAAAGCCAACTAGCAAGACCTTTCAACATTCTATAGACATCTACTCTATATTGGATATCATGTTAGACATCATGATGGAAGATATGTAGATTGCTAACTTATTATTAATCCTAATTATTTGTGGCGTTCCTCATCTTTCTATCATCATTTGGAGAGGATTTGGGGTAAGAAGAGGAAGTACATGTCCATCATGTGGATTATTAATGGGAATTACCTACCTTTCAACCAGGCTCTTTGGATTTATTCCTCTTTTGGTACCCTTGGCATGCTGAGCGAGACAGAGGATTCAGGGCCCCTTTGGACACCTGCATCGTTGATGTCCACCAGCCATGTTTGAGGGGGGAACCCCACGGCGGAGACTTTGCCAACGGCCGAAAGCCCCTTGCACCGAGAGCATGAGAAAAAACCCTTTCAAAGGGGACCTTTCGAGCGCACCTTTGGGGAAGACTAACATAGACCAGCAATTCGAGTTTGGGGTGTGGTTGGGCAAAACCCTGCTAATTTGCTCAGCACCTTTCCTTTTGGTGGGGTCAAAAAAAAAGAGGAGATGCTGGGCTGCCAAGAACATTGGCAGGAAGCAAATGTGTGTGGCGTGGGAAGGGTGGTGCGTACGCGCGTGTGACTCAGGATGTTCCAATGTTCGGCCTGTGTAAGGGCCCATGACCATTTTTGTGTTTTTACATAATAATTAGTTCTGTTTCAAGCTATTTGGGTGCGTGTCAACATGGGAGGACCTCGAAGCGGGCGGTTTCCGTGTAAACCATTACAGCGCATCCAAGGGAATCCTCTGTGCGCCCCGCGTCCCATATCTCGCGCGCGAACTGCGTACGCTTGAGGGTTGATGCTTTTTTCTCCGGGCCCTGAGCCCAGGTTCCATCATTCGGAACCGGGCGGAGGTGCTGGCTCCAAGGCTTCAATGTTTCGTACACTGCAACCCTAAGCAAAAGGTTGTCTAGTGAGCACAACGCCAACAAATCCTCCGCTTTTGGCAGGTTTCCAAGAGGCTGTCCAATACACCCTAACTGTAACATAGGTGTCCTTTTAGGGGAAATAGATGACCCTGGTGGATGATTAAACCACAAGGCAAACCAGGAATCGCCATCTATGTTTCTAGCAAAACAACCAAAAAGGACACCTATGTCCCCAAACCGCTACGGGTCCCCGCAGGGAAGCTGGAAAAACAAGGTGCTACACTGGGTTGCTTTCTGCTCCCCTGCTAAAAGTTTAACTCTTAGCGGTTTAATGGAAAACTCATTAGTTGGCAAACAAGTTAAAGTCCTAACATCCAAGCAAAATGCACCAAAGTACACATCCCCCAAAAAAACACAGCTGCCGAGCGGCTGCTCCTTGAGCTTGTGCAGCTGCTGTGCGGCCACGTCGCGCTTTACAGGGCTTCGCGACATCACCTGGCATGTCCCAAACGTTCAAACCCATGAGAGGGGACCCCTTTCTGATTTGGCTGTGGCTCAAAAACCCGGTGCCAAAATAGAACCCTGGTAAGTGGAAACTAAGGCCAAAACCTGCGGAACCCCTCCTGTTTAATTTTGAGCCACACCCATTTGTTGAAAATGGTGGGGGGTCACTTGCAAATGTCTGACTGTATGCCCATTAGTTGGTGGCTTCATGTTTGGTTTCCACGTCGGACATGTTCAGCGGCTCATTGTCATTTCCGCTGCGCATCCGCGGCAATCTCACCATTTGGCCGGAAGCTGGGGTTGCTTCGATTCCGGCAAAGTGGCATGCCAGAAAAGCCGCCATCCATGTTCGCCGTTAATCAGAACACACAAGGATAGGTGTGTTGCTGCGAGTAGTCATGGCGCGGTAACTGAATGAGGTTTGGCTTCAAGCTTCCATCTTACATTGCCAGTTCCATGTAGTCATCGTGGGAGCTGAATTCCAGAACACGTGGTGTCCAGGACAGAAAAGTGGGGCGGCGTGACGTTTGTTTGGTAAGGGTGCCGGTGGATGTTTCGGTGTGGCACACAGATTCGGTGAGGGGAACCCATATGACCAATATGCGACAGCTGATGTCATGAGGGCCTCCTTGCAAAACCAATCCTTTCGGAATTGCTCCAAAGGACAAACCAATAAAAGGAGCCTGAAACCATTGGACCTGAGGGTTGGCTGCACTTAACCCTCAGCGGCCATGCGCTTTGATCTTACGTCTCGGTCTTGCCCCAAAGGCCTCCTGAAATCCTGAACGCCCATAAACCAACGATCGACACAGACCCAAATTTTCCCCAGTTTGGGGCAGGGTTTTGTAAAAATTCTGGCAGGCTCCAGAAAACCAAATTGTTTCCACAAGTTCCAAGAGTAGCTTCCCGGTTCTGCCAAATAATCCAGGAATGAAATATATTAGGCAGGTGAATTACCTACCACCCTTGCTCGCTAGAAGCCTTCGCTGGGCTTCCTTTTTGACGGCCTGTCAAGCTCCTAGAGCGAATTTGCAACTTGAGGGAAACACCCCCCACAAAGTTTATCAATCCGGGGTCAACAAACTTTGTATCTAGAGTCCCTATAACCCTTCAAGCCTGGGGCAATTTTTCAGGGTCATGGAAACCCCGGTGGGGAGCGGGTTTTTGGAGTGTCGCCCTATCAAGATGGTTCAAATGGAACCAAAGAGCTGGCCATTTTTGGGATCCGTGGCCGGTCCATGGGCCCGACCTGACTCTCTCAATCAAAAGTTGATCAACTTTGAAACGATCCCCCTCTGAGCTGCCCTTCCAATTTCAAAATGCCTCGGAATTTTCCGTGACTTCCCCTCAGCCCTACCCAGAAAGGCTGACTGTCGGAGGTCCCCTGAAGCAGGACATTTCGCACCGAGATCAAGTGACGCGTTCCGCTTTCCCCCCCCAACTCCCCCAACTCCCCCAACTCCAACTCCCTGGTGGCGAGCGCCGATTCCGGGCACGGCTGGTGGACAAAAAAAACCAACCATACCAACCGTACGAACAGAACAAACCATCATCCCCAACCATCCAAGCTTGTTTTCTTTGTTGGTTTACAAACCATCCAAACAAGCAAAACCACCCCCAAAACATCACCCGCAAAAAGAAAAATCCGAATTCATGCTCCGAGGCCTGCAGCTTCTGCTCCACGTCCTTCAGCGACGCCTGGGACTTGGCGCGGCTCGCCTCAAGGCGGCGGAACGAGCGCGGTGGCGGAACGAGCGCGAGGGGTTTGGTTGGAGGTGGCGTTGAGTCCAGGCTGAGACAAAACGGAACCGTGGGTGGGTTCGAAATCCACTTCGCACATTCAGTCACCCTGAAATGACTTAATTCCACCTGTAAATACCATCAAACGCTATGTTTTCGAACATATATATTTTGGAATATCAAGTCGGAGTATTGCACCGCAAATTTAGAGAAACTAATTATGTGGCACCACATGTGAAATGGGATTATTGCATCTACGTGCCGTATTCGACCACCGTCTACGCTGAATTTGTGAGCAATTACTCTCT
Source organism: Effrenium voratum (assembly GCA_963377175.1). Classification (NCBI taxonomy): domain Eukaryota; class Dinophyceae; order Suessiales; family Symbiodiniaceae; genus Effrenium; species Effrenium voratum. The sequence goes on along the minus strand of CAUJNA010003735.1, from coordinate 126,984 downwards.
CTCTACTCTTTTGAGCCTCCAGACTCCACTGTAGTGCATGGTTGCGGTTGTAATGACTTGGCCGCTTGGTACAGTGGGAAAAGGCAGCAAGCCAGGGATATGCACAAGTGCGCGACTCACCTGACGCAACCCGCAATCCCAGTATTTTGGTACTGCCCCATGTCCTCACCTGCACCATGGCTTGCAGAAAAATCATCCGTTGCGATCCGTGTTCAAACAGCGATCGCTCGTGTTATCATTCAGCGATCGGTATATTTTTTGTTTGGGGGGAAACGGACATGAACAAGCCCGGGAAATCGGCGTGCCGATTTTCTTTTTGGGGGGGAACCCTTTCTTTGTGGAACCCAAGATGAAAACCACCATTTTGGGTTGATCCCCATAGGTGTCCCTTGGGTAAAATAGATGGCCCTGGTAAATCCAATCTAAATCAGTGCCATCTGTTTCTAACCAACTAACCTAAAAAAGGCACCTATGCTGGTGCCCCTGGCACAAGACACGTTCAGCATGTAGAACGGGGTATGCGCAATGGCCCAGATCTCGCCTGCGCTTCCTCGGCAGCCTCGGGCCGCCCCGGCGCCCGGATCTGGCAATCGCTGCACACATTGCAGCAAATGGCGCCACCCGCAAACCCAACACACAAACCAAGTGCTGCGTTGAGTTGTTTGTTTGATTGCTTGCTCTGTGGCTTGCTCTGTGGATGTGTTTTCTTGCTCGTGTTTGTTTGTTTGCTTGTTTGCTTTTTGCACGATGTGATGGCTTGCTTGTGTGTTTGTTTTCTTGCGTGTTTGCTTTGTGCTGGATGTGAGTGTTTGCTTCCTTTTTGTTTGTTTGCTTGTTCGCCTTGCAAATACTGTGATTGTTTGCTTGTTTGTTTGCTTGCTTGTCTCCATCGCTGGCTTTGTTTTTTGCTTAACTGTTTGTTTGTTTGTTTGTTTGCTTGGTTGTTTTCTGGTCTGTTTGTTTGTGTGCTCGTTTGTTTGCTTGTTTGTTTGCGTTCTTGCTTGATTGTTTGCTTGCTTGCTTGTTGCTTGCTTGGCAGTTTGGTTGATGGTTTGCTTGCTTGGCTGGTTGATTGCATGACGTGCTTGCTTCTTTGTTTTTGCTTGCTTGGTTGCTTGCTCGTTTGTTAGCTTGCTGCGTGTGTGTGTTTTTCCCTTGTTTGCGGGCTTGCTTGCTTTCTTGGACGCTTGCTTTTTCGGTCTGCTTGGTCGCTTGCTTGGTGCGCTTCCTTGCTTCCTTGCTTACTTGCCGGCATGCGTGCTTTCACGCTTGTTTGCTTGCTTGTTTGTTCGCTTGATTGGTTGTTTGGGTGTTTCGTTGTCTGTGTGCTTGATTGGTTGGTTGCTAAGTGGGTGGGTGAGTGGGTGGGTCGGTTGGCTGGCTGGCTGGCCGATTGGTTGGCTGGCAAGCCAGCTAGCGAGTCAGCCAGCGCGTCAAATTATTTATTGTGGTTGGTTGCTTAGTTGGTTGGTTAGTTGGCTGGTTAGGTACTTAGCTCCGTTGCTTCATGTATTCGCTTGTTGCGGGGCTTGTTCAGCCAATCCCACCCCTCCTCCGTTGCGCCAGCTGCCGTCAAAGAATATGTAAGGCCCACTCGACCCTCCTAGAAAAAGTTCCCTTTGTGACACTTGACATTTTTCGGGAACTTACCAGGAAAAAGAGGAAGAAGGGTGCCACTGACCATCCAGCTTTAAACAGTTAAACAGTTCAAACCAATTTGGGGAATTATATAAACAATATACACATATAATAATACACACATATATAAATATATATATATATATGTATATTATGTGTTTTCCCGAAAGCATCGCGAAGGGTTCTTCCGTGCGGAGCCCTTGGACAAGTTACACAGAGCCAAGTTGCACAGAGCCAAGTTACACAGAGCCAAGTTACATAGAGCCAAGTTACATAGAGCCAAGTTACATAGAGCCAAGTTACATAGAGCCAAGTTACATAGAGCCAAGTAACAAAGAGCCAAGTTACATAGAGCCAAGTTACATAGAGCCAAGTTACATAGAGCCAAGTTACATAGAGCCAAGTTACATAGAGCCAAGTTACATAGAGCCAAGTTACATAGAGCCAAGTTACATAGAGCCAAGTTACATAGAGCCAAGTTACATAGAGCCAAGTTACATAGAGCCAAGGTTAGAGCCAAGGTTAGTAGAGCTTAGTGAGCGGTGTTAGTTTAGTTAGTTAGTTTATCTAAGGCGCCGGGGCGGGAGTTTGATCGTCGCTCGGGATTGCGACCCTCTGCGGAGATTCGCGCGGTCGAGGTAAAAAAAAGCTGAGGACTTTTTACGATTTCTGCGGTGCGCGCGCGACCCCCTGCGGAGATTCGCGTGGTCGAGGTTCAAAAACTGTAGACTTTTTACGATTTCTGCGGTCCGCGCGCGACCCTCTGCGGAGATTCGCGTGGTCGAGGTTCAAACACTGGGGACTTTTTACGATTTCTGCGGTCCGCGCGCGACCCTCTGCGGAGATTCGCGTGGTCGAGGTTCAAAAACTGAAGACTTTTTACGATTTCTGCGGTCCGCGCGCGACCCTCTGCGGAGATTCGCGTGGTCGAGGTTCAAAAACTGGGGACTTTTTACGATTTCTGCGGTACCCTCTGCAGAGATCGTGCGCGTCGAAGCGCTCTCGCTGTGCGAATTTGTCTTAGTCTCGGCGAACCCTCTGCGGAGATTGTGCGTGTCGGAGCGCTCTCGCTGTGGCGCCGTGCAATATTCTTGCTCGCGAAACGGCCTTTGGAAGTTGTTTCGTGGTTTGCGCGCCTGCTTTCGCAATCCCGCGGTCGCGTGTTCGATTCCCCCCTGTTCCGCGGCAGCTCCGGCTTGAAAATCGCAATTTTAAGTACAAACGTAGTACGCGGAGCGTGCTCCTGCAGCTCCGGCTGGAAAATCGCAACTTTTAAGTACAGACGTAGTATGCGGAGCGTGCTCCCGCAGCTCAGGCTTGAAAATCGCAACTTTTAAGTACAAGCGTAGTACACGGAGCACACCCCCGCAGCTCCGGCTGGAAAATCACAACTTTTAAGTACAAAAATAGTATGCGAAGTACATTCCCACAGCTCCGGCAGCACTTGCGCAGAGCAACTTGCGCAGAGTGACTTGCGCAGAGCAACTTGCGCAAAGCAACTTGCACAGAGCAATTGCACAAAGCACTTGCGCAGAGCAACTTGCACAGACCAACTTGCACAGAGCACATGCGCAAAGCGCTTGCACGGAGAAACTGGCGCAGAGCACTTGCGCAGAGCAACTTGCTCAGAGCACTTGCGCAGAGCAACTTGCACAGAGCACATGCGCAAAGCGCTTGCACGGAGCAACTGGCGCAGAGCAACTTGCGCAGAGCAACTTGCACAGAGCACTTGCGTGCAGCAGCGTGCAGCAGCTTGCAGAGAGCAACTTGCGCGCAACAGCCTGGAACAATGCAGCTTGCGCAGACCACTTTCGTGAGAAATCGCGCGGCGCAGTTCGAGAGGAAAGTAGGATGATGAGATGGAGCTCTCATGTGACCATACACACTGAGCATCACCGCGCGCAGACACGCTCGCCGCAGCGATGTAAAAAGGTGTCTCCGCGGCTGGATGAGCGCCTGTGGAAAAATGCTAGAGGACGATTGGCCCGAACAGGAGCCCTCTGCGGAGATTCGCGTGGTCGAGGCTAAAAAACTGCGGACTTTTTACGATTTCTGCGGTCCGCATCATTTGTTTGGGAGCCCGCCCCAAAACTTCTGGGAGGGGGCGGTTAACGGTCAGCCGCCGCGTTTCCCTCCGCGCCAGGCGCTTCAGCGCGGCGCCCTGCTCCAGCGCCGCGCGCAGCGACGCCTCCACCGCCTGCCGAAGCCGCCGGGTGCCCGGCGGCGGACGAGCCATGGGCCCACCCCACCCACCCCCCCACCCCACTACCCGGCTATGAGTCAAAAATGCGTACCCAAAATGGAACCCTGGTAAATGGAACCAAAGACTAAAACTTGCGGTCCCCTGGTGGTTTTATTTTGACCCATACCCACCCCACCCCAACACACAACCACACACAGAAAACTAACTAGCACATCATAGGTGTCTATTTGTGGTTTGGCAAGCTATCCCCACCCCACCCCACCCTGTGATAAACCAGCCGTGGGTTAGGAGCCTCAGGATTTCCCATGGGCTCCGGAAATGAGGGAATGAGGGAATTCTACCATGGCCAGGTGAACTACCAAGGGACATTTGGACGCAAACCCAATTTCCTTGCGATCGGTGCGATAGGTAGGGAATGGCTGAATGAACCTGAGGGGATTCCCGAATAAAGGACCAGTTGCATGGTTGATATGGGTCAGTAAACCTCCGTTTACTTAAGCACCCGTGGTTTCTTTTTGGGAGAGACCACCTGTCGGCTTCCCTCTAATTGGTGTTTCTGTGCTAAGCCTCATAACACCCCGCGAAAAGAAAATCCTCGCCTTCTCACTATGCCCGGAATCAATTTTTCGTTTTGGAACCCCAGATGGTCAAAGCTCACGATAAGTCTAGTTCTCTTCAACCATGAACATTCAGACGCGTCAGGCCATCCCCCAGGAGGCCCCACATTTTTTGGTGTGGATTCCCAATCACCCCTCCACAAGAACCAGGCGTTCTTCATTTGCGTTTTCATCCGTGGTTGTGGTCTGTGTTTGGGAGAGTAGACCAGCTGTCGGCTTGCCTCCAATTTGTGGCTTGGGTTGGTGTTTGTGGGTAAGACAAACCAATCCAAACCACTTAAGCCTCCATTTGCGTGTTCGCCCCCCACGAAAACGTGAGACAACATTCCAGTAGTGATAGATTCCCCTTCAAACCAACAGAAGAACATAAGCACATACTAATTTCGGCAATTGGAAGTAAGTGGACGGCAGAAAAGCCCAATTAAGAAAGAGGTGGAACTCATTTGTTCTTACCCAAGACCGGCGGAACCCATTGGTGCTTGCCAAACCACAAATAGACACCTGTGCTAGCTAGTTTTCTGTGTGTGTGTGTGTGGTTGTGTGTGTGTGTGCTTGATAGTGTTTGTGTTGGTGTTTGTGCTTTGTGAGGGTACTCTTTTGGGTTGGTTGTGAGGGTCGCCCTATTTTGACACATACCCAGATTCCGGTTTTTGCATTAGGGAGGGGGCGCTCATCCTCAAATTCCCCGAGCGAAATGGTGGCTGAAAGGACCCACTGGGTCCGACAACCACTTAAGGCGACTTGAAGGGAAACCAGTTCTGGAAGGAGTGAGCTTGTGGCGTTTGGGGCGTGTCTCCAAAAGCTTAGACAAAGCGCTTTGGCCTGCCCCTTCAATTATAAGAATGTTCCTCGCAGAAGCATACGGCATAACAAACTCCCTGAATTCCAGAAACCACTTGGTCCAAACCTTCCCGTTCTAACCAGGGGTTCACCCCCGCCCGGCGGGCTTCCATGGCTTCCAGCCATCGGGAAGCTCCCCGGAAAGTCCCCCAGGCTGCGGGTCTTCCTTTTGGGGCTTGGGCTTTTTCTTTTCGCGGGAAAGGCTTGGGCTTTTTTGGGGGTTTAGGCTTTTTTTCGAATACTAGGCTCTTTTTTTTTCGGGGAAGGCGATGCTCGATGGAACCCATCCAAAGCCCGTCCTTTTGAAAGTGGCAAGGATGAAGGGGCCACCTTGGAAAAGAAAGTTGTTTTATACGCATCTGGGAGCACAAAGAATGGGGCAGGTTCCGGCTCAGTGTCTTTTAGGTCTGCACCTATATGCCATCTCCAGTGCTACACCCCCTGCCTGCTCTGGGCTGGACATTGGCACTGGGGTGAGACAATTCGACTGATGGGACCCTCGTCCCAGGGCCTTTGAGGAAAGAGAACAAATGCCTGGCACTGCACAAAGCGTGTTTGGTTCTTGTAGCTGGCGCTGCCGGGGGTAAATTGCTTGGTTTGGCTCGAGCAAGCCTGAGGCGGAAACACGAGCGCGCAGAACATCAAGCCTGTGCCAAGTATTCAGAAGCCATTGCAAAATCACCACACTGCCTAACCGCAACCTCTTCATTTCTGCGAAATACCGCTGGTTGAAACGGCCATATTGACGAAGCCAAGAATCGTGGAAGCTGACAGGGTTTAAGACAGGCCACTTTCATGATTGTTACTCGGTTGCTTTCTGCTCCCCTGCTAAAAGTTTAACTTTTAGTGGTTTAGTGGAAAACCCATTAGTTGGCAAACAAGTTAAAGTCCAAACATCCCTTGGCAAAATGCACCAGTAGAAAAACGTGTTCTTCTCTCGATCACAGATATTTTGTTCCTTGCAAATATCCTCCATCCTTTGGAGCCCATGCGCGAAGAGAAAGCATTGACTGGGTGACCCACAACAAACTCGAACAAATAGGCATCAGTTTATCTCAACATTGAGAACACACACACACATTTTAACAAACATGGGCGGTGTCCTTCTAGACCAGCAAAGAACATGAGTACCCTCAACAAAGACACTGCTACATAAGTTTCCAGGATGTCAGTAACCCATTCAAAGCGCCCGGCCAAATCTTCCCACCCTGATATATCAGTAAATCCCTTTATGCGCAGAAAAAGGTGAGCCGGACCAAAAGGTCGAAGCAAAACAACCTGATCCACGAAACAATGCAAGTAGGTAAGGACAACCCCCCGTTACTGCAATGTGTCTGGGTTTGTGGTTGGACGGATGGTCCACTTGGATGGTCCACATACTCCATCGAGAACAAATACATGATCAGAACAACACACAATCAACCAAAACTAACACACCACCGAGAACCTGGAATGAAACAGCAATAAAACAAAACAGCTCCAAACAGTTCCTAACAAAACAGAACCCTCAAATGCGGGCAGCAGCACAGAACCGAAAGATCAAAAAAAGCAACCTGCATTCCAACAATCATGGGGGTGGACGAAAGTTCCAAAACCATGACTGTTATAGAGGAAAACACCTTGGAAAGGGGTCTTTCTTGAGGGAACCGCCTCCCCCCCTCTTTTTCCGTGGCATCAAAGTTGAGAACCACCCGGAAAACCAACTTGCGCCATGTTGAACGGTCCGATTCCCAAACCCAAAAAAAGGACGACAAGAGCAAGCCACCGAAGAGGCACTCACTCCTCGGTGCCCCCACAGTGGTGGCCGCAGGGTCGAAGGCCAACTGTCGGTCACACACCGAACCACCTAACCCCCCCAACCCCCCCCCCCTCCCCCCGCCGGTACAGGAGTCCAGGAGTCAGAATCCAAACCGGACGGTACAACAAAAACGAACAACAGAACAGGAGTCAAAACAAAAGCCTGGCAATTACTAGATGCTTTTTTCTACCCAGAACTATTGTGCAGAATGAAGAAACCATGGCGGCACCCATTTATTTTTGCAGTTGGGATTGTCCCTTGCTAGCCTTCATCTACCCGGGTTTTGATTGTGGCTCAACGTGGAATCCGAAAACAGGGTCAAGTACATAGAGCAAAGGGGTCAAGTCCCTGAAGCCAACTGGTCTCAAGGAGATTCCTAAAATGACTGCTGTTGGGCCCGTCGTGGTTGACTAGCTGGGTTCATAACTCTTAAAAGGAACTTCACAACCCCATTGGTTTGCGGTAGCAAACAACTTTGTTTTTTGCAGCCCGGCTACTAAAACTTAACACAACCAAACATCGCATGCCAAGAACAGCGAAATAAAATTCACGACTTCTAAGGGGGCAACCAGCTCTGGAAGTCAAAGAGTGATCTAAGGAATTTTGAAATTTAGAGAAGTTTGGGGATTTTGAGTGGAGCAAAACTGCGGGTGGTCCTTTCAAGACGGCAATTGAAACAACATGAATGGCAACGCCCCCCCGAAACGTGTCTCCATTTGCCTCTCTCAGATCTGAAACAAGTTACTGCCAGCGAGAGGGTTTTTGGGCAAAAGGACCACAAAACATGGAAAAGAAACCACATCAACCCATGAATTCTGCGTCACGAACTTGCCACAACGTCGCCTCTGAATGCCCGCCCCTGCTCCCCTCCCCCAAGTGCCATGGATACGCAGAGAATAATTTGTTTAAAACTACAAGTGCTAAACCGCACGGTTCCTTTTTCTTGAGCCATGAAAGTCGGGGATTCACACTCCCCCTGGGTGTCTATTGCACCCACAACGGCCTACCGGCCCCCAGACCGTGCGGTCCTCACTCCTTGTCTTCGCCAAGCACCACCTTCCCAGCCGCCGCTGCTCTTGCTGTGCATGAGCTCCCCCGCGGCTGAGTCTCCTCCTCCCTGACGTCCCTGCTTGGCTCTGCAGACCCTCCTTCACCCGAACTCTGCTCAGGCGGTTGGCTCTCCGTCCCCACCACCTCGATGGGACCTCCTCGCAGATGCTCATCGGCCCTCCACAGGCTCCCTTGAAGACCCCCAAGAGGTTCACCTCGAGCACGAGCTTGAAGGAACTCCCACCGCTCTTCTGACTTTCTTTCCATCTCGCGGTAGTACTCCATCCTCTCCATCCCCAGCACCGCTCTTGTTGCCCGCACCGGAACTCGACCTCCAGTCCCATCTCGCACATGGCATACTACTACCAGATCGTCCCTCGAGGCCTTTGCCTGAGGTCGGATCGCCTTCAAGGATTTGGGTGCCTGCTTAGGCAAAGGTACACCCGTCCAGGGCCTAGTCCCCGTCCCTGTCCTATCCGTCCCCAAGTCCTTGTCTCTTGAGCTGCCGGTAGCTCTGTCAACACCAACAACTTGCCCCTTCTTTCTATTAGCAATATTGATGTTCACGGAGCCGCCTTCCGCCGTCTCTTTCGGTGGGCTCTTGGCCTCTTCATGCGGTCTTGCCAGTTCTTTATCGGGGTCTTCAACCGGTCTTTTCAATTTCTTCATTCCCAAACCACACGCCTTCTTGGTGAGTTCCCAGATCACTACCACCAGAATGGCGATCACCGTCAGGATAACTTCCAGCGACACCCCCTCCAGTTCCGGCTCCTCCCCATCTTCAGCCTTTGCCACCGCCACCAGACTCAGCATGCCCACGACAGCCTTCAACTTATCCACCGCGAGCCACCCTGCTGCTCCAACCTTCTCGATGACCTTCTCCCCGACGCCTTCTTGACCTTCTTCCTCTCTATCACCTCCAAGCCCATTCCTCCTCTGCACTTCTCAAACTGGATCTTCGCCAACGGTTTGGTCAATCCATCCGCCGCCAACAAAGTCGCCGGCAGATGCCTCAACCTCCACTCCTCCTCCTCTATCAGCTCTGCCAACCTTCCAGCTCGACATCTCAAGTGCCTTGACCGCCATGCGCACGCCGGCGTTGTGATACTGCTGATTGCTGCCGCGTTGTCACCCAGGATCATCTTTTTGACCTTTGACCCTTCCAGCAGCTCCACCAGCGTTGCCACCGCCTCTCCAATTGCCGTCGCCTGCACGTAGCCCGTCAATTCCGCCTCTGCTGTTGACAACGTTGTAAAGGCTTGCCTTGTTGGTTCCCAAGCAATGATTCCGCCTCCATACAGAACCATCACCCCCTGGATTGATCTTCCACCTCCTGGCGCGAAGCTCACATCCGCCTGTATCTCCAACGTTCCCATACTCCGAGGACCTGGAAACTCTGCCTCTTCCTCCCGTGGCTCCATCCTCTTCTGGTAGATGATGCCCACGCCGTCCGTGTTCTTCAAGTAGCCCAGGATCTGCTTCGCCACGTTGAGTGCCTTCTTCGGGTACTTCGCCACCATTCTTGATGCCTGGCCAACCGCGAACGCTACATCCGGTCGCGTCCTCGTCGACACCCACAGAAGTTCCCCTAGCGCCACTTGTGCTTCCTTCACCTCCTCCGGAGTTCTATCCTCTTCTGGCTCCTCCGACAGCTCCATCTTCCCCGCCGGGACGTCCACATTCTTCACATCTGGATGTCTCTCCACCAAGTCCCGAATGTACGCCGATTGGCCCAACCAGAAACCACCTTCTCTTTCACAGATCTCCACTCCGCAGAAGACGACCGGCTCCTTTCCACTGACCATTTCCGGAGGCGACGTTTTCCATTCCTGCTGAAGCCGATCCATGAAGCCCTTCATGACCGTGTCCTCCGCTGCGACCAGCATGTCGTCAACATACACCACGATGTTTCCCACGATCTTTCTCCCTTCTACCTCCTTGATGGCCCACAGGTTCCCCTCCAGCAAGTCCATCTTGTACTCCTTCCCGCTCACCCACCATCTGAACTTCTTCATTGTCTTGTCACGATGGCATCCCCAGTCCTTTGGACTAGTGTTCAAGCCGTAGAGCGCTTTGAGGACCAACCGCCGCTCATCTGGCTTGGTAATACCAGCCTGTCCAAACACCTTCGGCGGAGTTACTACCAACAGTCTTCCCCTCCGATTCGGTGCTTGGAGGAACGCGGTTTTCACATCCACGGTCCCCACCTTCCACTCTTCATAGGCTGCTTTGCGGAGGGTCGCTCTCAAGGCTATACTATCCACGCCCCCCGCAAACACCTCCTCTTTGGTCTCCTTTGCAATCAGCTGGTTCCTGCACACCACTGCTCGAACCTTCCTCCTCCCCGACCCAGCCTTGCGGGTGAACACTCCCTTCCCCGTCGCTATCTCCACCTCCGCGTGCTTCACAAGCTCCCCCGCTTCGGCTGATGACAACGGCTTGATTGCCTGGGTCTCTACCGTTAGCGATGCATACTCTTCTGCCATCGCTTCTTTCCAGAGCTCAAGCTCCTCCTTGACCACCTCCAACGGGATTGTCTTTGTCTGCAGGAACTCCTCTTCTTCTAGCTTCTGCACCGCCTTCAGCTGCCTTCTTTCTTCCCCATCCTTTGCGATGTTCTGGGTGTAGCCGTCCACGCTCACTCCCGCGGTGTGCGTGGCCAGGACCACGCTGCAGCCGCTGCTGGGGCGAACCGTCCAGTTTGACAGTGAGACGTCCGTGGGGGCCAGGATCTGCTCTCCTATTCCGGCCACCACCTCGTCGGCCCCCCCATCGTCCGGAAAGCCACGGCTATTTGCAGGGCCGAGGCCGCCTCCGTGACTCCGAGCTTGTCGGCCAACAAACCGTCCACCTGTGCGATGGTGTAGTAGCTGAGCAGGGCGGCGGCGATGCTTGAGGCCGTCGCCGTGTCCTGGTCGGCGGCTGAACGGTACGCCACCAGCGCCGAGGTGATTTGGTTGGTTGTGAACACGTCCTGGTCCGGGCCCGTCCGGTAGGCCAGCAGCGCGCCCGCGATGGCGGCCTGCGTCTGCGTGTCTCTTCACCCACTCCAACTGCCAGGATTCCATCGCCTCACCTCCAAGGAGCTCCTTCTCCTCATACCACACTCTCTTCAAATTTCCATGCCATTTGACAAGCTCCTCTTCCCACTCCTTCAGGTTCTCACACCCCTCATCTTCCCGGCTCAGGGGTGTGAGCCACCCAACCCCTGCATTAGGCGCTCGGGAATTCGGGGATTTCGCTACTCCAACGATCATCTCCGCAATCTTCGCCACCCTGCCTGGGATCACCGCTTCGTCCACCGCAACATCTGCAACACCTCCCAGCTCCCCCCGGCCACCCTGGCCGGATCCGGCTGCTTTCCTCGAAGGCGACGTCGAACCTGCTGCTCTTCCTTCACAACCTGCTCGGACACCGTGACCACCACAGCGGAGGCTCGAACAAAACATCCATCCTTGCGACATAGTACCCCTGCGCCATGTCCTTTGAAGGGCCCCAGACTCGGACGGGCTCTCTCCATCTCTTCACCTTGACCATCGCCTTCGAACCGAACGGCACCAGCGAAATCATCGGCACCCCCAGCGCCCTTAACTGACTCCGCCACCTGGCTTCCGCTGCATGGCGTAACGCCAACGGCCACTGCTCCTTGGGCGTCTTCGTCGCCTCCAGCAGCACCCGCGTCCGGTTCTTGATGACCCCGCGCCCATGCCGTTTTTCTTCACGAACTCCTGCGTCTCCGGCCACGCCCAAAACGAAGCATAGCCCCCAGACGGCGTGTCCAGCTTCGGTTCTCCTGCGCGAAGGCCGGGCCAGTCCAGCCCCTCTCTTCCCTCACACTCCTTGTCACCTCAAACAGCACCATGGGCAACAACTACAGCGCTGAATCCTGGTGGGTCTTCATCTGTGCCTCCGCAGCTATAGCCCCTTCAACCCAAAGCGCTCTCCTCCGCCACGGCTCCGAAGCGGTTCAGGCCCCGACGCTGATATCGGCACACCGACACCGACCGGCACGGCGGTCCTCCGACCACTCCCGTGACCTTGCCCTCCATGCAGAGCTGGAACAAATAGGCCTTCACCGCCGGGTTGAGAGCATCCTGGCCCTTCTGCAGATCCAGGCAAAGCACCACCTCACCAGCATCCTGCCAAAAACTCTGGTCCTTTCCTGAGAACAAGTGCAGAACCACGCTACGAGCCTGTTCCACCCTTCTCCTCGCCCTGCGGTTCCACGGAAGAACCTTGTGGAAGTCCTGCTTGAAGGCGCCCTTCATGTCCACCATCTCCAGACCACTTCCCATGATTTCCCACACAACCACAGGAACCTCGGCCATCTCGCCCTCCACCTTTCCATCATCCTTGATTCTGCCGAGGACAACCTGCAAATCTTTGCTCTGTTCAAGTGGACTGCTCCAAGTCTCCGATGAGTCGAAGCGCCTCCTTCCCCGCCACCCATTGGACACCCATTCTTCATCTCCACCTTGATGTCCCCCTTTGCCGGGTGCTTCACCACACATGCCTTGTTGTTCCAGGATACGCCGTAGCCCATCTCCACCAGTCCCGCCAGTGGCACGATCGGCTCCACCTTCTCTGTTCTTGTGTTGCCAAAGCCGTGCTGTGTCCGCCGCCAGCTCCACTGTCACTTCCTTCACATCTTTTCCTTTGAGTTCCCCTTCTCTGGCTTGACGAAGAGCATGGGTAGCTCCTCCATCCAGCAGACCATAGAACTCCTCTTCCACTTTCACCGACCGAACTCTGATGACCTTGACTATGCTCAGCGACTTCAACAGCCCTGTCGCTTCCGTCAGCAGTTCCTGGACATTTTGACCTTGCCGTCCAGCTCCCCCGGACCCAGACGCCTCCTTCGCGTCCTCTGCCACCCCCTTTTCCGCTGCAACCTTTGGTTTGACTGGCTGCTGCGACTTGTTCTGCTGCTGCGACTCGCCCTGCGCCTGCTGCTGTCTGAACCCAGTCCTTCCGGCCGCCTCATGCTTCACCGGGCATTCCCCCTTTCGGTGCTTTAGCGACCCACAGATCCAGCACCGATCTGCCTTCTTCTCCACCACCGACCAGTCATGGCTATAGTTGCAGTTCCGGCCCATCCGGCATCCTCGTTCTCCTGCAAAGTACACGCAGAGCTTCTTCTCTCCCTCCCTGCGCTGCCCAGACTGCTCTGTCGGCTTCATGCTTTTGACCTTCACCACCTTCTCGTCCGCCTTTGAGGCCACCATCACTTCCACCTCCGCTTGGATGAACTCCGCCGGCTGGATGATGCCGTCTTGCGTTGGTGCGACATCCACCCCCAGGCTGTTTCTCAAGAGACTGAGCCTGAAGTGGACCTGGCTTCCTTCCTTTGCGATCCCGTTGGTCATGCTATCCAACGCTCTCAGCAGCAGCGAGGGATCCGGCATCGCCAGCTTCAGCTCCATTGTGCGAATGTACCACCTCCGCCATTGCCGCACTGCCGCCAAGACCTCCGCCGGCACCGTGTTTCCATTCACCTTTGGCTCCACCAAGTAGTTGAGGAGGCTCTGCCTTTCTGCTGGCCCCCCTGGCTGATACATTGTGAGCACCTTGAAGACCATTCCTGCCGCTGACAACGTCCTTCTTGACACCACCTCCTGTCTCAGTCCCTGAGGCAACGGAGAAAACGGGTACTTTTCCAGCCACCCGGGTTCCTCCGGCGCCACATTCAGCCGATCCACCGGCCGCATGTCCAGCCATTTCTGATAGGCCCTCTCCGCATGGTTCATGATGTGTTCCCACCAGACCGCTGCGCTGGTACTGAGGTCCATCATAATCGGCTTGATTTCCGCCAACCAGTCTCCCGCTGCCAGCGGCCCCGCTTCCTTTGCCCCCAATTCCGGCAGCTTTGGCAACTCCGCAGCTCTGATCGCCTCTTCCCGAAACTGTCCCGCTGCTAACATTGCCTTCACATCCTCCGGCCAGACATCCATGATCCCCTTGACGTCCCCAGTCTTCTCGCTCACCACCACCTCCGGGTCCAAGTCGGCCCTGGCCTCCAATCCCGGAGGCGGTGCCGGAGCTTCACTCACCATTGCATCTGCCCGTTCCCACGTCAGCGCCCACTCATTTCTGGTCATTGGCGCCGGTACCATCTTCAGGCCACCCGGCTCATAGTCCTTGGTCCAGGTGTAGAGCTCTCCTTCTCTCGGCTCCTCCCTTCTAGAGTTACCTTCTAGACGAAGACCACCTTTTCCCCTTTTTAGAGCGGGGTGGCGTCCCCCTCGAAACTTCCGTCCCTCCTGGGGTCCTTCGCTGTTCTGGCGTCCTTGGCCTCGGAGGATGCGGAGGTGGATGTGGGGACCTGGTCCGATCTCGCCGTTCCCCTTTTCCATGTCCTCCACCCGGTTCTGCAGGTGTCTGGAAGATCTCCTCCTCTTCTTCCTCAAACCTCCTCCGCCGGGTTCCATCCCACTCCCAGCGATCCCACCATGATCTCCAGTCCGCCAACTGATCCTGGGCTTCCCTCAGTTGACCCTGAGTTTCCCGGACCTGCTCCAACAGCTCATTGATCGTGCTGTTCCTCCTCTCCAGCAACCTGCCCTGCTCCGCCATCTTCCCCTTAAGATGATCCCGTTCTTGCTCCATGCCTCGAATCATCCGGCACGCCAGCATGAGTTGCTTCTCCATGGCCGCTTGAATATCAATCATGCCGTCGTCATAGTCCGGCACGGGTTCCTCATCATCATATCGCAGGCCAGCTGGTAGGTTTCCTTCTGGAATCCACGTCTTCGTTGCCGGGTTCCAAACCATGTGGAGCTCCATTGGCCTGAAGCCCGCTCTCGTTGCCGCCCTTGCCTCATCCCTCGTCACCTCCAATTCCCTCGGCTGCGGTCTTCTCCCGTCCTTTGCCCCATGTCCTTTACCTTCTCGGGGTTCCGGACCTTTGCCTCCAGCAGGAACTGAATCGCCAGGATGATCACGACCTGCCTCAGTTTGACCTTCTTCTTTCCTTTCTCGAGAGTGCCCCGTGCTTCCCCTAGTTGCATGCCCTCTTCCATAGATGGGATGTCTTCCGCGATGCCCTCCACCCTTGCCTTCTCCGACCGTAATGTCCACTTTCTCGGTCTCCCGGATGTGGTCCCACGCTCGCCGGTCTACCTCCGCGAACACCCGCAAGACCCCCTTCAGCATGTTCTGTGGGCCTCCCTTCATACTCTCCCCAAGGATTCCCTTCATATTCTCCCCAATGATGACCTTCACCTCGTTCACGGCGTTCAGCTTGCCCTCGTTCCGGATGCTCCCGAGGATGTCCTTCGCCATGTTCTCGACCCCACCCACGATGCCCTCCTGGATGATCCCCATGTCGAGCTTCAGCAGGCCACCCTCCAGGATGTCCACGATGGCCATCGCTACCGCTTCCTCTTCCCCTTTCTGTTTCACCCTTTGGCCAGTTCTCCCTTTCCAGGTCCTCCTGCAAGCTCCGCTTCACATCGCTCCAGAACTCCGACCTGCTGCTACTCCTTGTTTCCGCTTTGTGCCACCCTTCTTGATCGCGATCATGTCCATGTGGTTCTCCCGGGTGTGCTCCTGCCATCTCCCCCTCCGGAACCCTCGGCAGGTCCTTGGGCCGAAGTGCCTGCAGCTCCGCCTCCGCCCTTGCCTTCTCGCTCCAAAACGGGTTCACCGGCACCGCGCCCCCATGACCACCCCTCTCCGCCTCGCCCTCCATCACCTCCTCCTCGGGGATGACCTCTCCGTTGGGCTCGGCGACCATGATGCCCTCGTCCCCCGCATCCATCGACCTGGCCCTCCTTCTCCTCATGCCAGCGTCCATTGCGGGGGCCTACCCGAGCAGCGTTGGGCTCATAACCTACAAGTGCTAAACCGCACGGTTCCTTTTTCTTGAGCCATGAAAGTCGGGGATTCACAAAAACAAAACAACCCAAAGGAATGGTTGCAAAAACATATTCCAACTGTTTAGAGGGCTTGTTTCAGCGCCAAGCCCCGACAACAAAGAATTCGTAGCGCAAAAGCCGGACGAGGCACCCCAAGGATGTGAGCATGCAGCATGCGCCATAGCCCAGCCACTTAAGAGGCCAACATTGCAATCGGTGTAGGATCACGTCAAAAGAGATCTCAGCTGAGCATCCACGATACCCCTCCCCACCCCGTTTGTCTGCCTCAAAGGGGATGAAGATCACGTCCCAGGAGATCAGGAACAGGCCCAGAAAGTCCCACACTCGGCGGGTGCGGGTCCATTGGGCAATACCATACCAAACACACCACCTCCAGTTTTAGTCCTACTCGATTTTGCGCTGTAAACCCCACAAGCCCAGGAACTGAGGACTTAAAAAAGTACTCAGGTGAATGGACGGTGTCAAAACAGGGGATCCCAACAAGGGGGACCAAAAAAAGAGTGGTGGGTGGTTCCTTTGCTTTTAAGGGACACCAACCTCAGTAATGTTGTTTGTCGCTTTCCAGTTCATATGAAATTCCTCAAACTTCTGCCACCCTTGCGTGGCCTGCGCGGGTACCTTCCGCGAAGCTTTTTCCGCGAACTTCCGCCGGGGACAATTTTGCAGCATTTAGGGGCGTGTTGCTTCCGAAGTGGATTCCGCGACCACAATTTAAGCCTCGGTTGTGAGATGTTCATATCTTTAGGGCATTGGCATTGTTTGTCTTGTTGTTGCTGTTGCTGTTGCTGTTGCTGTTGCTGTTGCTGTTGCTGCTGTTGCTGTTGCTGTTGCTGTTGCTGTTGCTGTTGTTGTTGTTGTTGTTGTTGTTGTTGTTGTTGTTGTTGTTGTTGTTGTTGTTGTTGTTGTTGTTGTTTTGTGTTGTTGTTGTTGTTGTTGTTGTTGTTGTTGTTGTTGTTGTTGTTGTTGTTGTTGTTGTTGTTGTTGTTGTTGTTGTTGTTGTTGTTGTTGTTGTTGTTGTTGTTGTTGTTGTTGTTGTTGTTGTTGTTGTTGTTGTTGTTGTTGTTGTTGTTGTTGTTGTTGTTGTTGTTGTTGTTGTTGTTGTTGTTGTTGTTGTTGTTGTTGTTGTTTGTGTTGTTGTGTTGTTGTTTGTTGTGTTGTTGTTGTTGTTGTTGTTGTTGTTGTTGTTGTTGTTGTTGTTGTTGTTGTTGTTGTTGTTGTTGTTGTTGTTGTTGTTGTTGTTGTTGTTGTTGTTGTTGTTGTTGTTGTTGTTGTTGTTACTGTTGCTGCTGCTGCTGCTGCCGCTGCCGCTGCTGCTGCTGCTGCTGCTGCCTGCTTTCGTTGCCGCTGGCAAGTCTTGTTCGCTGACGAGCATTCTCCAACGCAAAGCCCTGAGCCAATAGAAAGCGCTTAGGTTTCCTCCTGCTGCGTGTGTTGGGACAGGGTCATCTTCTGGCGCTCGAGCCTCGGCGCTCCCACGGCGCTCCCGCGGCGCTTCCGCGTTTGGGATTCTGTTTGTGGGTTCCCTCCAGCCTTTCAGTACGTGCCTCAGGCTCTTTCCTCAGCAAACGCTGGCGCCATTGCCAGCCGAACATATGCCGTAGCAAACACGTCCGTGAACTTCCGCGAAGCTTTTCCGCTGCCTTCCGCGACTGTGGCGCGCCCGCCCCTTTTCAAAGAATAGTTTCCGCATCTTTACATGCGTAGTTGAGCAACAAAAAGAAACTCACCTGACAGGGGTACCCTCAAAAGCGCTCAATTACCATGCAGGTGACTTTCTGAGGCAAGGATGTTGCTTGTTTTGCTCAATATCCTGGCATGCTACTCACTGACATGAACGGGACCCAATCCAACCACTAAAATAGGCTATCTAAAATGGGTGGTGAATTCACCTACTAACCAAAATGGTACCTGGTGCACCTACCCCAAAATGGGATCCCATTTGTTTTGACAACCACAGCCACATTTTGAAGGGTCCCCCCAAAGATTTCTGGCCGATGCGATCCCGAGGCGTCGGCCAAGTCGGGCGGTGCTGTTCGGATTCCACGGCACCCTGCAAGATTCGGCCGTCGCAGCTTCGGGAAAGGTCCAGCAAACCCAACAAAATCCGCGCGTGCCGGCAAAAAGCCCGGGACTTCACTTTTTAGGGCCAATTTTTGAGGGTGTACAGTCCAACCCCTTCACTTGCAAACTGTCTATGCATGTGGGGCCTGGCCTTCTGTCCCTTTGGACGCAAACACAACTTGCTTGCGATCGGTGCGATAGGTAGGACCAGTTGGATGGTTTTTATAGGGGTCATTCCATCATTCCGAGGTCCAACAAGTTGCGGACCCGTGATCACCCCGTTCCTTCCAAGTCCGGCCTGATCTTGCGAATAGCCGCCAAGACTGTGTCCAAGAGGCTCATCTGGCAAGATGTTGGCTCAAACTCGTTGTCAAATATGGCTCGTCGCTTCAATGGGAAACACCCTCAAACATGGTGCGGACAGAAATCCCACTGATGTCCACCAAAGGGTTGAATTCCGATTCAAAATCAAACCCCTGATCGAAGCATGCAGTCCTGTGGTTTCAGCCAGCGGGACGCCTCGCCATTTTTTTGGTGACACCCATCTACACCAAGGCATTCTGGGCTGAATAAAAGGAGCCTTCAGTTACTACAGCACGCTTCATCCTGGGAGATTGCTGCGCGAAGCATAATCCCTTGCGAGCTCGATTCGGTTGGTCAGACTCCACGGAACCAAAAGGCCCCCCCACAGAGGGAACGAATCGTCCGCTACCATCCGCTACCCGCTTTCGCACACCCAGGGAAGTGGGCAGGAGGCTTCCCTACAAGGAAGTAATTGGTCCTCCAAAAACCTCCATCCGTCCGTTGTTTTCTTTGGGAGTGGTTGGGGGTGGAAACCATCTCAGGCGAAACCGTCCGTTCACACGCATCCAATGCCTGGCGACGCGTGCGGCCCTGGTCGCTGGTGAGCTGCCTGACCAGCTCGCCTCAGCGAAATCGGAGCTTGCCACGGGCTCATAAACAAACAGAAGGAACGTTTTGGATCATTTTCCATCACACGCTGCACCCCCAACCAGCACCCGCTCTCTAAGCAAAATAAAGGTAACGTGAAGGTAAAACAACGCGTCTGAGAATGGAAACACAGGGCTCCCTTAAAGAGATGAAAGCATCAGCACTTCCACAGGAGCTACTTGCTTCACTGAACTTGCCTGGATCAATGCCGCGCAATCCACCAAGAAAGGCAGTCACATACTCACATTTTTGTCTTTTGAAGCCAGCATGTATTTCCCCAGAAGCGGCAGCTACGGGGTCTCGCTGGAAGAATAGGGGCCTTACGCACACTGTTGAGGGCCCCTGAGCAGAAATAACGCAAAAGCAAACCCCTCAAACTGGCAGCGAAACTCGTGTTTTGAAAAAATATGGACTCCCCAAACTGCAGGTTGTACTTTCAGGTTCTCAAGCCAAGCCACGGGCACCCTCAAAAAGAAAACACGCGCATAGATGCCCACCCATCCTGCCGAGATGTCCAGTTGGCCGCTCGGATCCGCTCGGCTGAGCAGCCCTGCCGCTGATCATCTGGGAGTTGCCGAAAGAGTTGAGCCGCACATCGTTGTTGCCTTGGATGGGTCAGGACAGGTGGGCCAAACAGGTGTGTCTTCAAACAGGCACAAAACCAACGAAAGGTTGGGGTTCCCCGCAAAAAAAAAAACAAACAAACAACAGTGCTTATGATGAGAGGAGGTCAGAGCAAAACCTGTTCCTGCCAGTACCCTGCCAGTACCCCCTCCCCCCCACCCACCCACCCACCCACCCACCCACCCACCCACCCACCCACCCACCCACCCACCCACCCACCCACCCACCCCACCCCACCCACCCACCCACCCACCCACCCCACCCCACCCACCCACCCACCCCACCCCACCCACCCACCCACCCACCCACTCCACCCACCCACCACCCCGCCACCACCCACCCACCCACCCACCCACCCACACCCACCCCACACCCACACCCACACCCACACCCACACCCACACCCACACCCACACCCAAACCCACCCCACACCCACACCCACACCCACACCCACACCCACACCCACACCCACACCCACACCCACACCCACACCCACACCCACACCCACACCCACACCCACACCCACACCCACACCCACACCCACACCCACACCCACACCCACACCCACACCCACACCCACACCCACACCCACACCCACACCCACACCCACACCCACACCCACACCCACACCCACACCCACACCACACCCACCCCCACACCCACACCCACACCCACACCCACACCCACACCCACACCCACACCCACACCCACACCCACACCCACACCCACACCCACACCCACACCCACACCCACACCCACACCCACACCCACACCCACACCCACACCCACACCCACACCCACACCCACACCCACACCCACACCCACACCCACACCCACACCCACACCCACACCCACACCCACACCCACACCCACACCCACACCCACACCCACACCCACACCCACACCCACACACCCACACCCACACCCACACCCACACCCACACCCACACCCACACCCACACCCACACCCACACCCACACCCACCCACCCACCCACCCACCCACCCACCCACCCACCCACCCACCCACCCACCCACCCCCCCACCCCCCCACCCCCCACCCCACCCCGCTCAAGCCCCCCCACCCATCCGGAAAGAAAGAGAAATGTGTGTCTGTCTGTCTGTCTGTCTGTCTGCCTCTCTGTCTCTGTCTCTGTCTGTTTCTGTCTTTCTGTCTGTCTGTCTGTCTGTCTGTCTCTGTCTCTGTCTGTCTGTCTCTGTCTCTGTCTCTGTCTCTGTCTCTGTCTCTGTCTCTGTCTCTGTCTCTGTCTCTGTCTCTGTCTGTCGGTCTGTCTGTCTGTCTGTCTCTCACCCACCCCACCCACCCTCACCCACCCACCCACCCACCCACCCCGCACCCCACCCCACACCCACCCCACCCACCCCTACCCCGCCCACCAGTTCACACGAGGCGCGCCAGCGGTCTGCCAGAGAGAAGCGCTGACCAGACCCGGACAAGGCTGAGCCGGGGGACAAGCCCGGGGACATCTGGCCGGCAGGCGTCTCTTTCCCCACCTTTCCAAACCTTTCCTCAAGGAAACCATTCGTTGGCGGTGTCGCCCCCCCGGAAAACTTTTAAAACAAATGAACTCCAGAGGTGATAGATTCCCTTTAAAACCAACAGTTGTTTTTGTTTAAAGTCTTAAGCAAATGGAAGAAACGAAGCCCCAAATTTCATTTGGGTGTGGTCGTTTTATAGGATCCGGATCCCACAATGGACTCAGCGCTCCTTATGTTTTTCCTTGCTGCATGTTTTTTCTAGACTTTACTGCGTTGATACAGCAAGCACCTTCGGTTTTCTTGGGACATCGGACACCCACGGGGTCAAATACCCACAATTAGACTAAGGTCAAATCAGAGCAACGCTTGAAGGGTGCCTTCACACACGGGGAAAAGTGATAGTATCCCACGGACCCCCATGTTGGATCCTGCTGCGGGTACACCCAAGAAGCTTGTTGGACACCCAAGGAACAAAGTGTCGCCACCCAAAAAGGGTCCTCAGTTATGACCCCAGGCATTCAGGTATTCCACCCTGACCACCTTGGGACATGGAATTGTGGGCCACCCTGTTCACATCAAGCTGCAAGGCAAAAAACAAAACTCCGCTTCGTGGGGGTTGGCCCGTCTGAAAACTAGCCCCTTATTGAGAAAACTCTCTCTGGAGAATCAAAATGCTATTTGAGCCTCTTTGTTGTCATTTCCCAAGGGCCCGTATGTGTAATACTGTGGATGGACAAAATCCTGCACCACTTGGAAACCATGGGAAACCATTCTTTGTTGGTATTTACAGGGGAATCATCCTTCCAGGGTCTCTGAGGTGGTGCAGGATTTTGCCCATCCACGGTACCTCTTTCGCGCCAGGATCATGTCCAAACCCGACAATTGTGATTTGCCTTTGGTTTTGAGACTGGGCTTCGTCAACAGACATGCACACCCACACGCAGGCACTCCCTGGAAGGTTCTACATATCATAATTGCTCCGAAGGCAAAACCCGGAGCCTGTTTGGTCGCTTCTGGACCACCGTATTCGCAAGATGTAGGTTAACTCCCTACAAGTCATTCCGGTTTCCTCTTGGAGGTATCAACCAAACTTGTCCAACGCCCTGGTAGTCGGTTGATAATTGCCCAACTTCCTGCAAATGTTCCAGAAGGATCTGGTTTCGTGCCTTCAAACATGTCCACAATCACCAACCAAGCCCCTTTGGGAACACGACATTCCTCAGGGAGAGTTCTTGTGCACTAACTTCACAACCCTTGGCATGGTAGCAAAGCAACTTGGTTTGTTGCAAGAGCCCCTACTAAAAATGAACAGAACCAAAGAACACAAGAAAGACAACTTGATCCAAGAACCGGGACTAGGCCCTCCAGTAGAGAAGTTAGAATAAGGGTACCCTTTTTTCTGTAGTCTATTTTAGTAGGGGAACCGAATTTTCCCCAAAAAAAGTTGGTCAAAGGGCACTACCGGGGGACCTAGGTGAAGCTACCCTTGCCGGCTAAACGGTTGAACCGCAGGAGAGGCCGAAGCTGCAGGAAGCGCCTCGGACATCCGACTCAGACTTGCTGCCCTGGGCAGCTCCAGCATCTGGCGGTTCGGTCTTTGAGCCCCGCTGAAGGTCTGACGCTTTTCTAAAGAGGGGGTGCACCAACCACGCTTCACAACAGCTTTCCATACCATGACAGGTGCTTTTTTTCTACCACAGATTGGAATCTTGTCGTGGAAGGTCCCCCTGCTCTTCGAAATGTCTAAAAACTCGAAAAATGTCACAAAGGCGATTCCTCTCGCCACATCGGAGTCGGACTGCCATCCTGAAAAGAAGGGCCCTCTCCCATGATTCTTGGAGAAAGGGGAACACATCTAGAGGGCCATTTTCCCTACCAGTCCCCGACCTTTGGGGGGGGGTCGCATCTTGCCGACAAATGCTCAACATAACTGTTTTACTGTAAACTTTACAATATATCTGTATATACATATATATATATATATATGTGTATAATATGCCGTGTTGATAATTTGATACTTATTCAAACTCATCTTGGTTTCCCCCCAAAAAGGGTACAAACTGCATACAGCTGCCTGGGTTCCGTGGCTCACCAATACTCATGCATTCGGGTAGCATGACCCGAACCCCTGAAACAAAAACATTGCAACCTCCCACCCGGAAAATAAAATAAACCTCGGATAAAGGGCCAGTTTGAAGCATTGCTCTTGGGGAATATGTCCTTAAACGGGACCCACCAAAAACGTGGCTGTCGTTGCGAGGTCGCACTATAATTTGCCCAGAAACCTTAACACTTGGCGGTAACGAATCCACGAAGCTTGCTTACTTCCCACCAGTTCGGATCGATGAAGCCCTGTAAAGAACTACCGGGATAACCCACCTACCAGCTGGTGCGAAAATTGATATTTTCCATCCACAATACCCCTCCCCCCCCCGCACCCAAATGCCCCCCCCCACTCCCCCAACCACAAGGTCCAACAAGCCCCAACTTGTTCCATGGCCCTGTCCATCAAACCTCCCGCCCCCAGCCCAAGGACCACCTGCACCACCTGGCTGCTCGCATCGAAAGAGGCATCACCTCGGAGCGGCACCGCCCTCATTTTTTGGGGGAAAGAAGGGCACTCGATTTTTGGGCAAAACACCTGGAACATGGGGGTGGCCCTCAATTCCCAAGTAGGTTCTCTAGTTTGGGACAAACAACAAGTCGATCGACCTTGGTTTTCTGGTCTCGAAAGTTAGCTCGTCAACTCGTGTCCCGAGCCCCAAAGGGACAGTCAGGATGACCGCACCTCATGGTGTGATCACCGGCCAGGGCAAAACAAAAAGAAACCCCCAGGCTGTGGCATACACCCCTTTTGGGTACAAGTGCCCCACTTTTGTACACTTTCCAAAAAGGCGATGTGTAACAGCACGGGCAACGTAGGGAGCCCCCCGCAACAATGGCCAAAAACAAAAAACGAGCTCAGGGCTAGAGGAAGGCAAGTGACGTATCGGGCGCGACGGTTGTAAAGAAAAGCCTGTGTTCGAACCCCTACCAATGAGTGGAGTAGGGAATAGGGAACCAAGGAAACCTTCTAAGCTCCTGTGATGGTACTGAGCTGCCCTCAGATCCCCCGCTAAAAGTCTAACTTTTAGTGGGTTAAATGGAAATTACCACTAAACACTAAAAGGCTAACATGCTAAGGAACCGGATGGCTGGGAGCCACCCAGGGTTTACTTGCAATATGAATCCTCGACTTCGAGCTGAGCGCGCCGGCTCACCGCCAGCTCATGCGCCCGCTGCCTTGGATCCAGACGTGACTGACCCCGGTGATTCACAGACCCGACGTTTGAGGCTACCCACATGGAACCTGACAGGAACTGACACGTAGAACTCGCAAGGTACCCAGAGAAACGGCCCATACTGTTTTATACTCGCAAAACCCCCCTCCCCATTTTATCCTGCACATGGTGGTTTAGGGGAAGTGGCGGGGGGGTAGCGGAAACCCATAGCCCGAACAGCGCACAAAAAGATGGCACAGCTCAGGTTTGATTTCTCAACTGCAAGACCCATACTTGGGTGTGTCCTCTTTTGATAACCTCTTCTGTTTTGGGTGGTGTTTTGAATGACAAAATGGTCCACCCCACCACCCCACCACCCTACCCCCCATTGTCAGACACACCCACTCTTACACGCTTGTCACTTGGATCTCCAGCTGCCACTTCTTTCCGCATCATTCTGTTAAGCTGGTAAAGCAAATGGATCCAAAACACCCATTGACACATGAGTTTGGTTCAGTTTTTGAGGCTACCCTTTTTTTGGGATGGTTTAAAGGGACACCAAAAGGAAATCACAACCATTTTTGGGGCTGCAAATCCATATTTTGACACATACTCACATCTGTTCATCTAGGGTGTTGGCAGCCTACCCCGGTGTCTTTGCTTCCACTGACCCATTCACAATGGCTTCTACACAAATGATCACAGTTGCCTGATAGCCCTGGTAGGGCATAGAAGGACTTTACCCAACTGAAATCTGTTGAACCTGCCAACCCGGAACATATGGCTGGCGCTCAGTAGGGCATGACCTTCAAGGTTTTGGGAATGAATCCGGTTTTGAACATTCCCTTCAAAGCCGAATCGGGGATGGTTCAGTTCGGGGTCATTCCATTCCTCATTCCCTGCTGAAAACCCGGCAAGATGTCAAATCAACGTTCCATTTACCACTAAAAAATGGCCCAAACCATTCTAAAAGGGACAAGTCCATGAGCTCAGTCAGTGAGCAACCCGAAAGGGACAAGAAAAATAGAGAGCTACCCTTAAAGGATTAAAACATAGTGAGCAACCCTTAAGGCAGAAAAAAGTAGTGAGCAACCCTTAAGGGATTAAAAGAAGTGAGCAACCCTTAAGGGATTCAACAAATAGTGAGCAACCCTTAAGGGATTCAAAAAATAGTGAGCAACCCTTAAGGCAGAGAATTATAGCGAGCAACCCTTAAGGGACAAAACAAAGAGAGAGCAACCCTGAAGGCAGGAAAAATAGTCAGCAACCCTTAAGGGATTGAAAAATAGTGAGCAACCCTTAAGGCAGCAAACAACTAGTGAGCAACCCTTAAGGGATTAAAAAAGAGTGAGCAACCCTTACGGCCGAAAAATATAGTGAGCAACCCTTAAGGGATTAAACAAATAGTGAGCAGCCCTGAAGGCAGCAAACAACTAGTGAGCAACCCTTAAGGGATTAAAAAATAGTGAGCAACCCTTAAGGCGGAAACAACTAGTGAGCAACCCTTAAGGGACAAAACAAATAGTGAGCAACCCTTAAGGGATAAACAAATAGCGAGCAACCCTTAAGGGACAAAACAAATAGTAAGCAACCCTTCAGGGATTAGAAAAATAGTGAGCAACCCTGAAAGCAGAAAAAAAACATGAGCAAACCTTAACCTTAAGGAATTAAAAAAATAGTGAGCAACCCTTAAGGGACAAGAAAAATAGAGAGCTACCCTTCAGGGATTAAAACATAGTGAGCAACCCTTAAGGCAGAAAAAACTAGTGAGCAACCTTTAAGGGATTAAAAAATAGTGAGCAACCCTGAAGGCAACAAACAACTAGTGAGCAACCCTTAAGGGATTCAACAAATAGTGAGCAACCCTGAAGGCAGAAAACAAAGTGAGCAACCCTTCAGGGATTAGACAAATAGTGAGCAACCCTGAAGGCACAAAAAAACATGAGCAAACCTTAAGGGATTAAAAAATAGCGAGCAACCCTTAAGGGACAAACAAATAGAGAGCAACCCTTAAGGGATGGTTTAAAAAAGATGAGCAACCTTTACGGGATTCAATAAAATAGTGAGCAACCCTTGAGGCAGACAAAATAGTCAGCAACCCTTAAGGGAATATAAACAATAGTGAGCAACCCTTACGGCAGAAAAAAATAGTGAGCAACCCTTAAGGGATAAAAAATATAGTGAGCAACCCTTCAGGCAGAAACAAATAGTGAGCAACCCTTAGACAAATAGTGAGCAACCCTTAAGGGATTAAAACAAAAAACATGATGAGCAACCCTTAAGGGATTAAACAAATAGTGAGCAACCCTTAAGGCAGGAAAGAAGAAAACAAGTGAGCAACCCTTAAGGCAGAAAAATATAGTGAGCAACCCTTAAGGGATTAAAAAAGAGTGAGCAACCCTGAAGGCAGCAAAATATAGTGAGCAACCCTTAAGGGACAAAACAAATAGTGAGCAACCCTTAAGGGATAAAAAAATAGCGAGCAACCCTTAAGGGACAAAACAAATAGTAAGCAACCCTTCAGGGATTAGAAGAATAGTGAGCAACCCTGAAAGCAGAAAAAAAACATGAGCAAACCTTAACCTTAAGGGATTAAAAAAATAGTGAGCAACCCTTAAGGGACAAGAAAAATAGAGAGCTACCCTTCAGGGATTAAAACATAGTGAGCAACCCTTAAGGCAGAAAAAACTAGTGAGCAACCTTTAAGGGATTAAAAAATAGTGAGCAACCCTGAAGGCAGCAAACAACTAGTGAGCAACCCTTAAGGGATTCAACAAATAGTGAGCAACCCTGAAGGCAGAAAACAAAGTGAGCAACCCTTCAGGGATTAGAAAAATAGTGAGCAACCCTGAAGGCACAAAAAAACATGAGCAAACCTTAAGGGATTAAAAAATAGCGAGCAACCCTTAAGGGACAAACAAATAGAGAGCAACCCTTAAGGGATGTTTTAAAAAAGATGAGCAACCTTTACGGGATTCAATAAAATAGTGAGCAACCCTTGAGGCAGACAAAATAGTCAGCAACCCTTAAGGGAATATAAACAATAGTGAGCAACCCTTACGGCAGAAAAAAAATAGTGAGCAACCCTTAAGGGATAAAAAATATAGTGAGCAACCCTTCAGGCAGAAACAAATAGTGAGCAACCCTTAGACAAATAGTGAGCAACCCTTAAGGGATTAAAACAAAAAACATGATGAGCAACCCTTAAGGGATTAAACAAATAGTGAGCAACCCTTAAGGCAGGAAAGAAGAAAACAAGTGAGCAACCCTTAAGGCAGAAAAATATAGTGAGCAACCCTTAAGGGATTAAAAAAAAGAGTGAGCAACCCTGAAGGCAGAAAAATATAGTGAGCAACCCTTAAGGGGCCAAAACAATAGTGACCCTTCAGGGAAAAAACAAATGTGAGCAACCCTTAAGGGACAAAACAAATAGTGAGCAACCCTTAAGGGATAAAAAACAAATGTGAGCAACCCTTAAGGGACAAAACAAATAGTAAGGGAAAAAAAAAAGACCAAAAACAAGGACACAAGAAAGGCGTCTCCAGCCAAGCAGCGCTCGGTCCGCCAGCTTGCGGAGCTTCACCGCCCGCTGCTTCCGCGCCTGGCGGTCCAACCTGCCGCGCAGAAGGCCGGTTGGGGGCGGGGCGGAAGTCTTCCCTAGGTCCTCACGCCGGGCCCCCAAAAATCCAGGGACTTGAGGGGCCTACTTTTGCGGGTGTACAGTATCTTCTTCCTCCAGATTTGAGAGCTTAGAAGAAGTTGGCGCCCGATGTTTTTTCGGTCGTTTATTTTAGTAGGGGACCCCTCCCCCAAAAAAGAAACGGTAAAAGGGCACTACTGGGGGCCTAGTCCACTTCGGCGTGCTGTTGCAAACAGATTTTGCCAGCGGTTGCTCTTGAACCAAAAGCAGAGGGCGAAGCATTCTAAACACAATGTTCTCTGCTGGGGTCATTGGGGGTCTGCTTGGGTACAAGAAAGGAGGGACTAACTCCAGTGAAGCATCCCAGTTCTCGCTGAGAACCTAAGTGGCTTAAAAGAAGAGATTGATCCTGTGACATGTGGGTGGTTTCAAAAAGACAAGGGGAAAGAAAACCGAAAGGAATCAACCTCACTGCAAGCAG
Source organism: Effrenium voratum (assembly GCA_963377175.1). Lineage (NCBI taxonomy): Eukaryota > Dinophyceae > Suessiales > Symbiodiniaceae > Effrenium > Effrenium voratum. Next base: position 98,447 of record CAUJNA010003735.1, on the reverse strand, counting down.
GACATTTATCCACGGCACAGGAAGGTATCAACCCTGAGAAAACAATGAGCCCCACGAGGCCAGCGGAAAGGTGAGAACTGGCCCTAGCTGGCGGGAAAGGGACCTAACGTGTCGGTTGAGCTAGCCATTTGTGCATATGTTTTTTCCTTGAACCAACCTGAAAAGGGGCACCCTCAACAAAAAACGCACCCATTTTGCCTCCTGCATTCAACCATGCTGTTGAACTTTTTTCTCGGAGCTGTGAGCTGTGCCCAGAGTGCCTCTCTGACGGTAAGGTTTGGAACCACTCGAGGTCCGCGAAAACCCCCCCTACAAAGGGGTATTTGGAACAACACCCTAGGGGCTGAATTGAGTAGAACGGGGTGGGGCACTAGCGAACCAAATTACGGCTTGTAACTCTGCAGGCTCTCGTGCCATGGATGCCGCAAAACCGAAGCTTGGAAAGGCCGGGCCCCAAATGCGGAAGGTTTGGGTTGGGGCCATGCCATTAAGCCAGGACCGCCAGGAGGGCTTCTAGCCTTAATAGACCATGAGGTAGAAAGTGCCGTTGGACGCTATTAACCCAGCTCACGGATCGCTTCTAAGGGTTAACTCTCCTTCCCATGGAATCTTCTCCAATATATTTCGCGAGCGAAGGGAATGAGCGGCTGGGATTCTTCTTTCGTTGACGGGTGAGGGGGGAAGTGGAACAGGAACTCCGAAAGCCGGGTCAACAGGAAAGCGAAAGGAGATAGACCAGACAGCATATAACCGTTCCCTCTCACTCCATCATCTCACTCCATTCAATTTCTGGAGTTCCTGTCACTATGAAAGACTCACGATGGAACGGTGAAGTGATAGAGTGAGGATAGGTGACAGGAAGGACAGGGAAGATTTCTATTGGTCATCCCTTCACCTCACCAAGCGATAGAATAGAGGCTTGGAGGTGTAAGGAAAGTGACCATGAAATCTAGTCCCAGCTGCAGCGGTAAGACTATTGAAAAGACGAGTCTTATCCAGACCAGGCGTTAACAGTCCTTTAGGTTTGCATCTTTCTTTATCTTTATTATTTTAACTTGCTTTTATTATGGTTATTTGGATTGTGTTTGTAGGTTAGTTCATAGTTCAGGACCTTTCCCGTCGGTTATTATGGATGAGGATAAACGATAGAAGCGACGGAAGGAAACGTCCTCAACCAATATTAATACTTGAAAATAAAAGAGAAATGGACAGATAAGGAAATAATATGATGTAGCCACCTGAGTCATTATCCTGTTTGTCTTTATTGGAGGTTATTTGGTGGCTACAGAAGGGACATAATATCGTTCCTGGTCTTTCACCTACAGCATAGAATGGTGGTTGGGTGAAAGGGTTGTAGGGAAGTGTCTGGATTCTCTTTGTGGGTTGCATGGCCCACGATCCCCCAACCCAAACCGGGCCCTCCACACATGACCGTGTGATGGCCTAAGCTAACGTACTGAGTCCACTACAGTGACATCATCACAGTTCACCCTCTCAATGGTGGGTGGACGAAATCCATTTCGCACCACTTTGAAACCATGGTTGAAACCACTGTTTGTTGGTATTTACAGGCGAATCGAATCATTCCGCGGTTTTCTGAATGGTGGTGCAATATGGCTTTCGTCCATCCACTGTTTCACTTGAAGGGACCCGAACTCAGGTCCTTCCGACGCCCAACCAGCCTCTTCTGCATGAGGTTGTTCTCCCGTGTGAGCCGCACTTGCGTGGAATTGAACTCCTCCCATAAACCAGAAAGCTTTCCCGCTTCCAGACCCATCGTGTTCAAAGGGGATCCCACAACATGTCCCCATGAAACCGGTGAAAAAAGGGTACTCTACCAAAAACATTAGGCAAAACTCTAGCCATAAGACTCAACAAACTCAAACAACAAACTCAACAACAAAAATAGCCATAAAACTATAGCCACCAAACAAACTAAAACTATAGCCATAATCTTACCCTCCCCCCCCAACAAACTCAAAGGAGTTTTACAACGAACCCACCACTTTGGATCCCAGTCCCCTCTAATCGGGATCCCCTTTCAGAATTTCAGGTCCCAGAGCCCAGGCAGCTTCCATGTGGATGGGGCCTGGGACAAACCACTGGGCAAAGTGAGCCTGGAAAAGCCTAGCCAGCTTGTCCTCCCAATGCACCGTTGCGTTCATGTGGCCGCTAGCGTGCTTTGACTTAGTTGGATTCGAGGACAAGCAGTTCAACATGTTACTCCAGTCTCCTTTGGGGAAGTGCGGAACAAGTCCACCAAAGCCCAAAGGTCGCAGACCAGCACGATGATCCGGTCCCGGCGGTCCGCGACGGAGTTTGACCGCAGCTTGGAGAATCGGCATTCCACACCGTGGACGGAACAAAACCACTTCTAGGTCCTCCAGGTTTGAGAGGTTAGAATAATGGTACCCGCGATTGTATTTTTTATTTTTCCGGCTTCCGGTAGTCTATTTTAGTAGGGGAACCCTTCCCCAAAAAAGAAACGGTAAAAGGGCACTACTGGGGGACCTAGACTTGGGCCCATTTCGGAAATTCTTCTCTTGCTCTTGTTTCCCCACCGCATTGTTTTCATGGAACCCCAGGGCTACCACCCCTTGTTGGTCCAAACAAACCTGACCCACCTGAGGATGTTCATATCATCCCTTACCAACTCCTCGTTTTGGTTCCCCTTCGTTCAAGCAAAGCCCGAAGTCTCCTGCAGCAGCAGGGAGAGGGGGGACAGCTTGCCGCACCGCTTCCCCGCCATCCTGGCGCACCGCTTCCGGGCCCGAAGACGGGAGAGAGCCAAGCCCGGAATCCCGGAAGCGAAGTGGACACTAAAAACAAGAGTGTATATATATATATATATATATATGGCCATGGCTCAACACCCCGTATTATTAGTGAACATCCCAATCCAACCACTAAAATGGACGAGAATGGGTGGTGCACCTATCCCAAAATGGTACCATTGGTTTTGAACCATGGCCATATATATATATATATATATCTGGGCTGCCCTCAGATCCCCCGCGAAAAGTGACTAACTTTTAGTGGGTTAAATGGAAACTACCACTAAACGCCAAAAGGCTGAACAGCTAAGGGGATGGCTAGAAGCCACCAAGATAAAAATACACATATACACATAATTAAGCAAATCAACAACACAAACACTTAAGCAACTAGTCAACCAACCAGAAACTATTCACGCACTCGCACACGGTTATCTTATGATTATGCCCTGTTTTGGGTTTTAAACTAACCCCAAAACGATATTCCACATCTAGGCTGCAGTACTAACCCGAAAACGCCCCCCACAAATCGAGGGAAAATCAACCTCCTTTCTTGGCGGAAACTCCTGTTTGGTCGACGTTTCCAGGTGGCCTGACAAAGAGGCTGTTCAGTCGCCGCCAAAAGACCTGAAGCTATCTATCACCTTGGCGCGGGGTGGTTTTCGGGTGGGCAGGCCGATAGGCCGGCTTGTGGAGCGTACAAATGCATCCTGGTTTTGGGCCCTTCTCACCTGCTGGGTCCTCCAGATTCCGATCCTCATGTTGTTTTTTGGTTCCCGCTCCGCAGGAAAGCAATTTTTGCGGAGGTTCTTGGAGTATCCACCTGAACATTAGCCATCCAAAATGGAGTTTGCTAGGTCCTCCAGATTTGAGAGCTTAGAAGAAGTTGGTACCCGACTTTTTGTTTTCCGCTTTTGTCTATTTTTGGATGGGAACCGAATCTCCCAACCAAAAAAGAAACGGTAAAAGGGCACTGGGGGACCTAGCCTGCCAAGAAGCAACTTGGGCAAACTGCCGCCCTTTGGGTCCAAATCTCAGTCGTTGCCGCAGATCCGAATGGAGAGTTGCTGGCTCTCGGGGAATGTGGCACCGGCATGTGGCTGAAGCCTTTTAATGACGGCATTGCATGAGAAGCCAGTGAAGGAAAACGAATATGTATATATATATATATATATGTAGATGTTTGTTCATAAAAAAAAAAAAAAAAAAAAAAAATGCCATGAAATGTAGCTTTCCTTGCCCTTGCCGCTGAGGGGGAAGGCCAAAGTTCCCCAGATCGATCGGTACATGAGGAGAACAATGTTCATCACATATCAATAACGGCAGTTTTGAACGTGCATTTGGATACGAATCGTCTGAAACACTGCATATCTATTTAACTCTGTACACGGTCAATGTGCATGATCATCTACTGTGGGATAAGAAATGACATTGGCCACACTCGCCCAATTAGGCTTGGCAACTCCGGTCCTATGTCAGTTGAGAACACAATGAATATCTACCGTGGCAAGCATCCTGCTGTTGAGCTATGCGGCGGGTGTAGCAAAGTGCGATGATGGCTTCAGGATGAGAACCGCTGGAACTGTGAACTTACCATGCGGTGGAAGAACAAATGCATTGCGGGTCTCCAGTCTGGCACATACTCAAATGGGTATCTTTTATGAGAGTCCGCATCGTTTGCCATGGTGTTCTGCATTTCCACAAATTCCATGAAACGCACAATACGAAACTCAACAGTCTTTTCGGGTTTGACAATGCTTCATATGGGCATGTGTTTTTCTTAAATCGTTCGGGGCTCTCTGGTGGACATGATTTGGGGCCTTCATGTCCACGGACTTTCCATTGGGTTCCTTATCTAAATTCATGCTATCTAATCTAACAAACTTTAAAAGCACACCTCTGCTTTGCCGGTGCTTCATTTGTGTTGCCCCAAAAGGTGATCCGGACTGCCTCAAAGCGGCAGGCCCGCTTGGGCAGGCCCAAGCACCGCACAAGGGCGGTCGAGAGTATGTTGGACAGGTGTTTTTTTGCGCCTTCTTGGGCCCTCTGCTTTCCCAAAATGGGCCATCTTTGGGGACACCCTTTTGTTGGTTGTGAACACCACCAGATTGAACCATTCCACTAAAAGACACGCCCAAATGTGCTGCTGATGAACCCAAATTGGGGAAGGAAACTTCCGAACCCAAACAGCCGGATGTTGGTGTTGCTCATGGGTCTGCACACTGGGAGCCATTCCCGCGGCGGCGGAAGCGTCCTCTCTGCCGAGCGGTGCAAGCAACCCCCGCATTACCCTGACAAACGCTTTTGTACCTGTTGCCTTTTTGGCCCTGCCTGATTCCACCGCTTCGTCCAAGTAAAACTACCTAATTATGAAGAACATGCAATCTCATATATACAAAACCACGATGATGCGTCGAATGGCGGACAGCCGAATGCAGAGAACCTCTCAATCCCCGCCCCGGCGACGCCACACTTTCGTCCGCGAGGGAAGATGGCGGACCGGGAAGGCTTCCGATCCGCGCGCAGTCGCTGTTCCGGCCGGCGGAGGCGAATGGTCCATGTCCTTGTATTTCTTTGGACCCCTTTTGAACAAATTCAAGACCTCCCACCCCGGCATTTGTTCAATGACCTTCCTCCCTGCTGAAACGCTGCAGCAAGCCTAGTTCTCGTATGAATCTTGGTTCGGGACCCTTTGGACGTTGCATGGGGAATTGGGTCATGTGTACCACCGACTTTTGAGGTAGCCATCCCCAGAACGCAGCTTGATTTCCCAGCAACCCCCCCCCCCCCCCCGAATTCAATAAAAAAAATGAGTCGTTCTAAGAGACCTGAAGCAAAACAACCATTCTTGGTCCTTCGCAACTCCTCTTCAATTGTTCGACTTGGGAGGCAGCGGGCATTATGTGGCTGTTTCTTGAGCCCGGAAAGGGAGTGGGATTTTGATAGACTTTGCAAACTGCAGTCTCTGATGATCTGAAGCCCCAGACCGCCGGCTCAACTCTTCTCTGCAGCGCGGCGGTCGCTGACAATGCCTCACAAACGGAGACACGGAGCCAAAAACTGCAAAACATATCCCCTACCATTTCAACGAAGCAACCACTGTAGATCTTGCCCATTCAAAGTTTGAGAATAGGTCGAAGACAACGCACCCCCGATTCCTCTACTCATTCGCTCCCATCTCCTTCCAGCTGCTTCCTTTGCCACCAGACACCGACGTGGCTGCTGGGCCCCCGGCTGAGCGGCTGGTTCGGATCCACCGGGTTGGCGTCCGGCCGCGTGCGGTCCCTGAGACGCTTTCGGCCAAAAGCATCCGCCAGTCGCCACAGCGAAAAGGCGTCCCCTACGAGTCACTTGAAGGAAGAAGGCAGTTTTCTACCGGTCGCTTGAAGGAAGTAAGGAACTCCCCCACGAGTCACTTGAGGTCCCTTATCTCAAAAATGGAGCGCTAAATCCCAGTTCTCCAACTGACATTCAAGTTCACTCGACACGGCCACCGGGAGAAGCAAACCACCGGCCAAGTGCCCGGCGCGAGCGAGTCCTGGCGCGAAGCATTCCGCAGACTCTTTTGGTCAAAGCCTGCGCCCCGCCGGGGTGCTTTTGCAACCCCAAGCCTCTAAAGTATGTTCTGCCATCATTTTAGCAATATGAGATGGCACCAAACATTGAGCCATTTTAGAAATTTGGCGTGTCCTGACATCTCTTTAGCAGCCACAATTAACATGTGTCTCATAAGGAAATCTTCAAGAAATAACCCAGCACTCGACAGTGCTCAACACGTCCAATGCATCTGCACACAGATGTTTCGGTTGCTGTCTTGTTTTCTTGGAACATGCTGAATGAATCCGGGGTAGGTCACCATGAGGCGTTCAATCCCAAAGCCGTGATCCTCAGCCACTTGTAGGTTCCTGTCGCAGGTTCATGGAAAGTCCTCAGGCCTTGGCTCAAAAAACCACAAGAACGACTACGTAAAACATGATGAGCATTCCACGCAAGTTTAAGTAGGGTATTGGCCTAGATGTGCAATGCAGGACAGGGTTCGCATCTTTGGCTCTGGTGCAGCGATGCTTGCAACGTGCTTTTGTTCCTCTTGCCTAATTCTGTCACTACAGTCACTATCAAAAACAGCGCGGCTAGATTACACTTGGGCATGTCAAAACCAGTTGAACCGTTCGCAAATGGTGTCTCACGTGTTTCATGCCGTCTTTTCTGCAAACCACTCGTCCAAGCGTTCCAACCTGGCGCCCGCCTGAGGGATCCAACACCCTTCTGGTTGGGCGTGGTACCCGTTCTCGTCCCAGAAGGCGTCGTCGAAGATGTAATCCCCTGCGTCGGCCCATCGCCCGGTCCGTCAGTCGCTGCGTATTTTTCTTAGCCACAGGCTACGATGAGGTTTCAAGAAAACTCTCGTGGCTGGCGCATGCAGCCGGAAAACAGGCAATTTTCTCATTACAGGCAAGTCCACAGCAGCCATGCTGTTCTTTGGAACTTCCTCTGAATCTGGATCATCTGGCGTCTGTAGGCAAGTCCATGGTCCCGCGAGTTGCATGCCGAAATGCCCAGAATCCCCGTTCTTGGGTGGCTTGCAGCCCGGTGGTCAAGTGAAAATGCCAAAAAAATCCAAACCACGAAGAGTCACCTGACATCCTGGGTTCAGCCAGTAATGAACTTCTCCTCAAAAGGGCGCGGTCAAACTTATGGCTTGGGTCACCCCAAGCAGCCAAAAACAAAAATTGTTCCCAACGAAACCCCGCTTTTGCAAAAGATGGTTAGGCATCGCCCTGATGTTCAGTCTCACTGCGAACTCTTAGGTTTCCCGCGCAAACCAGAAACATCTAGTTGTCCCATGTTCCTGTACTCCCTACTAGGGCATACCAATCAGGGTCTTGGGCGTGGCTCAAGCTCATTGGGATTCTTCCTCGCTTGGGCCCCGCGCCGTTCGCATCCACCTGCGACTTCTCGAAACGTATGCCTGGGCGTGGTCCGGTGTTGAAAAGGGTCTAGGTTGAGCCGTTCATACTGAGTGGATGACGACATCCTGCGCCACCTGGGAAATCCTGGAATGCTGACCCCGTTGCAACTACCAACAAACCATGGTCACCCATGGTCTCAACGTGGTGCAGGATTTCGTCCATCCACAATAGGTGTTGAGAGTCCATCCATGTGAATGTAAACAAAAAGGCTGGCTTCAAACCCACAGGCCCTACGGGGGCTAAAGCTCCGCTTACAACTGGCCGGGTATGAAATGCGACAAAACGATGTCCACTTTTCTTTGCTTGAATTGGGACACTTGCCTGACTATCTAGCACCCAGTACTTGACGAAAAGCCAAATATTGACAAGTCGAGCCCTGTGAAGTCTGCGCTTGAAAATGTTAAAGACCGCGGCGCCGTGTGTGTTTCGACCAAGCAGTGCGCTCGTCAAGCTTAGGCGTCGGCGAGCGGGGCCACGCGCGCCAGGGCGTAGTAATCGCGCCGCCCGGCTCCCAAACAACAAAATGACGCGCCAGCTGCCAGCAGGTGAGACAGCACGTACGTCGTCCCCAGCAAAAAGCCCCATAGCCACAGATTATATGGCGGGTGAAAGGCTGCCAGTCTGCTTTTGAGAACGCCATTGGAGGGCAGAAAAGAAATAGGGCGACTCTCTGACTGTCAAGCTACCGGATCCTCAGTGTTGGGGCCCGGCGCCCTTCCTTGTTTGGGTGTTTTTTCGCCGTCGCAAATCCTCGAGGCCGCCGCGCCGCCCGCAAATACGCCCGCGCGCACGAGCGCTGAGAAACAGCGCGAGCTGAGGCCAAGGCAGTGGAGCTCTGCACGCGCAGTCTACCATGCCACGCTGCTGACGTGCCGAACCAGGTGTTGCGTGACCGAAGCTGCCGCTTTCTTGCGAGCGGCCTGGACAACCTCGCAGTCTCCCCAGGCTGCGTTGTCCAAAGAGTACAACGCAAGGTCACAAGGAAAAATTGCGCCAAGACAAGCGGAGTTCAGCGAAAACGGGAACACGCTGTGAAGGGCAAGCTACGGCAAACTTGAGTGTGGAGGTTTTCTCGCTGCCTCGCCTTGAACCCCCTGAAGCAGGGAAAAAGAATGGACCCATGTCCCTTACAGAAGCCTGACTCTAAAGAAGCCTGACTCTCTGAAGCGCGCTTGACGCGCTGGGGGCAATCTACTGCAACCTCAGCGTCGCCTTGGAGCCCCTGAAGCCGAAACGGTCGGGAGCCAAAAACAAGGCTAAGTCGTTCTTCGTGGCCCCGCGCGGTTTGGCCGTTGACGCGCGGCAAGCGTATCACAGCAAATGGCTGAACCCCCCACGCCTGCCACGCGCGCGTCAAACTCCATGATTATCGCAAAGCCAGGGCTCATTGGTAATTCCTGTATATTATGTAAGTGACTCAAAGTCGATGCCCCAGTGGGAAAGAAATGGTGCGGTCTCCACCAGTGTGCACAGGGCTGTGTATGTTTATGAAGGCAACTGCATGTAGCCCGAATGGTAACCCCCCCCCCGCAAGACTTTGCAAAATGAGCATTTTAGACAGGGCCGTCTTCGACGACTCAGGCCAAAACAAGGTCATGCCCTCGTTAGTGACCTGGCGCTTTATTGCGCAAGCTGCGGGCGCCTCAAGTCAGGCCGCTGAGAGAAGTTTGACAGTGTGAGGCCACAAACCTTTGCCGCACATGAGCCATGATGGAAGTGACAAGCTCACGCGTTCATCCCCCCGCCCCCGCGACCACCCACATCCCCACCCCAACAAATTGTTTCACGTAGCTGAAAATGTGCAGAAAGTGTCAGGTCGCTAATGCTGGCGTGAGCAAAAAAAAGAAGAAGTCTTGAATCTACTGGAACGAGTGTTCGGGCCCAGTGCCCACGTTCAAAAATCCAGATGCATGCAAGCGCAATGCAACCCTGCCCGCGTCTGCTCTCCTCTGTGAAACAGCAGCCCCCAGCTCGCTTCCGCCCTGAAGCCCTAAAGTAAAGCCTCCCCAGCCCCGCCTTGCCCCTCCTTAAGCCTCCCTTCATGCCCCCCCCCCTACCCTTATGACCTTCTTGTGAACGCACCCACCCGGGCCCACAACGCCTTAAGCTCCCCCTGCGACATGGAGACCTTAAGATCTGAAGCCCCACCCTGAAGCCTCCCCTTAAGCGTCCCCTTAAGCCCCCGTTAACCCCCCCCCCCCTTCGACCTTAAGACGTTAAGCTCCCCCTTAAGTCTCCCCTGAAGTCCCTCTTCGCCGAAGGTAGATGGGCCATGAATGGACAAGGCCCTTGTTGGTTGGTTGGTTGGCTGGCTGGCTGGCTGGTTCATTGTGATTCAACGTATCCAGGAAACGTTTGGGGGGTTGCACCCCTCTGAACCAGCCGGATTGATGCGTGGGGGTGACATCAAACGTAAATCAATAACCCCTTATAAGGCTAAGGGTATGCAACTTGTCATGATCGCTGTCCCTGTAGACTAAAAACATAGAACCACCAATTTAGCTGCAAAAGAGAAGGGCAACAATGCAATTCTCCTGCCTTTGGTGGCAACTGGACTTGGACAAAAGATCCCGGGGGCTCGAATCATTGTGTTGTTTTTGTTGTGTGTGTGTGTCACTCAATATTGCCTCATCACAAGTTGGGATGCACAGCTCAAGCTGAGCAAACAAAACTGTTCGTGTATTCAACAACTACGCCCAAACTTAACCGCGGAGCAACTCCCTTTGTGAGCAAATCGACCTTTCAAGAAGGCCGCACACTCCACGTAAGCGGCAGAGTACGCACCGTTACATGGGTCGAATTGATGTCCAACAGTGTTTCAAAGGGTCCGTTCAAACTCATAGCCACCATTCCATGCCGCGGCGCACACACAATACTTCTCCAGCTCATAGTCTGCCAGGGTTCGCTCATCCTCATCTCGCAGCGCATGGGCAACTGGAATTGGCCCCCGTGGCCACAGGCCTTCAAAGATCCATGGCTCGGTTGCGAAATCTGTGAAGCCCTGCGAACAGTTTTTTTTTTTAGTTTTTTTTTTTTTTTTTTTTTTTTTTTTACTTTTGGTGGTTTAATACGAAAACCCATTAGTTGGCAAAAAGTTAAAGTCCTAACATCCCTTGGCAAAATGCACCTCTGATGGGGTAGGTCCATATTTTGGGGAGAAGGTTCCTTCAGCAGACACTCCCGGTTGCATTTAAAGGAGAGTGTAAAAGAGACCCAGCGCAACAGCACATGCCGACAAGAGGTTGAACATCCAGCTAGTCTTCTGCCCAGCATCGTCGTCCAGATCCACAAACTCCCCGTAGCTGTGCACACTCCTTCCTTAGAGGATGCCACATTTGGCCGAGCCGAGCGACGCAATCGCAGTCCATGCCACAAAACATTCTGACCCAAGAATCTTCCACGTCCAAATGGGTGTCTCTTAAAGAAAAACCAAAAGGAATACCGCCGTTTTAGGGGAACCTCAAAAAAAGACACCATTGAATCTACGAGCATGGTTGTGGAAAATCATCCTCTCTATCACAGCTTTTGTCACTTTTAATCTGACTCCTTGGGCCATTCTCAGAAAGTAGCAAGCAAATATCCGCCACTGTCCTCAAGCACTGAGTGAAACCTCGCCAAAAGCCCCTTGCAATATGATTACGATTCGCAAAAAGAATGTGGCAACCTCAAACCAACATTTTGCAGCACAAAGTACAATGATTCGCAGTGAAGCGCCTTCATCCAGGGTAAGTTAGTCTTACCCCGGACCCAAATGGCCAATGTCCAAGAAATGTCCGCTCCCTGCTCCTCCCACCCTCCCCGAATATTCCCATCACAAACTGCGGCTTAATCTTACCGCTTTAATCTCAGGAGGCCTTGTGACAGAAAGTGCTCTTCCCAATTCAGGATCCTGGTATGGTTTGGGAATGTTTGGGAGGTCACAAAGGTCCAACATGAAATAGAAAACACCCCCGAAGATTTACTTTGCCACCTGGTGCTCAGGGAATGAGGGAATGCCCCTTATAGACCATCCCTTCTGGTTTCCTTTGAGGGGACCCCAGGGTTCATTCCCACACTCCCTGAGCACCAGCCAGAAATGCAACCGCAGCGGCCTCCCGATCCAAGGTGCTGAGCTGCGCTGAGAGACTGTGCCTCTCCGCAGGGATGCCGAGCCTCGAGAAGCGACGGCCGCATGGCGGGTCCACACCGACGCTGGGTTCCCAATTTCCACGTCGCCCTGCTTGAAAGCCTGGTTTCTGATCTGATTCCCCAACGTAAATACCAACAAACGTTGTGGGTTCAGCCGTGGTTTTCAAAGTGGTGCAGGATTTTGTCCATCCGCGGTATTGTTTAGCTGCTGGCGTTTGATTTGTCCCTTTTCTGCCCTTATCTGATTGCTTAAAACACGTGCCTGATGGTTGCCCTTTGCAGTCGGCATTCTTCGAAATGAGGCCCTTCCCATGCGTGCCAAGAATCCGATCAACAGGCAGGCCCATGGGGCTTTTTTTGATGTCTGATTTTGGATTTTGTTTTGATTGAGGCACTGGTATGGTCCACGTACACCGATAGAATTGGACCGTCAACCCCATATTTCGAGTGGGTCCCATTTGGGGACCTGAAAATGAACCCACAAAATCTGGAATTTGGGACGGTCTCCGGTGACAGGACACCACATACTTTAAGGGCCCCCGATTTTGGAAACTATCATGTAATATGTCCGCCTTTTTTTGGTAGTTGCCCAAAGATTTGATGTGGGTTCCTGAACGTGACACCGCCTTGGCCGCCTTGACATTGTCTGGCTGGATACTTGCTCTTCGGCATCAGCAATCCCATGCTTAAAAGGTCCTTGCGCCAGAAACTGCCTGTATGAATCAAGGGACGTTTGGTTTCGCTCTACCAACACATACACCATGGATACTCGGGCGTGTTGCTAGACTTGGCGCCCCTTTGTGAGTTGTTTGGGGAAACTGATGCGAAACTCTTTATGTTGGACACAGGCTCGCATGAGCTCTGGACAAAATGACTTGCTTCCCCTAAAGGGCACAGGCAAACTAGTGTTCCCTTGTGGAAAACTCAGGTCCCTGCCAAATGGACTGTGGACTGGATATGTTGACCGCGCACGTGTGTACTACTGTCTGCTCCTGAGATACCTTCTTAGACGTCCTTCAGGACCTCCCGACCTCTTTTGACAGGCAAGCCGATGGGTCACTGGGTCGCTGCTGGGTCAACGTTCAACTCTTAACCTGGGTGAAAAGTCGAATTCGTTGTTCAGAATTTCTGAGCCAAGAAATGCAAGATCCCAAACTGTCCAGACTGCAGCAGCCCCCCTTTCCCCCTTTCCCCTCCATACAAGTCTTTGGCTCGGCAGTCCACACCTCCACCATTCCCATGTAAAACCTTTGGAGTGGTAAACATGTATGCCCAAAACAACATGAAAAAGGTCCAAGATCCGCACCTTCACAGTCCCTAAAATTGACAAAAGGGTTGACCCCGGATGAGTAAACCTGGGAAAAATGGGTAGGTTGATGCAACTTGCCAGAAGTGATCCGGATCCCTTCGGAGCTCGCACATGGGACCCAACCAGAACTTGCTATTTTCGGATCACATGAAGATCAACACAGCGACAAGCGCCACATGGGCTGAAGGCTGCCTGTCACTATCTTTGAGTCCCCTGCCGATCAGAGAGCAAAGACTTCAGCTCCTACGACGCTTGCCATTGCCAAAAACTCAGACTTGGACATGTTGGAGCAATTTTTGCCATTGATCGAACATACCAGGATCACCAGGATTTCCCCCTTGCAAGCTTCTTGGGAACTTTGGCATGCCTCTAGGAGGAATCCTACGCCGTCAGGGGGTGAACCCGTTCTTTCCCAAAAGGGCAAAGGGTGAAATCTAATCACATGTTGCGAGAGGAACTTTTCTGTTGATCTCCTGCCAATAGCTGGAGTGGGATATGGCAACCATCAAGCCTCATACTGTGGATGGACGAAATCCATTTCGCACCACCTAAGAAACCCTGGAAGGATGATTCTCTGGTAAATACCAACAAACAATGGTTTCCGCATGGCTTCAAAGTGGTGCAGGATTTTGTCCATCCACAGTAGTGGGGCACCAGGGATGTTCCTTTCAGCTTGTAAATGGTGGTGTCGCGTGGCGACTTATTACTGGCAACTGGAAGCGCTGGAAAAAGGCACCTGTAAACATGCCTACTTTGCGACGCGCGGCTTTCTGCTACTTTGTTACTCGGCTTTTTCTGGCAGTTCGCTTCTTCATTTGCAATGTTTGGGGTATCCGTATGTCTCCACAATCCAAGAGAAGCAGCTGATTGCGTAGCATTCCAAGAAGTTTGCCGGTGCCAGTCCTGCTCTCAGAGTGGGGGGTCCCCACTTCCTTTTGCTCAACCCCACCCAAAGAACAGTTGCTTTTAATCGGGCCAGAAGGTGATGTTCACACATCCCAAAAGAGGAGAATATCATGGGGAGCCCTGTGTGTTGTGGCCCAAGGCAGCATGGTGAACGTTCGGTATACAACGCATTGCGGCTTTGATGTGCCCTAGACGCATCGATCCATTGTACAAATGGCTGTGGGTCAAAAATACGTAAACCCTAGCAAGCGGAAAAATGAACTCAAACCTGCAGTTGCCTGGTGGTGTAATTTTGACCCATAAATAAGCGATGGTCAAAACTCTTTGTGTGTGTGATTGTGTGTGTGTGTGTGTCATGGCTCCCTTGAAAAGAACCCAAGGAATGCAAGGGGTGGACGCTCTGCCGGTTGATCCGCAGGCGCCAAAAGAGTTTAAGACCAACAGCACGGGGGCCCCGGTGCTTTGACCGTGGCACAAAGGAAGCTGTCGTAGATTGGACTTTCAAACATCATGATACGATCAACACGCTGGTACTCGGTTGCTTTCTACTCCCCTGCGAAAAGTTTAACTTTCAATGGTTTAGTGGAAAACCCATTAGCTGGCAAAAAGTTAAAGTCCTAACATCCCTTGGCAAAATGCACCAAAGGGGTGCCTCCAAAATAAGAAGCTGTGCAAGTGAGCAGACCAAACAAACGCTAACAGAACGAATTCCCCGCTTGCCGCTTGGTGGAGCGAGCGAAGTGACCTGGTCCCCAAGCCGCTAGGGGGAAAGCAGGGTGAGTCACTTGCTCAAAACCCGGTATTAAAATGATCTACCCAGAACCATGCTTCAAGAACTCAGAAGGCGGATATCCGCAGCTATTTATGGCTGGGATTGTCCCTTGCTAACCTTCAGCTACCCAGGTTTTGAGCACGTGGCTCAGGTGAGTCTTGCTATATTTGGCTGTGGCTCAAAAAACAACATGTACAATGGCACCTTGCATGGAAACTCACACTAAAACCTGCTTGGCAGGTCTTTTATAAACATTCATGGGGAACCGGGGAGCCACCCCAAAAGTGGTTGGTCGACATGAATCCCATTCACACCAGGGTCTCCGCTTTCTCTCATTCTGAAACCAAAGGCCTTTCCGTCCCAATGCAAATGGTGGCTTTCTGGATCGGCATCTCAACATGAGTGGTTGGTAGCTGGCTTCGTCAAAAACCCGCGGCTCATGAGACAAATCTGGGTGAATCAGAAAATATTTCACCAGCCCGAAGGAAGGTGGCTATTCCCCACATAGACCACCATTTGGGGTGAGGACGTGTGGGGTCGCCATAATTCACCCGGACCAATTCGCACTGTGCCCTCCTTGACTGTGGTGCTGGGCTGCACGTCGAAGATCTGCGGGCGGGCCGGATCCGCGCACCCTCCGCTTCCAACGCATACTGGACGCCGGGTGCGGAATCAGAGGGAGGGGTGTACACCAGAGGTCACGCACAAAGCGCGTGACGGTTTGCCTAAATTGCAGACCCGCGCTGGCACAAAGAGCTCCAACGCAAGCCCAACCCACAAAGCCAACAGGAGAACAAACCCAAGGCCCGGCCACAAGATCGCACGAAACCAACCCCGAACTCTCAACTGCCACCAAATCAAAGCCAATAGGCAGGCCCCAGTCAGGCCTGTGAGGATGCAGCAACCCACAGACACATCCAACCAACCAACCAACCAACCAACCAACCAACCAACCAACCAACCAACCAACCAACCAACCAGCCAACCAACCCCCCAACCAACCCCCCAACCCACCCCCACCACCAACCCACCAACCCCACCAACCCACCAACCCACCAACCCACCAACCCACCAACCAACCACCAACCCACCAACCCACCAACCCACCAACCCACCAACCCACCAACCACCAACCCACCAACCCACCAACCACCAACCACCAACCACCAACCAAACCACCAACCAGCCCCCCACCCAACCAACCAACCAGCCAACCAGGACCAGGGCTAAACCGACTCCCAGTGTTGGGTCAAAATCTTGCAACCCCACCCCCCGCAGACAAAATGTGGTTTTTCCCTTTTGGCTTCCCTTTGAAACAAACCAGCGAAGGGTACCCTCAAAAAACGCCAAAAAACCAGACATAGCTGCTTGAGCCCTTCGGCCGAGAGCAAAAAAAAAATGCGAGCGCGGGGCCCCGCGCCAAGTTCTGCTCCTGGTAGCCAATGAGCTTCCCCTTGTCCCACTCTGAGGTGTCGCGCCTCAGCCACTCAGCCACCCCGGCTCGCGACGGTGCGCGACTCGCGCCAGCAAGCCTCCCTGGTCGCTGTCTTTCGCCCAGATGTGTTTCTCAGTTGCTCAAAGGACCCAGAAACAAAAGGTTACCTTTTGGGCCCATGACTAAAAATGGATCAAAAGCGGAAAACCAAAGCAACTGAGGTGTTTGTTGTTAATGAACCCTGCACGCCTCAAGTGCAATGCGGACCATCAAGCCGACTCGCACCCAGACCCTATGCAAAAGTCCTTAGTCGCGGGGCAACCAAACAGTGTCCAAAGATGTTGAAAGGTTCAAGGTCGACTTGGCCCAGCTTTGGCCCTTGGGGTTCTTCTCACAGGCATGTGTTGGCATCCTTTAGGCATCCCGTTTAAGGCAACCCAAGAGCAACCGAAACGGAGTGGCCAAAGGGCATGGCAGTGGCAAACGTAAATCCCCTCTTTGAATCCCACCAAAATGCATTTCAACAAATCTCACCCGTGGAGTCCACTGGGCAACCGGGGGCGCTTAAGGCTTGTTGAAACCAGGCGCTTCTGGGCTTGGAGAAGTTCGGAGGCAAGGAAAAAGGTTGTCCCAAACCCAGGGAGACGTGCCCCTTGGAGACCCTTAAAGGAAACGCTTCCCAAAACACGGAAACACGACGCCCCTCACCAAAAACCTGAAAGGAAAACCCTTCCCCAAATAAGGAGGAGGAAAAGCGGGGCCCACCATACTCGACCTTCTGGCATAGATTAGTTTTTTTGGTAAATGGGGCATGAAACCCATCTCTATTTCTTACCAAACTAACCAGGTTTCCTCCCTCTCCCCCCCTCCCCCCTCTCCCCCCCCCCTCTCCCACCCCTCCCCCCCCCCCTCTCCTGCCCCTCCCACCCCTCTCCCCCCCCTTCCCCCCTCTCCCACCCCTCCCCCCCGTACGTGGGCATTTGCGCACCTGGGCTCCCATGCATGGCCGGCACTACGACATGGAGCTCGAAGCCGGCGATGCGCGGCTTCACCTCATGGGACGGGGCACCGGACCCGGGGTTCGCTGGAGCAATTGCCATCGGTGCGAGAGATATGAGTTGCATGGTTTACAAGGGATGGTTTACAAGGATGGACAGAAACCCGTGGGGTGCTAGAAACAAGAAGCCCCCCTTTGCTTGGTGGGAGAGATGCAGAGAATGAGACATGGAATGACCCCGAGATGAACCATCAACTGATGGTTTCCTTTGAGGGGGGATCCCCAGGTTCATTCCCTCATTCCCTACTGAGCGCCAGCTTGCTCGGTTCCTCGTACTTCCCCTTGCATCTTCCTAAGGGACCCTCCCTCTCTCCCCTCCCCTCTCTCTCCTCTCTCCCCTCCCGTCCCTCCCCCACGCACCCGTCCACACCCACACACACCCACACCCACAAGCAGGTTGAGCTGGATGAATCAACCTCACAATAGTTTTTTTTGGGGGGGCCGCACCCTCAAAAGTGATCCGGATCTCCTCTCCCAATCCAAAACAACAAATCAGATTTGATCCATCCTGGGTCAACATCAAGATTTCAGGAATCTTTTGGAGCCCCAAATCCGCCGACCCCCCCCATCCTAGCCTGTTGCTGCTTGGAATCCTGATGACTTTTTCTCTCTGGGGGACACAGCCGACAAAAAGTTGACTCGCAGGACTCCAGGGACCGGTCTGGGACGTCAACCTGGCTCGTATAGCTTCACATTCCAAGCGCGCCAGGCCTGCGACCGGAGGACTGCTCCCACTGCTGGGACCCGCCGACCGTTGTCCCCCTAACAGGGATTCTTACATGAAAAATACCTGAACATTGCAACTTGTAAATGGGAGTGTCCCTTTATTTTGGTGGAAAAAGCCATGTTTCAAATGGGCAAAATGTATCTTTTAAGGAGCCCTGCCCAATGTCCAGCACAAACCAACAGTCAACCAGCAACAGTCGACTACTGACACATGGCATGTAGACATGTTTGGTGTCGAATTTTGAGACAGACCCATTCTGAGGCAAGCGGCCGTGAGCCGGGGCGGCCAATCATCCAGGCCGGAGCCCATCCAGTCCTGGCGAGAAGCCAGGACATCCGAGAAGCGATGGGCCTGGTTGCTCAAGCAGTCGAAGGACATATCTTGGAAACCTAGGCTGCCCGAACTGATCCCCCCCTAAAAGTGACTAACTTTTAGCGGGTTAAATGGAAACTACCACTAAACACTAAAAGGCCAAAAGGCTACGGGGATGGCTGGGAGCCACCAAGAAACATTTGGACGCACATCAACTCATTCAGAGTAACCTGGAACCCCAAGCAAGCCATCCATTTGGGGAGGAGAACCCTACTTGTTGGGCTCTACCTTTGGAGCAATGGCTTGGCCTCAGCCGGCCCGGGGCCGATTCCGGAGCGAGTCGGTCAGCCAGTCGAGAGGAGCACTGCACGAAACAAGTGATCCCCAAACAGAAACGATCCATGCTTGACCTCCATTTGCTTCGGCCCCCTGGAAAAAAATACAAGTATGTCCACTAGTGCTAGATTCCTTTCAAAGCCAACAGAAGAAAGTAAAACATAGTTTTAAGCAAACGGAAGTTGAGGGAGTCCCATTGGCGAGACCCCCGTTTTGGTGTCCAAGATTTCGTTGTTGGAGCAACTTCGAAAATGGTTGGCGGAAGTCCCACTTAAGTCATGTCCGCCAAAGGGAGTTCGGGGCTCGTCTCCAAACAGGAACCCACAAAAAACTGCAGGTGGCTTCTTCTGTCTGCTGTTTCGCCCCCGTGGAAGAAACGAGAACATATGCTCAATAGTGATAAAATCCTGAAACAAATAAAAATAAGCTCGGGCGATATCCCCAATAGCACCACACCCTCCCAGAATCCTCGCGGAACGCCCCGGGACCATCCTTACCGCCGCTGTTGCTGAGGATGCCGCCTTGTAAAGCAAAGCTACGAGTGACAGCGCAATCTCGCCCTGATCGGGGCCCGACGACGCAATCGGGGCCCGATCGGGGCCCGACGGTGCAATCGGGGCCTTAATGGGGCCCGACGGTGCAATCGGGCCCCGATCGTCACCCCAGCCACCCATATTATAGCTCAACGCCGGTTTTCCGTGGCGTGCGGATTGCAACTGTATCTATATCAAAACTAGGCGATGCCAGCTTGGTACAATTGACGGGGCCCGACGGTGCAATCGGGCCCCGATCGTCCCGTGGTGCAACCCATATTATAGCTCAACGCCGGTTTTCCTTAGTATGCGGATTGCAACTGTATCTATAGCAAAACTAGGCGATGCCAGCTTGGTACGATCGGGGCGCGATGGCGCAATCGGGGCCGATCGGGCCCAAACGGCCCATAGCTTTTGCAGAATTTGGTGGAAACCTTCTGACCTCATAGCCCTCGCAGCCTCGTGGAATTCTTGGAACCCAAAGCCCACCAAGCAGCAATGCCAAGCATTTACTCTGCTGCACCGTGAGTTCCGCAGCGACGTGATCTGATTTGCCACAAAGCCAACATTTGCCTGAGCAAGTGAGCAAGTCACAAAACAGTGAAAGTGTGCTAAAAACCATTGATGTCGGTTTTGCTTAGTGTTCCGCCCATGAGCAAAGCGATCTTGATCCGATGGCTTTTCAGACGACGGGCGCACGACACATCCTTGGTGGAGCATTGTGGAGCCTTGTGGAACCCGTGTGGAATCCTTGCAGAGCTTTGTGGAACCCTGTGAAGCCTCAGGGCCCACAGCCCTCGCAGAATCTTGTGGAACCCTGCAACCCTCATACAACCTTACCTCAAACCACCCCGGACCACCCCGCAGCCCTTGCAGAACCTCGTGGGACCCTGCTAGAACCGTGCTGGAATGGAACCTTACCTTGCAAAACCTGGTGGAATTGTGGTGGAATTCTCATGGAACATTACCTCAAACCAGCCCGGACCGCTGGTGGAACCCTGGTGAAACTCTGGTGGAACCCTCGTGGAACCTTCCCCGGACCACGCCGCACCCTCGAAGAAATTGGTGGAACCTTGGTGGAACCCTCGTCCGGAGCACGACGGGCTGGTGGAACCCTGGTGGAAACCTGGTGGAACCCTCGTGGAACCTTACCTCAAACCACCCCGGACCACCCTGCAGCCCTCGCAGAACCTGGTGGAACCTTACCTCAAACCACCCCAGACCACCCCGCCCTTGCAGAACCTGGTGGCACCCTGGTGGAACCCTGGTGGAACCCTGGTGGAACTCTGGTGGAACCCTGGTGGAACCCTGGTGGAACCCTGGTGGAACCCTGGTGGAACCCTGGTGGAACCCCTGGTGGAACCCTGGTGGAACCTTAGCTCAGGGTCGCCCCGAACCACCCCGGAGCCTATCTGGGCTGAGACCCCAAAGCTTGCAGCTGTTGGGGAATAAAACTAAAAATAATAATAAACGGACAGGGAAAAATTACAAACTTCACAACCCTTGGCATGGCAGCAAAAAAAAGAAGCTCGGCTTGTTGCAGCCCGCTGAAAATGAACAGAACCGGAAGAAACAAAGACTTGCCAAGGTACAGTGCAGTATTCATTTCAGCAAAAGGGAAGGTGGCCTCTCTTGGGTGCTGTAGATCCTTTGCGTGTTGAAAGGAAATATGAGGAGAATCCAAAAAGTTAAAGTCTAAAGATCCAACCCAATAGCAGTACAGGCCTTTTCCTCAAAATCTCTTCTTCGAGTCTTCGCGTTTTGACACCGGCGGCTGGTCCATGAAGCACTCGTGGAGCCGGAGGTCATCCGTGAGGCTCGTGTCCCCTGCGAAGACGTTGATGTCCTGCTTGGCGGTTGGCACCGGGAGGCCTGAAGAAGTTGGGATCCTGTGGATGTTGCGACATCCAAATAACACGCCGTTGAGAAAGCCTGGTTTCTGATATGACTCCCCAACGTAAATACCAATAAATGTGATGGGTTCAATCAAAGTGGTGCGAAATGGATTTTGTCCGTCCACAGTGGGATTTGAAGGTAAAGGGAAAATGGACGGGGCTCCTTTGGGCAACCAAGCAAAAGGCTGGCCAGTTTGCCCAGAAACCAGGGGCATTGCCCAAAAACAATGTACAAGGAAAACCTTCCCCAAGGAAGGCAACTGGGTGCCCCTTAGGGACCCTTAAAGGAAACGCTTTCCAAAATAAGGAAACACGACGCCCTAACAAAAACCCGTACAGGAACACCCTTCCCCAAATAAGGCGGAGGAAAAAAGGGGGCCCACCGTACGCGACCTTTTGGCAAAAATAGATGGGTTTCCCTTCTAACCAAACCGATCAAAAAGACGCCTATGGGGTTGTTGGGTTGTCAGGTCGCCGTGTCCTCCGCCAGACATCGCCCAGGCGCAGTGCTGGACACGGACCCTATGGACATTTACATGGCGGGCTGTGTCCCCGAATATGTGGCTGTGTTCAGGGTAAACTTGTTGGGCGGCTTTAAGGGGAAACCACAAGGATACCGCCTACGTTTGTTTGGGTGGTCCCGGAATTCAACATATATATATATATGTACACGTATATATACACACTTGTTGAAGGCACTCACGGCTTTGGCCCTGCTTCTCCCGAGCTAAAGCTCTAACCTCCTCTCCCAATGGATCGAGATCCTCAAAGACTTATCTGACATCACCCCACCCAAAGCAGAGGCCTAAGAAAGGATGCCTTGCGGTTGGTGGAACCTCCAAAATGTGCCAGTTGTTCCCTTTGGCTTTTGTTTACAACACTCCCGAGCTCCCGTTCCCCCCCCAAACTCCCTGTCCGCTACCTACTTGGTGAACCTCAAAACAAAAAAATCGCATGTCAAACCAGCTTCCTCTCTTTTCTCCTCCCCCCCCTTGCCGACGCACCCCCCTTGCCCCTCCCCCGAACCCGGAAGGGGCTCCTCCAGCGGCAGATCCTCCGCCTTGGCCAACTTGAGCCGCAGGTCCAGAATCGTCGCCTGGCCTGAGATCCCCGGCACCTCCGTGGCCTCGAGCATTCGAAAACTCGAGCGATCCAGCGACGCACGTCCAGCGAGCCCAGCAAACACTCAGCGGGTTGTCGAACTCGACTGGCCCATCGTTCAGATTAAAAGAATCGTTCATGTCCATTGCTGACTTTAATT
Source organism: Effrenium voratum (assembly GCA_963377175.1). NCBI lineage: Eukaryota > Dinophyceae > Suessiales > Symbiodiniaceae > Effrenium > Effrenium voratum. Next base: position 76,032 of record CAUJNA010003735.1, on the reverse strand, counting down.
GATGAGAAGTGGGGTTTTGGGGTTTGGGGTGGATCGGTCTACTTGGCCTACCCCTTCAAACTTTCTCCTTTCAGGCAAGCCCTTGGTTCCCATGCGAAAAAAGGGTGTCGGGACGTCGAAACCTTTGTGGAATCCATGAAATCAGTTATACCCCCTACACCCAATACCCACTTTTTTCAGGGTATGATGTCGACCCTCTACTAAAAAAGGGGGTATTTACCATGGAAAACCAGGCTCTCCCACAAATACCCTAAAAAAAGGCGGGCATTTGGAGTAGGGGGTATGCTCAAGCAACTTGTCCCACCTGGCTGGTCGGAGCCCAAGTGGGATCCATCTATCTCCAACGAATCTGACCCGGGATGGGAGCTTCATACGTTCGGCGACTCACCGAGCCAGCTGGGCGCTGCCGGGGGGGGGGAGGGGTTGGGAGCCCAAAGGGACATCTTGTTGGAGGCGAAGGGGGTGCTCACGTGCCTTTTGCTTGCTTTCAACTTCACCCCTTGTCGGGTGGAACTCCAAGGGAATCCAAAGGGAACCACTCGTGTCGGGGGTTTCCCGAACGCCACGTCTTCCCGCCTGCTGTGGGGAAAAAAGGGCACCCTTGTGCTGCCTTAGATTCTGGGCGAACCCCGCCTCCAATGGAGAAAAAGAAGAGCCACCACTCACCCTATAGATTCGAACAAACGGAATCCGATTCTTCCAAGGACGGTCTCATGTGCTTTTGGTAAATCCGATTCCCCTTCGTGAGAATGGAAGCCCATACGGGTCACCAAACCCAGGGAATGGCCAGGCCTTGGGGTACTGCGTCTTGCCGTCCATGGTGCGGTCCGGGCCCTGGCAAGCAGGGAGTTGGGCCCCACCCCCCTATCGACTGAGGGGGAGGGGACTACGGGGGGGTCCCGAAATTTCATGTCTCTTGGCTTCTATACGAAAGAGAACAAATGGAAGTACGAACGAAACTCCCAGGGTCACTCCCCCCCCAATTCCGCTTGCCGAGGCGACAGGCGTTGGGCAAGTCTTAAGCAAGAAATGGACCCCTGAGACAGGCAAGACAGGCGGCGGCGCCACAAAATGGCGCGTCGTGGTTCTGGGAATGTTTGGTTGTAGTGTTGCTCCAAAGACCCGTTAAGTGTGTCAAGAAACCTGATCCCGGAAGAGGAAACCAACAGGGAACAAAGCAATGCTTCATCAGTTGTCCACCCAATTCTATCAACACGTTCTACCCATTTGGGCAGATCAACAACAACCAAGTCTCTCAGCGTTCTACCCAAACGGGGCAAAACCATCACTCCTTACGGCTTACGGCTTCCCAGAGATGCCAAAGGCGCCTTGCAGTTCGAGGTCCCCCCCTTTTTTTCTTACCCGGGAAAAGGATACTTGCCATAAACCCACCGGATGATTAGAAGGCATGTGCAATGTGCGGCGGTTTGGGAAGAGAGGTCTCCTTGTATGAAACCTCTAGCGAGAGAGTCTTGGCCCTTTCTCCACCAAATTAAGATCCTGCAATGGGACACATCCTGTCAATCAGTAGCGATTCTGAGGCCCAAGTCTACTGCCGCCATGTGGAACCGACCAGAGGGTCACGTAGAAAGACTTTGCTTTTCCTTGGGTCGCTCTCCGCATCATTCACTGGCCCCTTTGGCAACCCTGCAGATCAACCCCCAAAACCAATAGAGGAGCTTCCTGTTGGCCCTGGCTGGAACGCTTGGCTCCCTCCCTATTCGTCGCCTGCAAAGTTTGACCAACGAGCAAATGAAGCCCATTACCCAAACCCACCTGGGTTTCTCTCAAGCACCTCAAAACATGGGTGGGGTTGCCTTCGGATGCTTCCTTCCAAGAAACCCAAAAACGGGTGCCCTCAACAAAAACGACTGTAAGGGTCCAAATACTCAGAATGGGGTTGTGGGGTACCTAATGTCATGACTTCTGCGAGTAAACTAATTGTAGCTAGAAGGGGGGGGATCTTTTTTCGAGGGTGGGGGCCCAACCTTAAAAAAAGACAGCCCCATACTGTGGATGCACGAAATCCATTTCGCGCCACTTTGAAACCATAATTGAAACCACTATTTGCTGGTATTTATGTTGGGGTCTCGAATCAGAAACCAGGGTTTCTGGTTGCGGTGGTGCATGTTTGTTTCATGGGATTTCGCAACCATCCACTGTATCACAAAATGCACACAAAACAAACATCATCCCCACTGTCTCCATGGCTTTCAGCGGTTTCCCCCTTTTTGGTCGGTGAAAAAAGGGAAACCAGCGAAAAACCGAAGCCAGCCGAAGCCGCGGTCCTCGGTAAAGCGCACGCGGATGGGCTTCAAAAGCTCCGCCTCCTCATCGCCGAGCTCGTGAAATTGGGGGGAGCCGCCCAATTGCGCGTCTCTGGGGGTCGCTAAATGTGTACACATTTCCCAACAAACGACAAAGAAAAGTTGGGGGGAACCACCCTAGAGCGTCTCTGTAAAGGAGTAAACAAATAGGGTCAGGGGAAATTGGCATTTATGCCTGGCAACTATTAGATACCCGGATTTCATTCATGACTGTTGTTCGGTGGCATCTCCTCGAATGGATTCCCCACCAAACTCGGTCCTTTTATCCAGTTCCTTTGTTTCTACCAGGGCCCCTTTTGAGGCCCGGAGCTGCCAAACCTCCAGTTACCGGGCCCTCCCATTAGGTGCCACCAATTTGGCCCCCCCCGAATTTGACTCGACATAGATCCATGAAGCATATGCTCAAGAGCTACACCCTGAGTGGAATGGTCCCTTGAGCTCATGGCAGACGCTCCAGCTTGTACATGGAACCTTTTAGCTGCTAAGCACGTTTGACGCTTTTCTGCTCTGTGTTTGTTTCTTTTGTCAGGATCCCCACAAACTGCTAGAAACCTGTTCATAACTTTAGCACATGCCAATTGAGCTATCCTTTGGATGCATTGTGTGGGGCATAATTGGCTTGGAGCCAGTAGGGTAGACCCAAACAACGTGCACGACATCAGATCTTGATGATTTCCATTGTTTCTAGCTCCTTACTCCTTATCTTGCCTATTCACCACAGCTTTCTGGCCCCCCCCCCGTGCCCCACGTACAGAACGAAAGAGCCGACGAAGAAAACTAACACGCCAGAAAATCAACCAGCTCAATGCCAGCTCAATCGCTCCAAAAGTGAAGGACCGCCTCCAAAAGGGAAGGATCCCCGTTACCCTCCCACGTCATTGTGGGTTTTTCTTGCAAGTTCCAAGTGGCTGTGGGTCACAAATGGGTACCAAAACGGAACCCTGGCAAATGGACAGCTGGACCAAAAATGACTCAACACCTGCGTTTCCCTGTTCAATTTTGACCACCCAAGCGAGTTCAGTGCGCCAATCCGCTCCCTCAAGTAGCTCGATTCGCGCTTGGCCTCGCCTTGGCAGCGGTGAGTTGCCGCTCGTCCATGTCCAGCATCTTCTCGTAGGCCATCTTGGGGTCCTTCGAAGCGGTGGACAGAAACGACCCCAAGTGCCCTTCATGGGCAGAAAGGCTCAGATCTGTCAGAGGGAACCCCCTTCTCAAGATATGGCTTGGTCAGAGAGGTTTTCAACGGAAATCAAAGTGAAACCAAGGGGAAACCAAGGAAAAGGGCGGAAGAAACCAGCCCCCCAAGCTCTTGTAAGATCGCAACATGTGTATTGCTCATCGGAAATTCCGCTGCCCCCTGCTTCTCGTCTTCTCAACGATAGTAAGCAACAATCAGTTGCCAATGGGTACACCTAAAGCAGGCTTTTGGAAAATTCAACCAGGAAATGGGTGGCAACCATGTGCTAACCGTGCCACTCGCTAGTGTCAGCCCCGGATTAACAAACCCCTTGACTCATAGGGGTGTCCCCTTAGTGGCCTCTGAATAAACCGGTGTGTACAAGTCCTTGCGTCAACATCATACCACATCCACTTCCTGAATAGGCCCAAACAAGTCTTGGAACTTCTTCACCGATGGTCCAAACCCCAAAAGGTGACTCTTCAGTCCCTTCTCGGAACGGAAGTGAGACAGAATGTTCACCCCGGATGGATACACCCCTGTCTAATATGGGGGCGTCCCTGGTTTTAGTGGGGATTCAGACCACTTTTGGAGGGGCCTCCACCCCCATACTTTAGTAAACAGGGGTTTATTGCTCCGGGCTCAACATTGCCAGCCACCATTCAGAAACCCTGGTGTCTGATGATCCCCTACGTAAATTGTCCAACAAACCTCATGGTTTCCGCATGGCTTCCAAGTGGTGCGGTGTATGGATTTCGCGTCACAGTACCACGCCTCTCTCATGGCGGATCGATCGATTCCATCGATCTTTCTCCAGGCCTTCACGGTCATGAAGTGCTGAGCCTCCTGACGAAAACGTCGGCTTCAGGCCATGCGACGGGCCACGTGGGTCCCTGGAGAAAAACTCTGGTTGTCAGTACCAAAAAATCTGCCAGCCTGGGAGAAAGGATGAAGTGCCGGAAAACTCGGTTGCTTTCTGCGCCCTGCAGAAGAAGATTAACTTTTAGTGGTTTAATGGAAAACCCATTAGTTGGCAAAAAGTTATAGTCTTAACATCCAAGCAAAAGGCACCAAAGAAAAGACAAAGACACGATTTTGTGAAACCATGAGCCCCACAAGCCTACAACTTACCTAAGTCAATTCAAGGCCAACCCCCAAGCAAGCAGCGACCCCGCCTTGAACTTCTCGAGGATCGCCTTCTGCGCCTGGTGAGGGCGAACAAAACAAGGGCCGCTGGCCGAGAGTCGCCGCAAAGTCCCAAATGCACATGGTTGACGTTGGAAGGGGAGCAAATATATATATATATATATAGCAGTTCAGTGGGGATTTCAATAAGCAAGAATGTAGCATGTTTTCCAACAACAACCATGATCAGAGAATTGAGGCTCCCTTCGGGAATTTCCAATCGTTTTCCTTCGATGGGTGCAGGATGGTGGGTGACTCCCGATTTCAGGCAGTTCAGAAAACTGGATGCACGTGTGCAAGAATGATCAACTGCTACGAGCATGACTGAATTCGGATTATCATTGATTTGTGGCTTCCCCATGGTCATAAATTCGCCCCAACAATAAATATTCTGTTTCCCAGACCCCAAACAACCCAATACGAAATCGGAATTTGCCAAAGCTAAGCCAGTTCAATGCCAACAACTTCCCCCAGACCCAAACTCCAGTCGCGTTAGGGGACTCCAAGGGATCAATACCATGTCAACCCAATCTCAACTCCGAAACTGTCAGTTGGGTTCAAGCCCTCATTGCGTGCAGCTTCAGAAAGCGTCTCATGCGTGACTCACATACCTCGCTTACATCTCACTTGCCGCAACACCCCTGCAAATTGACAGGGAGCCGTCAAAAGGGGTCCGAACGCGTCTGGGAAATTACATTTCATATATTTGCACGCAATTTGACTGCTTTATCGGAGGTCAATCGTTTTAAAGAATTGGAACACCTTCCCTGCAACTTGCGGTGAATCACGCTCACATAGCAACGTGGTGGGGGAGAAACATCACAAGCTGATGATTATAGCAAGCATTTTCCAGCACAGATATTGTACTCTCAATCAGAAACAAAGGTTGGGAGGGAATCCAACAAGGGGAGTATGCAAAGCTCCAATCCGCAAATTGTTGCTCGGCGCTGCTTCTGTTGCGACTTTTATAGGCACTGGTGCCCTTCTGTTGCCTTCTTTCATGCAGCGCGACTGGCTGGGCCAGTTGCGAAAGACCCGGCGACCCTGGAAAAAAGGCAAACATCTTTTCGGGGCTGATGTTTTGGAGTGGCCATGGATCTGCAGCCAAACACCTTGTTCGCTTCTTTTGGGCAAATGCACACCTTGCTTCCATAAGCGTTGAACATATCTCGTTCAGAGGCTTCGCAGGTTACTTCCCTGTTTTGCAGTTGCAGCAGTGCCAAGAAGAGGTTTAGCAAAAAGGAGTTTCCTCGAACAGTTTAATCAGCTTGTTTGGGGGTTATACACTGATCTGCATGAGAGCATAGGCCACACTTTCCAACTCCCATTTCCAATTCCCCTTCCCCCTTCCTTATGTCAACTTCAGATTGATTCCACGGAGGGCCACACAGAAAAATCTGAGGAATCGCCGGAAGAGCGCTGAAGCCCAACCATGCAAAGGCGTTTGCCAGCCCAAGCTATGATCGTTTGCCACCCCCAAAACCCATTGGCCTCATCCTCTGCGCCTGCCCGGGGCTGTGGGGGCTTTGGGGCCGGGATCTACTTTGGGAGACCCTGCACACTGCTGGAAGCAGAGCTGGCGCATGCGCAGGCGAAAAAAATCAAAGAGCAGAATGCCATGTGGCTGTGGGTCAAAAATAGGGTAACCCCAAAATGGCTTGCCCTGGTAAGTGGCAACATGGACCAAAATCTGTGGTCCGATTCCTGGTTTAATTTTGACAACCACACCCATATGCATCCTTCGGAAATTTGGTCGACTCCGCCGCAAGGCTCAAGGCTGGGCCATGTCCCTTGGCTTCTGTCGGAGCCAGAAAGCTCGCGCAACTTCCCCGCTCTTTCCCGGCAGCCTTCCTTCTAGAGCCCTGGAAAGGCAAAGCGCCAAGCTACCCATGTCTTTGGCGAATAGTGTCATATCTTCGGAAGAGCTTCCACCCAATTCTGACCCAATATCGAACGCTGACACGTTCAGATTTCTCCAAAGGTTAGAAGGGACGCATTCAGAACAAACACAAACACACAAACTAAAATAAATCAAACAATACCAAACCAACAAACCACGAAACCAACAAGCCAGCAAGCGAGCAAACACACAAGCAAACACGCAAACAAGCAAGCAAGCAAGCAAGCAAGCAAGCAAACAAATATCAAACAAATATCAAACAAATATCAAACAAAACACAAACGCAAGCAAACAACCAAGCGACCAAGCAAGCCAAAAAACAACGGACAACCATGTCAGGTACAGCTGTCCCGAAACAACTGGAACAAGTGAAGCCGCAAAGGGGCGCGCATATAATATAAACGCACTTGCTGTCAAACAGAATGTAAGACCTGTGCGATTCTCCATGTTGGAGCTGGGAAGACAGTCCCGGAAACATCGCCCCACCAAAAGAAAACTATGACAAAATGTGGGCCAAAATTGCTTGAATCCGCCAAATAGATGATTCAATAAAACTCTCCAGTGGCCAGCACTATCAGTGCGGGCGTTCATATCGTGGATGGACGAAATCCATTCGCACCGCTTTGAAACCATGGTTGAAACCATTCTGCCAGGGGTTCTTCGGTGGTGCGAAGTGGTTTTCGTCCATCCACAGTGGCACATGCCCTTTACTTCCACCTAGTCCTGATCATTCCCACTCAAACATTGCACCATTGGGAGAGACAAGCCACACGCCCATGAAATTGCCATGTTCGATCAAGAAACAAAACTGGGCTGTCCTCAGATCCCCTGCCAAGAGTCTGGCCTTTGTTGGTTTTGTGGAAACTACTACTAAACCCCTTGTTATATATATATATGGTACCCCCCCAAAGATCGACCATTTTCTGTGTTTTATCTCTGGTGACACATCCCAGAATCTGCAAGGTCTCGGGCTTCTGGCTTCCCAACTTCATCTTGCATCTGCCTTTTGGCTGCACAGGATGAACATGTTGAAAAAACCCGAAGAAATAAAAAAAATCAAAACAATCAGGGTCCTGGGCGAGAATGCCCAGGTCAGAATCTCGGAAAATGAATAAACCTCGAAGAAATCAAAAAACATTATTATTTTTGATTTTCTCGAGGTTTTTCACTTTTCCAGATTCTGACCTGGGCATTCTCTCCCAGGACCCTGATTTTTTTGAATTTTGATTTTTTTGATAATTTTTATTTTTTGATTTCTTCGTAGCTTCATGGGTTTCTTGCCCTTCGCCCCTGAGCATCTTCCTTGCAGTGTTGGGGCTTTGGCGTACAGAGCTGCAGTTTTGCAGCCCTGCCAAGTCTGTATTGCAACCAAGGCCTGCAGTGTTGGAACTCTTGTTGGAAATGCCTTGCTTGCCTGTAGTTTGGCAGCCTTGCCAGGGCAGCAGGGAAGCCTTCAGTGTTGAAACTTTGGCAGGTGAGGCGCTCAAGTCTTGCAGTGGCCTTAGTGTTCAACTCTTGCCAAGTGGGTTGCAGTTTTGAGCTGGAACCCAGTTTGGCAGCTTGCTTGGGCAGTGTGCTGGAAGTGCCAGTTTGGTGGTGGAAGTCTTGTAGCAGGTGGCAAGAACCCTTGCCAGGGTATTGAAACTTGGCAGGTTGGCAGGTTGCAGTTTTTTGCAGCCTTGCCCTGCAGATTGGCCGCCTTGTTGGAAATTGTGGAACGTTGCGCTGGGCCAGCAACCAAGTTTCAAGCCTTCCTTGCAGTGTGGGAGCGTTGGCAGACAGAGCTCCCAAGTTTGTTTTGCAAACAGGCCTGTGTTGGAACTTATGTTTGAACTCGCTTGTCTTTAGTTCACTGTTGGTGCAGTTGGTTGCAGATTGGACTGGCAATTTTGCAACCTCCAGGTCTGTAGTTTGGCAGCCTTGCATGGGAAGTCTTGCAGTGTTGAGTTAGCAAGAGGTTGTAGTTTGCAACCTTGCTCTGCAGTTTAGTGTTGGAGCCTTGCAGTTTGGATTTTGCAGCCTTATTTGTAGTTTGGCAGACCTTGCAGCAAGTGGGAAGCCTGCAGTGTTGAAACTTTGGCAGGTTGGCAAGGTTGGCAAGGGCTGTAGTTTTGCAACCCTGCAGTGTTGGAACCTTGCAGGTTGGCGATTTTGCAACCTTGCCAGGTCTGTAGTTTGGCACCTTTGCTTGGGCAGTGCTTTGGCAGGTTGGTAGGGGTTGCAGTTTTGCAAAGCCTTGCAGTGTTGGAGCTGAAGCCCTGCCAAGTCTGTTTTGCAACCAAGGCCTGCAGCGCCTGCAGTTTAGCAGGCTTGCTTTGCCAGGTCTGTAGTTTGGCAGCTTTGCTTGGGCAGTGTCTTGGAAACTCTTGAAGTTTTGAAACTTCAGGTTGCCAGGGGCTGCAGTTTTGCAAAGCCTTGCAGTGTTGCAGCCCTGGCAGGAGCGCAATTTTGCAACCGTCCTCAACAACACTGCACTTGAATGTCGACCCCAGCATATGCACATCTGTTTCTTGCAATAATGCACCGCATCTTTCTCAAAACACAGAAAATGGTCGATCTTTGGGGGGGGGATAGCATATATATATATATATATAACAAAAACAAAAAAACTACAAGCCTAAGGAACCGGGCGGCTGGGCTGAACACCCAGATCCCCAGCCGCCGGGTCTAAACGCACACCCGCGCGCGCGCAAGCGCGCATTAGCGCCGCGGAGCCGGCCTACGCCATCGGTGAAGGAGAACTTCGACATGGCCGGCGGGATCCGATCCGAGGATCCGAAGGATCCGAAGCCCAACGCTGTAGCCAGGCTGGCGTTCGGAGATCCAGCTGGAAGCCCGTTTTTGGCTAGGTCATCCAAATTTTTGAGAGGATAGAATAAGTTGGTGCCAACTTTTTTCGGATTGGTCTATTTTAGTAGGGGAACCGGATCTCCCCAAAAAAGAAACGGTAAAAGGGCACTACTGGGGGGCCTAGAAGACTTCGGGTTGCGAAACAAAATAACACTACAGCAACACCAGGCGTCATCAGGCTGATGGAAGGTGTGCTGACGTCATCCATCCGTCGCCGCTTTGTACGCCCGAATTCAGTGCTGGGCAAGCCCGGTCAAGATGTTCACTAGGCTACTCCAAACAGGCACTAGATTGATAAGCAGGAGTCATAACGGCGAACTCTGGCCTTCTAAAAGCTTTTTGTTGGAGATGAAACTCGAGGACGAAAACAAGCCATCCTACAATCTTCAAGTGGCTGTCGTGAGAGCTGCTCCGCAGCCCCCAAGTCACACTTTAAACCATCTTTGAGGCACAAGGAGAAGAAAGCACGCGTGCGCAACGGTAACAGAAGCCTGAAGCAATCGAAGCACCATGTTCTCTGCGTGGCCGCATTTCACCCGGTAGAAAACAAGCGAATTCCCTAGCGGCGCCAGCAAGGAACCGTGTCCGAAGTTGCAAGTAAATCGCTGTACTTTGCGCGGGGGATCAAACTTGCAGCTCAAACTCCCTGCGAAATCACCGCGAACGGGACCCCGTTGGCAGCACAGGATTGATTTGTTTTCCTGAAAACATGGTTGACTCATCCCCCAAAAGCCGAGGGCCGCAAGCCGCGAGTCGGAAAAAGAAAAGCGAGGCGAAAGAAAGCGAAGGGATCCCAAGACCTTCCCTGAAGGGGAAAAACAAAAGTGACCAAACCAATCAGTCAACCTTTGCGGTTTGATCATACTTCGAGGTTTGGAGGAGAAACAAATCCGCGCTGAACCAGCAACCACCCTGAATTTGGCATTGCCCCCACCAGGGGTAGAAGAAGAAGAAGAAGAAGTATGTAAGCTTTTCCCCTAGGAAGTTGTTTGAGGATAGTGGATTCCCTCCTAACATGGGTAAGTGAGTTGGACCGGTCGAGAACTTCCCCTCCAAAAAACAAAAACCAAAGTTGGTTGCAAGGGAAAATGGAGGAACTCAAAAGGGCAAAAGGGCAAACAGGCTAGTTAAACATGTTGTTGCCACCGCTTGGTTGACTAGAGAACCTTCAGGTGAGAACCTTTCGGGGGGCATGGGGGAACCCATCATGGCTCGACCCCCAGTGCACAAAAATGTAGCTTGTTGCTGTTTAGTGGGGAAAACATAACTTTCCCAAAAGGTGAAGTCTCAAGTAATGCTTGTTTGAATTACACATCCTAGGTGAGGAAAGAGCATGGCGCCAATAGCAAAGCGACACCGCATCAGCAACTTTTTGGCACCCCAAGTTGCTGAACCTCCATCATTTGCCCTTGGATTGGCTGAAATCCTTGTCTGCCAATTTAGGAGCAATTTCTTGGAGAGCGTCGCAAATAATTATGCCCATCAATGCAACATCCGTGAATACTATTGCGACGCAAGCTGGACTGAAGACGCGGAGACCACCTTGCTCTACGTAAACCGGCCGCGGGATGGATCTACAGTGCGTAGACGATGCCAAAAGTTGTCCATGCAATTCTCCCGTTCCGGCTTCGATGATAAACACGAGCTGCCGCGGCTTGAAACGAACAAAGTCAAACCAAACCGCCACAAACATTCAGCCACGAGCGCCGCATTGCCGCATGAACGCCCGGGTGCAAAGGACAACCAACAGCTTCAAGTCATATAAGAGTATCAGTTCCGCGCCTGTCGCATGTCAGCATAACATTCCGCCAAGGCCGCCTCTGGCGCTTGGCGTGTGGCAAGTCCTGTGCCAGTGGAATTCCTGTCTCGACTGTGGGAGGCCTTTCTTTCAAGTGGCTCGTCGTGATCCTTGTGGCTTGTGGAAAGAAATTTGTCCCTCCGGTCGTTTCCAATCGATTCATCCGGGCCTCCCAAGTCCCCCCTCATATGCCGCTCATCGCCTCCTGCCGCGAACTGGAAAGAAGCTCTGGTGGTAGGAAGTGGCCGTTCTGCAGTGCCCAAGTGGGAATTCCAGCCCTGTGACTATAACAAACACTTTGTCATGTTGAAGTTGATTTCCCGGGCGACTCGCCGCAAGTGGCAGCCTCAAGCTCAATTTTCCGCTGTGCTCTTTCCAAACCGTAAAGAATTCGCCGAGGCTACTGGGAACAACAGTTATGAACTTCCGAATCGGTGTCTTGGTTTCTGAGTCGCCATGGTTCTACCGGTTGCATAATATATATATATATATATATGTGTACATACATATATATATATATGTATATATTATATATGTATACATATATATATATATATATATGTGTATTTTCCTATGCATATCTTTGTGGGTGCGTCTCACAATGGGAGAGATCGATATCCCTCCTTTGCCCTGCGCAGCAACTCAAATACAATCGTCTTGAGCACAAATACACTCACTCAACGTCATGTTGATTGCCAATGGAACGAACTTGATGGATTCATGTGCACCTGCTGTGTTGCCAAATGGGTTTGGCTCAAAATTAAACAGGAGGAGTTCCCCAGGTTTTGGTCCATGTTTCCACTTACCAGGGTTCCATTTTGGTGCCGCTTTTTGAGCCACAGCCAAATGATATTAGAGTGCCTAAAGCCTTTACCAATTGCCCTCATACTTCTTCCGCCCCCACCCTCGCTTTCCAAACGCCGCAGGAATGTTAGCGAGACACGTTCCGTTGTTCTTTGCAGCTCCCCAAAAGTGACAAGAACCAAACAACAAAACGGAACATGAAACCAACAACCTTTGAGGCCACGATTTCAAGTGCACCAAAACTGAGGGGTTGAAGGATCTAAGGTCTGTTGGTTCGCCTTGAACAAGTGAGCCCTCAAATACAAGACTCACTTTACTGTCAAAATTCACATTGATCCGGCAGGCCACGCGCAAATCACGGGCGACTCCCTAGTAGGAAAGTGATCAGCTTGATTGGAGTTGTGACAACTCCTCCGACTGGTGCGGCCTTCTCCTCAAAAATTGTTTCCAACCTAGAAGCACCTCAAAATGAAAGCCACCTTACACCTCACTTCCTGAGTAGATGGGCCAAAAAAAGTCTGAACTTATTGCTGACCACTGGAATGGTCTTCCCAAAAAAAACTAGAGTCCCCGAACTCAGGAAGTGAGACACTGACCCAGCTATGGGAATGATTGTTGATCAAGTTCTGATCGTTTGCTGGACCCACCTGCCATAGAGGGTGTTCCCCAGTCAGATCTATGGCACATATATACATATATATGTAAATGTATGTGTGTATATGTGTATATATATACAGTATACATACGCGGTAGTCACGATGAATATAGTATATGATCATAGCCGATGGAGCCCTGAAATCGTCAGGTCAGACCCACCAACCTCCCATTCCATCGCTTCCCGGAACGGACCGGCCTGGAGTCCGAACGTCCCCTGCGCGGTGTGTGGCTTTCGGTTTCGAAGCCTTCGACTCTCGAAACGTCGACCGCTGATCAGACTGCTCCAGGAATTCCAGGTGTCGCATTGGACCGGTGTCCGGAGAATCGAAAAAAGCACGTCACCCCCTCAAGGGAGACTCATGTCAAAGATGGCCTAAAGGAGAGTACAGGCTTACACCATCTGGCATCATTGATTCTCTACAAAGTCAATAAGCGAAACTACCTCAGTTCTCAGCTTCGGGGGTTGGGATTGTTAGTTTTTTAGAGCGGTTTCCTATTTCCGCTCTACAACAAGTTTACCTGAGTCACAACCAAAACCCCGTATTAAAATGGCCTACCCAGAACCATGTAAATAATGAACTATGAAGGCGGCCGCAGCAATTTCGGGTTCGCATTGTCCCCAGCTACCCTCCAGTTCCTGAGTCATACATCAAAACCCGGCATTCAAATGGTCTACCCAGAACCATGCAAAGAATGATTTATGAAAAGGCGGCCGCAGCGATTTCTGGTTGGAATTGTCCCTAAATACCCTCCAGATACCCGACTGGTTCATTAAAAGGCGGCCGACGCCTATGTATGGTTGGTTCACCTACCCGGGCTTTGAGGACGCGACCTACCGCGGATTCTCCGCTTTCTACCCCCCGCCCCAGCCGGGGACCTGCGCCGCGACGGGGACCTTCGCCGCGGAGAGGGCGAGCGCCGGCGCGGCGGGGTGCGGGAGCGACGGCGCCTCTCAGGAGACGGCCCTCCGGTTGGGCCAACGAACGCTTTTCGCAGATGCCCGGTGGATTTCCAGGGGAAAGAAGGGCATCCTTTGTTTGGTTTTTGTTTGGTTGGTTGAGAAGACGGAGAAGGAACTCAGATGCCCAGTGGATTTCCACGGGAAAAAAATACATTTTGGTTGGTTGAGTTCAAAGGAACACCCTTCCCAAAAAAAAGGTTGAAGAAAGGGCACCACTGGGCAACTGGGTTTAACTTGGGCTACGCAGAAAATTAGATTTCATACTTTTCGCCTACCCAGAAATATGAAGTCGTCTTGGAAGAGAACCCAGTCAAACTGGTTCCCGGGAAGCCAACCAATTTGAGGGGGTTCCTTGCCGGCAGCCAGATCTTGCTTTGATTCATTGATAGATCTACCGGGATGCCCTGAATCTTGAAAGTAGAGGAACAAGTTGGAATCCCCGTATTCGACCGCGATCCGGGGTCATCGATCTTGCTTGCTTACTTGCCGTACTTGGCCCCTGATGGTTCTAGCTGAACGGTGAGTGGATCCTTGTAAATACCATGTTTTTACCCATATGTGAACGGGTCTCTGCAATCCTATGTCTCAAATGAAGCAAATCCCTACCTTGAATCGAAAAATAATCCACATGGAATCATGTGGAACATGCGCCTCTTGTACCAAAGCGCTTGATTCCCATCGATGCCCACTTTACTTGCCTCAAATGGTTCCGCTTTTTGTTGGCCACCCACTACAAATGGCAACCAAACGCAACATTAAAACATTCATTCGAATGCATCTTTGTTGAGGGCTTTTGTTAGTGGTTTTAAAGGGAAACCAAACGGAAAGCCACAATTGTTCAGGGTCCCCTGCAAAGGTACACCGACCATGTTCAAGCGTTCAAACCCCAATCCCCCCATGAAAGAGGAACCCAAAGTGGAAACCAACGCTACCGCGCTGCTCCAATCGAGAGTTTTTCTCCCTGGCGGAAATCAACAGGTACCAAAAGGTTTACTTCAGTTTGGCCGGCGGCTTGGATCAAGCAAACCCTCGCAACCATGCTACGAGGGGGGGGGGGTGGTCTTGGGAAGCCCTCTCTGTTGCATCATGGAAGTGGATTCCATTTCCCACAGCCCTGCAGACTGAGGAGCATCCTGTAGAATATGTGTCTTGCATTTGCTTACCCCCCCTGCAAATATATATATATATATATATAACAAAATCCAGTAGTCATAGATTCCCTGTAAAACCAGCAGGGGACAATTAAAAACATATTTGTATTGTTTATTTAAAAAAAAAAAAAAAAAAAAAAAAAAAAAAAAAAAAAAAAACGGAAAAAAGGGAAGCCCCCTCCGCGCCTGGAATCTGAGCGCGGCCGGGAATCGGAGCGTCCGCGCCCTTCGTCCCCTCGCAGCTTTTCCTGGCAAAAAAGCGCCCGTGAGACTGTGGATGGACGAAATCCGTCACCTAAGAAACGCCTGGAATGATTCGATCCCCCTGGAAAAAAAAAATGTTGGTTTGCCCAGAAAAACGAGACTGGCAAGAGGAACAACTGTGGGTGGGCCAAATCCGTCATTCCTTTGAAGCCATGCGGAAGCCATGGTTTGTTGGTGTTTACAAGAGAATCATCAGACACCAGGATTTCTGAACGGTGGTGCGAAATGGAGTTCGTCCATCCACAGTATTGACGACTCGTGCGACCTCCAAGAGGGGGCCATGAGGGAGCCCCCCGACCAATGCTAGGTCCTCCAGTACAAAAAGGCTAGAATCAGGGTACCGTCTCTTTTTTTGTGTAGTCTATTTTAGTAGGGGAACCGCATCTCCCAACCAAAAAAGAAACGGTGAGAAAGGGCACCTAGCTTGGGGGACCTAGAATAGCCACTTGGAGCTCCATGACTGGTTGGCTACTGGGGGATATCCCAATTTGAAAGCAGTGGTTTTTTGGGGTGCTCGGGGCCTATGGCCCGCGCGCCTACGCGAGCGCCTACGCAAAGCCTCCACGCCTGGAGCTTTGTAGCTCTGCCGAGTCGTTCACTGCCCGCTTGCGGCTAGTGAGGTTCACTGCGATACGCGAAATGCGCTGTGGCAGCTCCAGCTCCAAAGTCGCAGTGTAGTACTCGACGTGCACCGCTTGGCACCAGACTGAAACGGGAAACTTAACATGAGCGGCAGCAGCAGTGGCCGCCCGGAAAGGGACAGAGTTGGGAAGCCTACGCGGGCTAGCACGCAGCGATGCAAGTCTCATAGTTACCATGTGGCCACTCTCCCTCGCGTGGCCTCAACCACACATGAAAAAAAATGCACAGCTCTATGATGTATCATCCCCGGCTTGCCTACGCGGGCGCCGACTCAAGGAAACAAACATAATGATACCGACGCGAGCCTACACCCCCCACCTGAATTGCCTACGCGAACATGATGCAGTTCCCTTTTTCCCCAACAGCTGAAAGCTTTGGGGTCTCAGCCCAGATAGGCTCCGGGGTGGTCCGGGGCGGCCCTGAGGCAAGGTTCCACTAGGGTTCCACCAGGGTTCCACGAGGTTCTGCAAGGACTGCGGGGTGGTGCGAGCACTAAAAAGTACCAAAACGAGCACCGCAGGCTGTTGGGGACGTCACCTGAGCTTATTGTACAAAGCCCTTTACATACCAAGGAGGGCCACGTTGCGTCCAACCAGGATGATCGATTTCCTGGGGCTTCCCCTCACAACCTCCAAAAAAAGGGCCCGAGCCTCAAATCCAAGACCAGTTCCCCCGAAACCTCACGCTTGGGGAGGGCTCCCACTAGTGCACGGTTCAGCCGGCTATTTATGGCAGGGCAATATGCGGGTGCTTACATTTTTTGGGGCGGCGTTTGCTCATGGAAACCCACCACCATCATTTTTCCAAGGGCGCCCCATTTCACACCTATCTACATCACCCTTTTTGGGGGGCCCAAAACCCCCGGTTGTTCGGAGTCCCCGCCGGAGTTCCTCGTCCCCGCCGCAACCACCCGCCTGGATCATCTCGTTCACCAGACGCTCGGCCGCCGCGCGGCCCTTCTCCGAGGTCTTGGAGCCCGAGTCCACCGAGAAGATGAGCAGCCGCTCCTCCCAGCGAGCTCCGCGCGGAGCGCGGGGCCGCCGCGCGCGAGAGAGGGCAAAGTTTGCGAGCGAGCTGGTCTGTGGGAGTGTGCGGGGGGGGGGGGGTTTGGAGGGACACAGAAAGGGGGTTTGGAGAGGGGGGCGTCCGGGACCCGATTGAAGTTAGATCTGGGATCTCCACGTAAAGAAGGGGAAATGGGTTACCATAAATGGAGATCACTTCCATTTTTAAGGGGGCGCGGAATTGAGATGCTCCGTAAATCGCCCGAACATCGGGAAGGGGCCAGCACAAAAGTGAAACCAACAGGTAAGGTCGGCTTTCGGCAAGGGGGTAGGTGACCTTTCAGACAAATCGATGGGTTTCCCTGGTAGATGGGGCATAAAACCCAAAGCCAGTGGAGCCCTACCAAACTAACCTGACAAGGACGCCTATGCCAAAAGGTGGGCTTCCCGTCTTTTGAGGGACCTGGGAGCCTTTGGTGGCTTGAGAAAGGCCAAAAGGAAACCAAGCATTTTGAGGGCTCCGATATTTTGAGACCGAAAAGGAGGTTGAGTTCAAAACCAATGGTCGAAACATGGGTTGCGCAACGGTTGAAACGTCAAGGGCGTCAAAATAGAGGGACTCGGGAAAGTTGCGGGGGTCCGAAGTCAACAAATGGCAATGTGCGGGTATCAATTTCTGTGTGAGCCAATCCCAAAATGGGCAGTTGTTCTGTTGCTTCCGCTTGAAACGAACCAGCAAAGGCTACCCCCACCAAACCCCAAGCAAAAAACCATACACCAACTAGCCTAACTTCCTGGATTGGCTAAAAACAGTCATAACCTTTCAAAAATGCCACTAAAATGCTTCTACCAAGTTCAAAGTCCATGCACTCCAAAAAATGAGCAGCCCCCAAACCCCTTGCCCAACAAAGGGACCCTTCCCTGTACAAGGGAAGTCGTATATTGCAGGCCTCCCCAGTGTTTTTCCTTTGGGTAGGTGGGGGGCCTCACGTAACCCCGCCAAACCCCCCCCCAAACCCCCAAACCCCCAAACTTCCCCCCCCCCCCCCAAACCCCCAAACCCCGAAACTTCCCCCCAACCCCGCATCCACCAACCCCCCCTTCCCCCCCCCCTTCCTCCCTATCCCCCGCTTCTTCGTTGTCCCCTCCGCCCAACTTCATGGCCTCCCCGCGCTTGTCCAAGGCCATGAACATATAGGTCCCCGTCTCCAGCTCCATGCGTCGCAGCTCGCTGCCCCGGTTCCCGGTCACCCAACCCTTGCAGTTCTCCGGGATGAAGACCTGCGGGCGAAAAAACAAAAATGGAGGGGGGGAGGGGTTCCATGTACCAATCTTTTTCTCGAGGGGGGGGGGACCACCCCCCCAAGAAAAGGAAGTAATGAATGGTGTTCTTTAAAAAGAAGAAGAAGTGAATGATGTCCTTTTGGGTTTCCCTTGAAAAGAAAAACTCGAAAGGGCACCATGGGTGGTTCTTTTTTCTGCGGGGACCCCCCCAAAATGGTGGTGTCCGTTTTTCACCACCAACGCAGGGAACCCTCACGCGACACCCCCCACCTCGCCTCTGTTTGGCGGCTGTGTGTGACCCGGTGCCCGACTTCGGGTGGATGGTCTTTTGAGGGAAACGCAAAAGATTTGACTGGACGAAATCCATTTCTCAGCACTTTGAAGCCATGGGAAACCATTTGTTTGTTTGTATTGACAGGAGAATCATCATTCTAGGACTTCTTAGGTGGTGCAGGATTTCGTTCACCCACAGTAGCTCACGGGTGTGCGAAACTCCAATTGCTTTCGGGCTCCCTTGAAAGCCTTCCCAAAACAGCCCTCAACAAAGCCCAGTGATTTTGCTGGTAATTGAGGCTCCATAGCTCCCAATATGACATGGGGATTGCGGCAGATTCGGAAGATCGGGTCTAAAGATGGCTGTGGGTCAAGCAAAATGGCTTGCCCTGGTAAATGGACTCGACGACTAGAACCTGCGGTCCAATTCCTGGTTAAAATATTGACCCATACCCATATGGCTGTGGCTCAAAAAACCGGGTAACCCCAAAATGGAACCCTGGTAAATGGAAACATGAACCAAAACCTGCGTAACCCCTCCTGTTCAATTTTGACCCATACCCATCTTGGTGGGATTTGGTCTTGTCCACCAATCACTTTCAAGGAGCTCGCATCTTCGATCAGTTGACCAAGTCGAGAGGTACACGAATTGAGCGCTAAATTTCATGCGGTCGAACCTCAAGTCATAGCACAAACCTGTACCTTGGCGATCAGGGGCAATCCATCCATATTTCACGACCAAACCCTCAGCCTTCGCCCCCAACCAAAAATATCCAATGCTTGATTCTGGTCCATGGCGGTATTCCGAAATGGGAGGAATACCAAAATGATTCGGCTTTATGTTTGGCGTCCCTTTACACCAACCTTAACTAGGTCCTCCAGTAGAGAGGTTAGAATAAGGGTTCCCTTTTTTCAGTGGTCTATTTTCGTAGGGGAGCCCCCCCCCCCCAAAGAAGAAACGGTAAAAGGGCACCTGGCTGGACCAACCTTAAACCGGATACCCGCGGTCAACACATAGACACATAGTACACCTGAAACTTTCCAAGCTCAGCTCCGGCTCCAAAAACATCCCAAGGGAAGATGACAGCGATATCAGAAAAGGGAAACACCCGGAGTGACCCTGGGTGAACCGGAATCCAGTTCGCACCTGAGAAGCCATGGGTGCAACCATAACGTTTGTTGCAGGGGAATCATCAGACAGGCTTCCCTAGGTGCGGCGAAATGGATTTCGCAACCATCCACAGTGGGGCCAAATACGCCTGTCCCCCCTTTCCGAAGTATCTGTTTCTGACAAAGTGGCATTCTCAAAATGACCCTCATAACTCATGACAGTTTGACTTGGTTGACGTTGGAAGGGGAGCACAAATTTAAATATTAGCAGTTAAGTGATTGGATTTCAACCACTAAACCACAACAAGCAAAAATGGGAAACATGTTTCCTAACAACAACCATGTTGAAGGGACGCCTCAAAAATCGATCTTCAAAATGAGAAGTCCTCAAAAGGCAACCCGTTGAACAGGGGTTCTTGTACTGCATGAGCATTGCCCCCAGCACATGTTCCCCTTTTTGGTCTCGTGGCCCTGTGCACAAGTTGGACGTAACTGGGCCCTCAGCTCCCCTGCCAAAAAATATGAACCTTGAGTGGGGTTAAATGGAAACTGCCACTAAACCAACTAAACACCCAAAAGGAGAAAACAACAAACAATGGAAACTGCCACTAAACCAACCAAAAAAAAGAGAACACCCGAAAAAGCATGGCTGCTTGAACCGCCGAAGCGTAAGAGGTTCGCGCGCATCCACGGCCTCCGTGACATCATCCCGCTCCGAGATGTTGTTCACGGTGACCTGGCCGCGGCGCTGCTGGAGCAGCCAGTCCAGGAACTCCTCACGGACAAGCGGAAGGATTTCGGAGCCCACGGGGGGAGATTTTTCAGGGTCATTTCCCCGGAAAACATCCCACCCCAAAGTCAAAGATGGGGTAAACCCGAATGGAACCCCTGGTAGATGGAACCAAGGACTGAGCGGATTTTCAGGGCTCCCGAGTTCTTTCCCCTGAAAACGTCTCACCCCAACAGGACACTCACGCCTCTCATGTGGTCAAAAATTGGGCAACCCCGAAATGGAAGGTCTGGGAAATGGAACCAAGGACTCGAACCTGCGGTCCACTGGTGGGGAAAAAAATATTGACCCATACCCCCATGGAGTCACAGGATTAGTATTCCCCATAAGGGAGGATCAAACATGGAACTCTTGAGCTCTCTCCCCCAGATCCATTGGGGGTGGGGATGAAACCGCTTGGTTCCCTTGGTCCGGATGGATGAAACCCCATGAATACTGGGGTAGAGCACCCACCAACTGGTGGTCTAAAGCGGATTCTAGGGCAATTGGTAGCTAACCACCAAGATGCTTTCTTTGGGATTCCTCTTGAAGCCAATGACAATCAAAACCGCGTCCCTAGAACCCCCAAAGCTAGGTTGCTTGACTATGGCAAGGCCCCAAGGAGGTGGATTCCCTGAAAACCCATCCAAAAAAAGGGCTACCTGTTGAGACGTGCAAAAAGGATCCTGTCTGGCAAAAGCTCCCACGGAGCCTCATATGGTTTGTGCTCAACTCTCCTGTCGGTTTCTTTCCAAACTACCACCATCACCACCACCACCCCACCCCAAAAAAAAAAAAAACGTGATGCTTTTCAAACCACCACCCAAAAAAAAAACAGAAGTATCATCAAAAAGCGAGACCCACCCCCGAGCCACGGTCAAAACTCTGGTGGCACTTGGAGACCTCCCGCGGCCGGCTCCTTCGCGCGGCGCCGCTCCGCCATGGTGCCGGCGAGGAAGCACACGTGGCCCACGTATTGGATGATGCAACCCGAGGCCAGTGCCAACCTGATTTGAAGAAAAACGAATCGCCCAAACCCGCGCCCAACCAGCCCTGGCGTATGCGAACCGCCCTCCATAGCTCATGGGTGGACGAGGGCCAAAACAACGCAGAAACTGAGGGAAGAAGAAATGGAAACAACCTGGGGATTGAACACATGGTTTTTCTCTCCGGAACGCGGAAACGCCGCGAAAAACAATGAGGGAATGAGAAATGGAATGAACCTGGCGATTCCCTGAAAGGAAAAGAACAAATCGGCGATAGACGAAATCCATTTCGCACCAAAAAAGAAACCATGCTTGAAACCAGAAGGATTTACATGGGAATCAGATCATTCCAGGTTTCTGTAGTCCATCCACAGTAGCTCATGTGGTAAAATCCGTGAAAACTTTCGGAAGCCATCCCAAGGCAGTCCTCAAAGCACGCCCGTAATTGAGGCTCCATAGCTCCCCATATGGGGATTCGAAAGATCGGCGGGTCGAACTATTAGCTGCGTGGGTCAAAAATCAGCACCCAAAATGGAACCCTAAAAACCCCTCCATTTGCTTGTCGGTCCAGTAGTGAAATCGATTCCCTTTAAAACCAACAGGAAATCATGTTCTTGAGCAAAGGGAAGCCTCTGGTTTGGGAAGGGTCGGGGCAGGTTGAGCCTGGAGTTCCCCCTTAAAACGTTGCACTTGCCGAAAGTTTGCAGATGGTTCGAGGTCCCAACAAAAGTTCGGCCGGAGGGAAAAAAGACGGGCCCCTTTGGGTTCCCTTAAACTGGGCTAGGTAGTCTCCTCATGTTGCACCGGAAGCTCCACCTGTGCTTTCTCGCTTTTTCACGGGAGGTTCCGTGAGTATGGGGCCAAATTGTAACCCTCAAAGGGGGAACCTCGACAAAACACGCTGCATCTTATGCTTGTTCAACACACCAGCAGGTGATTCTAAGCATGCTTGTCAGGGGACTCATCTTTAGTATCCGGCTATAACCACCTACACAGGTGTAACACGCGAAGTTGGACGTGTGGTTCCTTTCTCAAAAGGCACTCCTTTTGGGTCGCTTAAGAAAAACCCAACAGGACAAGCTTGGGCTCAGCCGGAGGAGGGAGCCTCCCACTCTCAGGCATTGTTCCTCTTCCAATGTAAAGAAAGGGAGAACACATGGCTGTGGCTCCAAATCCTATTCCCAAAATTTACCCTAAGTGGAAATATGGGCCAAAACCTGCGGTTTGCCCCAGCTGTTTAGTTTTCAAGCCACGTCCACATATACATGGAAAGGAGTTGCGAGGAACTATTCAACTAAACAATCGTATGATCCTGGGAGAAAAAAGCATATATTAGCTACTTGGCCCCGTGTTTTCTTCCTACCCACCCCTGTCCCGCCACATCAGGATGTTGAGCGCGTTGAGGCAAGGTGGCTTGGGATCCGGGTACCCATACGGTAATGGGGACTGTCAGAATGTTGCGTCAGAATGGACAGTGCTGTTCGAGGTACAATCGGCCAGGGAGAAAGGAGAGGCTCAATTCATTCGTTGGCTGATTTTTAACCAGGCCTATAACAAATGAACACTTCTGTGTACAGCAGAAAGGGCATCCCCCCATTCAATGGAGGAGATTCACTTGTATCCCCGAAGTGGTTGGATAAACCCCTTGATCCCACAACCCAGAAGTTGTGACGGACAAGTCTGTAAAGTAACAAAAACTAGGTCCTCCAGTAGAGAGATTAGAATAAGGGTACCCTTTTTTCTGTAGTCTGTTTTAGTGGGGGAACCCTCCCCCAAAGAAAAGGGGTACAGTGAGCGAGTGAGCGAGTGAGTGAGTGAGTGAGTGAGCCAGTGAGCGAGCGTGAGTGGACGCACTGAATTGTGCCGTAAATTATTCTTAGGGGGCTAAAAAATTGTGCCATCTATTTTGCATCCCGGTTGACCCCCAATTATCTGGCGCCGGCGCGCGGAGTGTAAATTATCTAAGCTGAAGAAAAGTAGATGGCACAGACCATTTTTTTGAGCCATCTATTCTCCGGGTAGAGTAAAAGGGCACTACTGGGGGACCTACAAAACAAGGGGGGAACACGGGTCACGGCTCTTGGGAGCTTCTCCTTTCCTTCTTCCCAGTTGCGGCCTTCAAGCACCGCGCAAGCCACAAAAGGGTTGCTCTCCGATCGGAAGGGTCGCAAGTGGGAACTAAAGCACAACCATAGGACGATCCGATTGTCTAACGGGTTTGGATCTCTTGGCTTGAGGGCCTTGGGATAGAGCAACCGATTTTGAAACTGAGAAGCAGACTCCAGAATCCCTCCCGCCAACATGGAAGCGCACACACCCTCTTTTCAAGAGGAAAAAGTAGTCTTCGTAGAGGGGTGTGTGCACCAAACCACGGAATCGTCGGTGGGGTACATGTTGTTTAAAACGGGGAATTTCATGACCCCTTTCTTAGTTTTCAGTAACCTCGCCGCAATCCGCACTCCACCAACATCGCGTCCGAGTCGCTTCTTCCTGGTGCTGCCCTGCTTGCCCAGAGCGTAGCTCAGCTCGTCATCCTGGCGACCCCCCCGCCCCGCGCGAAAGCCCGCGAAAGCTCCCCGTGGTCGGGACTGGCCTGGGCCCTCACAGGAAACGGCACATAATTGGCTATGGATTCGACATAGGTAATTAACCACCTCAAATGTGGTTGGTGGACATGAATTGTGGTTGGTGGACATGAATCCCCACCTAATGAACCCCCCCTTATAACTCACATCCCTTTGCTATTTCAAGCTGAAAGGTAGCCTCAAAGTTTGCACAAAGAACACGGTTTCCTGGCAGGTTCCAGCCAAACTCCTGCAAAAGATGGAGGATGTGACATAGATTTATTTTTGGAATTATTAATATGTTTAAAATAGAAATAAATATAGATGATGCATATATTATTTATGAATTCGATTTTAATTTTTAAATTAAAAATAAAAATAATATATTGAGAAATTTAATTTACCAAGATTTATAATAAATAGAATAATTATATAGAATAAAATATATATAATTAAATATAAATGAAATATTTAATAAAATATATTTATTCTATAAAACGAAATCGTGAAATTTGCTCGTCGTATTTGCGCGCATCTATTCGGATTGTTTTACCGAAATTATCCGCATGAATTGGAATGGTGACATGAAAAAGGGGGAACTTGCCATCGACGCAGGCTGAGAAAATGACTAGCGCTTAGCCTCCAAAGAGCGCCGACAAAACGTCCAAACGCCTCAAGGCAAAGCAATCAGGGACTGCCCTCAGACGTGGCTCAAAAAAAAACAGTGGCGACCTTCTATTGCCACGAAGCAGAAACTGGACCAGGACCTGTGAGTTACAGGGGGCTGCAAGCTTGTGACACAGGCGTGCGATCCTTTGTGAAGGCCACCTGTCTTTTGTAGGTTGTGATGTACCCGTTTTAGGGTTCCACCATTTGAAGACACACCCATAAGCAGTACGGCACCCAGCGAGAGTTGCGCGAGAAGAGGGCTTCGATCCCCTACCAGGGTCATAGACGCCCCAAGCATCCCCCAGCCCTATGCCGCTCCCGCCACATTGGGAACCGAACTAGCAGTGCGGTTTCACGCTCCAATACATCAGGACAATGAATGGCATTGGGGGAAACAAAAAAACAAGTCGCTCGCATCCCAAGTGCCATTCCCTACATCCCAAGTCCGTATAATAGCAATTCCCCATATTCCAGGCCACTCGTCCCACCTCCCACATCCCTGCTTTTCCCCGCGGCTGCTGCTCCACGGAACCCACAAGAAGGTGGCCGTTCCCCAAAGTAGATATTCCGCGCACATTGCATCGGCAAAGTTTTCAGGTGCCAAGCAAAATGTAGCTTGGCCCCTTGGCTCAGTTGGGAGAAAGGCATGGTTCCATGAGGCTAGCTGGGCAGTTTTGAGTTGGGAATGGGTTTGCCGAATGCGGCAACCAAATGGGTGCTCTTGATTTCATTTTTCAAACAAAGCTGACCAGGGCTGTGGACTCGGACAAGGCAGCCAAATGAAGCAATGGGTTCCTGACAGTGAATACCAAAAAGAAAACCTCTGCCCCAACCCTCCCCTCCCACCCACCCACCCAAACCTTCCCCACACTCCCCTCCCCCCTTCCCCCTCCTCCCCCTCCCTAACCCCCTCCCCAACCCCCTCCCTCTTCCCTCCTCTCCCCATCCCACCCATCCCGTCCTTGAAGATCATCCGATCCGTGGAGAAGCCCCTCGAGTCCGAGAACTTCTCGCGGATGCCCCGCGTGTACTGCCCCGGCGCCTTCTCCTCCACCGAGCTCATGACCTTCAGCTCCTCGGGGGGGTTGGGGGGGAGGGGGGGAAATTGGGGGGGGAAGTGGGGGTTGGGGGGGGAAGGGAGAAAAAAACACGAGACACCCCACGCCCGATCCGATTTTTTTTTTCCGGGAGAGACGCGGAGAAATTAAATTCTGGGAAACCAACCAGGTTGTTGTTCTTGGTTTGTTTTGGTCTTTTGGGGGGGGGGTCGGAACAACAAGGAAACCTCGGTGGTCAGTTGATCACTTGCCAAGAAAAACAGCTTTCGTACTCTAAAATTCTTACAAGCACATGTTTAGTTGCGGGTTTGCCTGGGAACGAGCGAAAATGGGGGGAGGGGCAAGCAAATGCAGGGGGCCTGACTTCGATTTGCGAACCGGGAACCCATATATGAATTGTGGAGCCTTCATCACGGGCCCCAAACCCCGCAAAATATCAAATCTCTCGAAGCCTTGGTGCCCCTTGCCCTTTGAAGTGGGTGTTCTTTACATCCTGGTCCCCTTTGTTTCCCTGTAATTCGTGGAGGCAACAACCCATTCGCTACTTTGCGACGGATGGGCGCTCCTTCGCGAGTGGGAATCTGTCCTAAAATCCTTTTCCGCAGTCCATGCACAACGATTTCCCCCAACTGCAGAAGCTATGGGGTCTCTGCCCAAATAGGCTCTCAGGTGATTTGGTCAGGTGGTTTGGAGGGCAGCTTGCAAGGAGGGTTCCGGAGGGTTTCAGGAAGTTCCGGTGCTCGATACCACCTGTAGGCTTACTTGGCAACCTGTCAACTCACTCACCCACTCATTCACGCATTTGTCTGTTTGCTTCGGGACACGGGGTGTCCTTCTGGGATCGTTTTCCACCACCCCAAAAACCTGGCCCCCTCAAAGAAGGGTTTCCCTAAACCACTCAGAAACTGGCAGCCTCGAACGCCTTCAAAACCATGGCACCCTCCAACATGGTGCCCCAAACACCTTCGGAGATCCGCAGTTGGGAGTCTGTGACTTTTGGGGGACCCCCCCGAAAATGGCACACCTGCGTTCCTGGTGTGTTCCCCTTAAAACCACCAAACACTTGATTGGTACCCCTCAAAACACGATCCCACGCCCACTCCCCAAAAACTCCCCCACATTTTTCCGGGTTGCATGACTTGACAAATACACACAAAACTTGAAACCAGGGAAGACAACAAACAAAAAATGGGTTCCGCCTACTTTGTGCATGGCCGGGCGTTTGCTAACAAGTCTGATTTGAGCAGCAGGACGATTTATCACACTGGCAGCACGGCGCTCCATCTTCGACATGAGGCAGCAGCGTTAAGACTACACAGTGTACGGCGTTGGGCAGCTATTAGAAACACACACACACACACACACATTTGGTTTCAAGACATAACGCCATTAAACACTTGTCATCAAAGTCGCACTGTTCGCCTTTTTCCGGGCGCCAAATGATAGTTTACAACACATTGCTCCGAACCCCTCCAAAGCCCTTTCAACCGCCCCCCCCCCCCCAGCTCCGCCCCCGGCTCCCCCCCCATTTTCCCGGCCAGGGCCAGGCTGGGCTTCCGGGCCGCGCCCCGGCGGCCCCGCTCCGGGCCCAGGATGGCCAGCTGCTCCCCGAAGCCCGGGCCGCCGCTGCGGCGGTCCCCCTTGCCCCCTGTAACTGGGCGAGGGGGGCGGCGGTGGGCGGGGGAGGGGGCGAGAACTGATGATGATGATGATGATGATGATGATGATGATGATGATGATGATGATGATGATGATGATGATGATGATGATGATGATCATGATGACGATGCAAATGAAGGAACATTTAGGGGGTGCCTTGAAAAATATATCAACCGCTGGAGCGGGGGGGGGGGGGGGATTTAGGAAAACCTACAAATGGATCAAGATTTAGGGGTTTTGTTGGGGTATATAACCCAATTCTGGGTGTAGGGCACTTTGGGGGCAGTCTATGTGTGCCTTCCATTGCCATTCTTGGCGATCCTTCTTTCTAACCTCCAGAAACCCAAAGACTGCAGATCCGCTTTTGAAAAGAACGATGCAGGTGAGTCACAATCAAAACCCGGTATCAAAATAGCTACCCAGAACCATGCTTCAAGAATTACCCAGGCGGCCGCACCCATTTCTGGCTAGGATTGTCCCTTACTACCCTCCGATTACCTGGGTGTCCATTGTTGACTTCAAACACCACCCCTTCCACAGACTTGGACTATTTGTTTTGCATGGACCCTCTCGCCCTTCAAAACCAGCCAACAAAAGGGGTTTGGGGTTGCCCCCAAACAACCACACACATTTATGGGCGCCCATTTTTTGGAGTTGCTACGCCTTTGGTGTGGTGCATGTATGGTCCAAAAGGGATGGGGCAGGCGGATTTGTGAACCGCAGGCCCCAAAATGGCTTCGGTTTTCCTTCTCCGGTCCAAAGTCTCCCATACTGTGGTTGAAACCGTGGTTGAAACCACTGTTTGTTGGTAATTGCAGGGGAATCGAGTCTTACGTGCTGCAGGATTTTGCCCATCCACAGCGGGTGTGGGTGTGGGTGTGGGTCAAAAGAGGCACCGAGAACGGACCTCTGCAAAATGGAAAAAGCAAGGACAATACCTGGTATGATAAAACCTTTTGGGGTTTTCACCTGTCCACTTTCATGCGTTATCCACCAAAGAAATAGTCCCTTTAGAAGGAGAATCGTGCTCCACGACTCCTCAGTCAGGTTCCACGTGAGTGGACTGGAGGGTGACCCCCCCCTCCCCCCTCCCCACACCCCTCACCCTCCGAACGCGCGGAGCATCGACTCGCCTGAGCCGGGCTTCGTCATGAAGAACATCAGAGTGCCCCACTCTTCCTGGCAATGGCAACATGTTTTCTCAGCCCAGAGCTCCAGCAAAAACTGGGCGCCTCTTTCTTGGCAGAGGGTGGCTCTCGTCCTTTTTTTCGCGGAGTCCCTTTTTGGCGGCTTTTAAGGGAAACGAAAGGAAACCGAACCCATTTTGGGGGGTCGCGGGAAAAAAAAGACACACGAATATAGCTGATTCTTCAAGGAGAGACTGAAACAAAGTAGTGGGGGAAGATGTGCAATCCTTGAGACTCGAGCTGAAGGACCAACGCTTTCATCCGCCAGCGGATTGTAATTGCTGTTTCGATATTACTCTTCAAACTAGGAATAGCAGCATGGGGGCCCTGCTGCGTCTCCGTCCCGCCCAAACGCCACCCTCTCCGACCTCCATTCCGCCCAGGGCGGCTCGGCGGCTGCCGGTGACGTAGCCGATACAGTCGCTGGGGATGTCCAAAACCTCGCGGTCTCGGGCTCAGATCCATAGGGAGACCTACTGTGGATGGACAAAATCCACTTCGCACCACCTAAGACACCCTGGCGTCTGATGATTCCCTTGTAAACACCAACAAACAGTGGTTTCAACCATGGTTTCAAAGTGGATTTCGTCCATCCACAGTAACTGTGTTTTTATTTCCGAGCGTCGCGTAACCTTCATGTCCCCATTCTAGGTCCTCCAGATTTGAGAGGTTAGAATACGGCTACCCTTTTTTCTGTAGTCTACTTTAGTAGGGGATTAGTAGGGGCACCGAATCTCCCCCAAAAAAGTTGGTAAAAGGGCACCTAGCTGGGAGACCTAGCCATTGATTGCGCAGAACCTGGCCAAACCTCCGCTAGGTTTTTACCATGGCTCGCTCTGGCCCTGCCAAGCCCTGGCCCTGCCAAGTGGCCGTGATGTCGTCTCGCTCCTCCCAGTTGTCCACCCAGACAGGGCCTAGCGGAAAATCCCGGGACTTAAGGCCAAGGACCGCTTCCTGAGTTGATTGGCCAAGAAAAGTCCGAACTTTTCGTTTACCACCAAACTGGTCTTCCCAAAAAGTATAAAGTCCATGAACTCAGGGAGTGAGAAGGACCGCTCCTTGAAGGCTTCTCTATCCCAAGGGAAAAACCTCGGAGAACGCCATAGAAGCGTTCGGACCTTTGTTGCATATTGGTCAGCAGTTACTTGTTGATCCACTCATGCACCGGAGTTGGGTGCAGATTAGTTGGCTCGCTACCAGCCGTAATCACATGGGTGTCTGTTTTTAGGGGAACCCCCCAAAAAAACACACACACACACACCAGAAGCCAAAAACATGTGGTTTGCCATTTTTTTGGACCCCTGCCAGAAAAAGGCAGCGACCAGTGAATTGGCACCCTTCCATCCTCCTCCATGCCCAGGCAAGAAAATGTGAGACTCTGGATGCTTCCTAAAATGGGGTGTGCAAAAGCAGGGTTGTGCCAGGAAGTGTCACTTGCACCAAGCAAACGAGGGAGAAAAACACGTGCCAACCAATTGCCAACCCTGGTCAACACTCGGGTGGCTTATTGACGTTCAACGAGCGCTCGGTTCCGAAGTTGCTCGGTCCCGGAAACAGAACCGAACCCTGGCCCTTCCATACGCGCGACTCCCTGGAAATCCTCCCGTCTCTGAGGCTCGCTACCCTCGAGCTGCATGAAGAGCCATTTCATGTACTCCTCGCAAGGAGTCGTCGCTTTCGGTGATTGGATGTCTTGATTTCAGGGGACCAAAAGACACCCTTCGAAACTCAAAAAGGAATGAGCTCATGGATTCAACTGAGAAGGGGAGCCAAAAGGAATCCAACCGCAGGTTGGCTTGATTTGACTCTGGCTGAAATGTCATGATCCTTGCAAGGATTCCATTGCCAGTGCCGCTGATCATCTAACTTCGCCCGGCCAACCCTTAAAGTACAAATGCCTCTAAAATTGGACAGGCACCCACACACAAAATCACGCATCCTGGGTACACCTTGACTCTAGCGCCTTCAAGTCGGACTTTGTATGTCCGGATATGAGGCAGTTGGATGTGTCATTTAAAGCAGCTGTTTCTTTCGGCAGATGTCCTCTCCTGCTGTTCTGTCTGTGGGAGGATGCTTCATTTTGAGACATGTCCACGGCCCAGCCCCCATGGACAACCCAACCCAAAAGAGCACGGCAAAGCAAAAACGCTTTCGGCTTTCGGCCGCCCCGCGCGTTCCGCGCGCGTCTTCCGCGCGTTTTTCCGCGCACGTGCGGCCCCCTGCTCCTTGGCGCGCTTGCGCTCCGTCTTGGGGCCGGAGAAGAGGGCGGTCTGCCCCACGTACTGCACCACCGCACCTCGCGGGCGACGGGCGACTGGGACCGGCGGCCACCGGCCGTCTCTCGGGTGCGTCTTGTTTTGGTTGGAGCCTCGGTGCCCCTTGGGGTGCCTAGGGCACGGAGATGCCCTGACTGAGACACCCATCTGTCGCCTTTTGCCCCTTGACGGCCATGGCTCACCCTGGAGCAAAGGGCACCCTGCCGATCGGATGTTCGGGAAGGCTGAAAGGTGTGAGGGGGCGCAAGTTGGTTCGCATGCCTCCGGAAGATGGGGCCTTTTTGTGGATAGAGGTTGATTCCCATACCCATACCTCACCCCCAAAATGTTCTCGGCCACTCACCGATATCAGCAACCCAAAACCAGCTTTCCATGTGGAACAGGTCGCAGTGAGCCGCTTCGGCCTGTGTCCCTCTTTCGACACTCGTTTGGGGAATAGAACGAAACACGCCCGCTAGATTCAGAAAAAGGTCCCTCTTGCGTCCATCTCCAGCGCCCTTTTTGTTGGACTTGGCCTTCAAGCAAATGTCAGAAGCCCGCATTTTTTGACAGAACGTCCTGTCCCTCTATAGGGAAAATTGCCGAAAAACGGAAAAATCAGATCCTAAGATTCGCGCTCGAACTATGTGGCTTCTGGTCTCACTGGCGCCCAATGGCCAACTCGGCAAGCAAAAGGAACTTTGAGAGCCCCTCAATATTTGGGCAGCCAGGGAAAACCGGGACCCCCCAAACACGGACCGGAAAACCCAAAACCGGAAAACTGCTTGGATGTTTGGCCAAGACAGCCAAGCAGTTAGCCAGGGGTAGTAACCCCGTAATAACAAGGTGAACCCCACTGAGGTCTAACCTGGGTTGCCAACAACTTGCCAACTCAGCCAATCACCCGAGTGGGACCCAGACCCCAAACCGGACCCGGGCTGGCAAAAAACGAGACGCGCCTGAAGACCGCTCCAGCTTCTTCCGGGTGCCGCCCTGCTTGCCCAGCGCGTAGCTCAGCTCGTCATCCTGGCACCCCGCCAACCGATGGAATGGTCAACCGATCGGTAACGTCCAAAAGCAGAACTGGAGAACCCAACGACCAAAACGAGACAAGCCCAGCTGTGAGTGCAAGGGCGCCACATTTTGGTGATTTTTCGCGGAAAAGTACCAAGGTGGTGTGGTTGGATGTTTGGCTCACGTGCAATGATTGGAAAAGTAACAACAGCAGTTGAAAGAAGAAAGGCCATCAGAGATGGGCGCATGGTTGAAAATGTGAAAGAGTCACCATGCCAACTGGATCTTTTGTCAACCGGATTGCTTGGCAACCTAGTTGCGTCAGAAACCTGCGGGTGTTGGCGGGTGGACTTATGAATCACAAAGCAAGCCATTGACAGCCATGCAAATACTTGAGCTTCTTAGTTGGATGCTTGGATAGGTTTTCTGCTCTCCCACTCTGACAAGAAGAAACACTGCAAATTCCCCCATGTGTAAACCTGGATTTCAAATCATAGAGGATCCGCACTAATGCAAAAGACATACGAATCACCGGCGTTATAAATCGAACAGAAGCTGTGGCGCAGATGCACAATCTGGGCTTTTTCTTGAAGCGGGGGAGCCAAGCTTTGGGCCCTTGACTCACGCGCGAGCAACTTTTTGGCATCCGGTCAATTTGGGGTTTGAACTCCTCTTTCAGGGTTCTAGGTGTCCGTTCCACCAGTTCCCCAAACCAACCCCAACCCACCCACCCCTCCCCCCCCTCCAGCCCCCAAATAAGCCCTAGTTTCCTCCAAATCTAAAAAACAAGCTGGAAGTTGGGTCCAGTTAGCTAAGTGGTTGAACCGACCAGACTGGGGCCCCGCCCTACATGAGGAAAGCCGCAGGCCGTGAGCCAGCCAGCTCAAGCCGCCATAGTGGTCGTTGATCCAAACGTACATCCACTGCTCGTCTTCTTCTAGGGCAGACCGGCTAACACTGAACCCGGCAAAACCAGGTCCTTTGAACGTCCGAGATTTTCGAGTTGCTAGGGGCCATTGAACCCAACCTCAGATCCATCCAGCTGTCGAACTCTCGCCTGGAACTGCATGGTGTCGGTGCTCCAGGTGCCGGTGGCATCCCTGTGCCGGTCCCGGTCCAGAACCTCGTCCCTGATGTTCCCCTCAGCTCGGCGTCTGGCGCATGGCGCGCATGGCGCGCGAACCGCCGGTTGGGCGGGGGATTCGGAGGGATGTTTCCCATTTTCTTACCTGAAGAACCCTTCCTCGTTTGGGCGGTTTGGAGGTCAGCGGTTTGGTGGTGCAACCCAGGGGTTTCCCTTTTTCTTTCCTGAAGAACTAAGACCTCCGCACCCCAAACCACCGATCCAACCGACCAAGTAGGAGTGATCTGAGGAAATGTCGGGGAATGATTTCGAGCCATCTCTGAGGGGTCGTTTCCAAAGGCTTCAAAAGAAGAAACATACTGTGGATGGGTAATTGCGAGTCATCCATTTCGCACCTAAGGAACCATGGAAAGCTGATGATTTCCCTTTTGGACATCTTTTTTCATAAGGTCTAATATGAGTTTCTCGCCAAGTACTGGAAACCATGACATCTGAGGAAAATAAACAACACAAGCTGGAATACGATCATCCTGTCCAGCTGTCGCTTACACTTGGAACGGGCTCCAGGCACTGTGGCTCAGCTGAAAGCAACAGGCTAGCCCTCATGGCCACACATGGCGTTAAAACTCGCCCCGAAAACTCCAGGCGGCTTTGGCTCCAACTGTGGCTTTGTGAGGTGTGGTTCTGTCCCAGGCCGACAAATCGACCAACCAACCACGAAACCCGCGGTGCAGACTGAGCTCATGAAAGCTCCCGCACAAAAACACATCTCAAAAGCCGGCTCACGAACCCGGTACCCAGGCAATTACACGTATTCACAAGTCCAGACACTTGACCTATTTTAGGAACTGCTGTGGCTCCTGCGCAGGCTGAATTCCCCCCCAAAGTTCATAGGGCCTAAAAATACCAGCAACCCGAGTGAAGTGTCGCAAGGGCACACCGCAACCGTCACCTTGCAACGGGCGGGGTGGCCAAGCAGCCTCCCAACGAGCTAATCCACCATCCAAACTCGGTTACTTTCTCCCCTGCCAAAAGTTTAACTGTTGGTGGTTTAAGGGAAAACCCCTTGGTTGGCAAAAGGTGAAAGTCCTCACATCCAAGCAAAATGCACCAAGGCGAAATCCAACCCAAGCCAACCCAAGCCACCAGCCCCACACGGATCCCGGATGGGAGCCCCGGCAAAGTAGCCCGGCACCTTCGTCTCCACCGCGCTCAACACCAACAGCTCCGCACCCCGGCGGGCGCGGATGGTACCTCGGAGTCCAAGAGATTCCGAGCAACGGGCGGATTCGAACTTGGCTTCCGGGGCAGGGCGCCCATTTTTTGGCAACCTGCAAATTGACAAAACCCTTTTGGGGTGCATGACCCACCCCTGGGTTTAAGTCACTTTGGGGCAGTCAGAAAGTGGAGCATCCCTTTTTGGTTTCCTGTCGGAATACCGGAAAAATATGGTAAATGTATATGTAGCACCCAGTTCTGCGTGTGTTACCTCAATCAAAATGCCGGCCTGTGTCAAATGTTCATCGTTGACTCCAGAAACCACCCCTCTTCCTACAGACTTGGACTATTTGCTGAAGACAAAAGGGTGTCTTGTTCGGGGTAGTCCATCTTGGTGGTTTTGAGGGACACTAAGAGGAAACCAACCATTTTGGGAGTCCCCTAAAGGACGCACCCAAGACGGAAAAAGGAGGGTGCGGCTACAACAAAGGCTTGGCTCACAAGCTTTGAGGCCAAACAATATTCTACCATTTCCTGGATCGATGTGGATCGGCTGAAATGTTCGGAGATGCGTTCGGTTGAAGATTCGGTGGGACCTCAAGATTTGCAAGCCACACCATGCGTGACCCGGAGATGGTAGGCTACAGTTGAAGAGACGTCTAACTTCATGCAAAGGACCCTTCACCAGCCACTCACTGGGTCAACGGTGGGGTCATAACCCCATGCGCCGACTTCCGATAGCCTTTTTGGATGAGAAACAGGAGATTTCGCTTTTTAGCTTCTGAGGGTTATGAGCCCAACGTGTGCGCAATGGCCGCTTCGGATGACAGCCTGAAGACCCCGTCGGAGGGCGAAGGCAGGACGTGCACCGACCTGGTGCCGCTGAAGGGCCCGGAGGGGCCTTGCCAGGTTCTTGGGCCGGGAGACCTCAATCCCTTCTGGAGCGAAAAGGCCAAGGAGGAGGCGGTCTTGAAGGCCATGCGCCCATCGTCACTCCCGGAGCCGGTGAACGATGACCCGGGGGCAGGAAGCTCTTGGAGTCCGCAGCGGGAAGCCTGGGCGGTGGAGACGATGATGCGCGGGGTAGCGGAGGAGAATGGTCGCCTTTGGCAGGAGCTGGAACGCCTGAGGGCAGTGGTGGGAAGCTGGCACCGCCGGCGCCGTCGTCCGCACAGCCTGTTGACTGTTCATCAGCCTTGGGTTTGGGGATTGTTCCCCGTCCTCGAAGGACGTTTAGTGCCAAGCCAGCCATGCCGGTTCAGAGCCGTGAACTTGCCTCGAAACCGGTTTCATCATCTCAACTCCATGCCACTCTCAAAGACAAGTTCATTTTGGAGTGGTTGGGCATTTTGCAATTCTGCAAAGACTCGTTCAATGACCAGCCTTCAGATTCGCCTGCCGCATCAGCAAGCGCCGTGCGCCCGCCCTTCAGCGGCATCGCCTCACCCAGGCCTTCGAGCACCAGAGCATTGGCCCACGCATCCGTGGGAGGCAGCGCATCCGCTGCCCAGGCCGCCATGTTGGTGGAGCAGGCATCCTTCATGGAAAAGATGGCGGCGGCAGCGGGCCTGGGGAGGGCTGGAAACTGGGGTCGCAATGAGGGCCAGCAGTTCTGGTGGCCTAATGGTCATTCGGGAGTATTTGAACGGCCTGGTGATGAGCGTTCCGGTTGGAGGAACCATGGACAGCCGCAAGGCAAGGGCTATGGAGTTTCGGCTGGCAAGATGTTGCAGGACTTCCTGGATGGTCTCGGGGGCATGATGGCGCCTGGAGCTGCGGGAGTTCCTCTTCGGCCAGACCAACAGGGCGTGAGATGGAGCCCAAGGTGAAGGATCGGCTGTCCGAGAAAAGGATGCTGCAGGAGGCTTGCCGCAGTCGAGCTCGTCAGGGGCAGCAGTGGAAGCTGAACGGCAACATGAAGCATCAGGAGGTGGTTCCGGAGCTCCTGGTGGTGGAATTCCTGGTGCTCTTGGAGGCGGACTTCTTGGAGTTCCTGCAGGCGGATATCCTGGCGCTCCTGGAGGTGGATTTCCTGGAGCCCCTGGAGGCGGATTTCCTGTGGTGCTCCTGGAGGCGGATTTCCTGGCGCTTCTGGAGGCGGATTTCCTGGTGCTCCTGGAGGCGGAGGTCCTGGTGCTCCTGGAGGCGGATTTCCTGGCGCTCCTGGAGGTGGCCCACCCGGAGGTCCTGGCGGACCAGGGTATGGTGGAGAAGTTCCCGGATGGCTAGGTGGAGTACTAGCCCAACAGGAGAGTGTGCGATCGGTAGAGCTGCCGATGCTGCCGGAGTTGTCGGAGTCGGAGGTGGGTCCGTTGGTGGCGGGAGATTGGCTCACCATGGTCAACCCGTTCATGAGTGACCTCAGCTCGTCATCGTCGCTCTGGTGGCAGGAGGTACTTCGTGTTTCGGGTGACTGCTACCGGCAGTGGTTGGAGGCGGAGCCAATGGAAAGGCTGAGGTTGGATCCAAGGTCACCGGAGGCGTTTCGAAGAGCACCATGGTTGAGAGTGGAGCAAAGGGGCCAGGTGGCTCTTTTGAGGGCATTGCCGGAGTCACTGAAGACGGAGCTGGTGGCCCAACGGGAGGTGGATTGTGTGCACATTGTGTACAAGATCCTTCGAGTATATCCGCCTGGGGGACTTGGAGAACGCACCGCGCTGCTGAAGCAATTGGTGGACCAGAAGGTTCCTCAAAGCATGACGGAGTGGATGATGTCGTTGAGGAACTGGAGAAGATGGCTGGTCCGGATTGCGGAACTTAGGATTCAGCCACCAGACCCGGTCTTGCTCCTGGCCACGTTGGACAAGTACTCCGGGGTTCTGGCGAAGAACTCACCGCAGGTGTCGTTCCGGTTGCAGATTGCACGGGCGGCTTTGCGGGTGGATATTGCTCCTACGCCGGCTGCGGTGCAACAATTCGCAGAAGCTCTTCAAGCTGAAGGTGAGGCGGTGTATCATGGAGGTGCAACGCTACCCCTCAAGGAGAACATGAAGCTGAAGGCGGTGGACGCCAAGGACGGCAAGGTCAAATCTCCGGAGAAGGAGATGAAGCCGGCTATGGACAAGCCCAAGGAGAAGCTGGAAGGGGTCGGGGCGCCGATGTCTGGTGGAAAAGGCAAGAGCAAGCAGTCGACCGCGTGCCGGTACTGAGCAGGGCTGTAAAAAGGGGAAGGCGTGTGGTTTTTTCCCATGAGTGGGGAGAAGAAGGAAAGATGGGCCGGTGCTGGAATTGCGGTAGTACCCAGCACATGAAGCCGGACTGCCCCGTGAAAGAGCAGCAGAATCCCCGTGTGAGAAAAGAGATGAAGCCTGAAGCGGAGGTCCCGGGTGCGGAGAAAAGCGGAGGTGAGCGTGGAGCTGGAGGAAGCACTACGTCGCCGGGTTCGGCTACTGGGATAGGGTCGTACTTACGCTGGAGTTATAAGTGACTTAGCACTTAGCTTGGACTTATAAGTAACTTATCTTGAACTTAGAAAAGAGGTTTTTCTAAGTCCGCTAAGTTCATTCTAAGTTCATTGAGTTTGCAAACACATGCGTTTTGAAGCATGGCAGTGATGAAGCATTACGCGCTGGAAATCACACATTTTCGTGTGACTCAACGCAGCAGGGCAGGCGCGCGCGCGCATGCAGTTTACGCTGTTTGTTCGCGCTGCTTCGCACGCTTGGCTCGATGGAGCCGGAGCATTTTTTGCACTGATTGACTCGGTTTAATTTTGTTGTGCGATAATCGTTTCTATAGCGTGTCTCCGCTGGCGGCCGGTCCGCCTTCATATAGTCGCATGGGGTGGTTTCTCCGCCGGCGGCCGGTCCGCCCATTTTGCTTTTCTCGTTTGATGATATATCATTGTAGCGGTGGTTCCGCTGGCGGCCGGTCCGCCAAGCTTTTTTTGCCACGTTCATTTTCATTTCGAGATGGCACTTGAAGCGGTTGTCCGCTGGCGGCTGGTCCGCCCAGGAATTGTTCGGCGTGATTTTTATTTCGAGATGGCACTTGAAGCGGTGGTCTGATGGCACCTTGCGATTTTTTGCATGTTTGGATTGTGAGTGCGCGGATGAAAGGCTGCAAGACTCAATCAAGGCTCCAGAATCCAGACTGCTGACTGCAAACTCCACACTCCAGACTGCAGACTCCAGACTGCAGACTCCAAACTGCAGACTCCAGACTGCAAACTCCAGACTCCAGACTGCAGACTCCAGACTGCAGACTCCAGGCTGCAGACTCCAGACTGCAGACTCCAGACTGCAGACTCCAAACTGCAGACTCCGGACTGCGAACTCCAAACTCCAGACTGCAGACTCCAGACTGCAGACTTCAGACTGCAAACTCCAGACTCCAGACTGCAGACTCCAGACTGCAAACTCCAGGCTCCAGAGTGCAAACTCCAGACTCCAAACTGCAGACTCCAGACTGCAGACTCCAGACTGCAGACTGCAGACTCCAGACTGCAAACTCCAGACTCCCGATGCAGACTCCAGACTCCAGACTGCCAACTCCAGAATCAAGACTGCAGACTCCAGGCTCCAGAATGCAAACTCCACAGACAGACTGCAGACTCCAGACTCCAGACTCCAGACTGCAGACTCCAGACTCCAGACTGCAGACTCCAGGCTGCAGACTCCAGGCTGCAGACTCCAGACTGCAGACTCCAGACTGCAGACTCCAGACTGCAGACTCCTGACTCCAGAATCCAGACTCCTGACTCCAGAATTCACAGTCCAGACCCCAGAATCCAGCATCCAGACAGCCCCGCCCCAAAGCCCGGAAAGGCCGGTGCAGTTTTTTCGAACTTAACAAAACTTAACTTAACTTAACCTGGGCGGGTCGTGTGGAGCCGTGGAGTCCCTATTGTAACTCAATCAACTTAACTGCCAAACTTTCCCCGTGAGGCCCAGTTGCGTCACCACGACTTAACATAACTTAA
The DNA here is from genome assembly GCA_963377175.1 of Effrenium voratum. Classification (NCBI taxonomy): domain Eukaryota; class Dinophyceae; order Suessiales; family Symbiodiniaceae; genus Effrenium; species Effrenium voratum. The sequence goes on along the minus strand of CAUJNA010003735.1, from coordinate 37,261 downwards.
CTTGGCCCCGTGGCCGAATTCCACCACAAAATGATCAGGATCCTGGAGCCAGGAGTCATTGTGTCTGGAATCTGGAATCTCGAGTCTGCAGTCTGGATTCTGGAGTTGGCAGTCTGGACTCTGCAGTCTGGAGTCTGCAGTCTGGAGTCTGCAGTCTGGAGTTTGCAGTCTGGAGTCTGGAGTTTGCAGTCTGGAGTCTGCAGTTTGGAGTCTGCAGTCTGGAGTCTGCAGTCTGGAGTGTGGAGTTTGCAGTCAGCAGTCTGGATTCTGGAGCCTTGATTGAGTCTTGCAGCCTTTCACCCGCGCACTCACAATCCAAACATGCAAAAAATCGCAAGGTGCCATCAGACCACCGCTTCAAGTGCCATCTCGAAATAAAAATCACGCCGAACAATTCCTGGGCGGACCAGCCGCCAGCGGACAACCGCTTCAAGTGCCATCTCGAAATGAAAATGAACGTGGCAAAAAAAGCTTGGCGGACCGGCCGCCAGCGGAACCACCGCTACAATGATATATCATCAAACGAGAAAAGCAAAATGGGCGGACCGGCCGCCGGCGGAGAAACCACCCCATGCGACTATATGAAGGCGGACCGGCCGCCAGCGGAGACACCGCTATAGAAACGATTATTGGACAACAAAATTAAACCGAGTCAATCAGTGCAAAAAATGCTCCGGCTCCATCGAGCCAAGCGTGCGAAGCAGCGCGAACAAACAGCGTAAACTGCATGCGCGATGGCTCACTGCGTGGTCCTGCCGCGATGGCTCACTGCGCGGTCCTGCCGCGATGGTCGCTGCGCGGTCCTGCCGCGATGGTCGTTGCGCGGTCCTGCCGCGATGGTCGCTGCGCGGTCCTGCCGCGATGGTCGCTGCGCGGTCCTGCCGCGATGGTCGCTGCGCGGTCCTGCCGCGATGGCTCGCTGCGCGGTCCTGCCGCGATGGCTCACTGCGCGGTCCTGCCGCGATGGTCGCTGCGCGGTCCTGCCGCGATGTGTTTTCCAAACATGGAAGCGGCCCCGCCGCCGCTACGCCGTGTTCCGCCCTGCGCGGTCTAGCCGGGAGCGACCGTACGTCTCGAAAAATGATGCGCGCGCGCGCGTAGTCCGGTGTCAGGCTTTCTCTCTCGTTCAGCGATGTGGTCCGCAACATGTCAGGGGTAGCGCACGCGTGCTTTTTCGCACGCAGGCAGACACGTAGACTCAGCGAGGTAGACGCGTTTGGGACATTGCTTCGCAAGCGCTGAATGACCGAAGGCTGTTTTCCTCAAATGGTGCTAAAAAGCTAAGTCCCAGCTAAGTTCATTCTAAGTCCCGGCACCCGGAACTTAGCTCGAACTTATAAGTGGGCCTATCTAAGTTAAACATAGACAAGTAACTTATAACTATCCTCGGGCTTAGCAAACTTATAAGTCCACTTGTCCCACGTTATAAGTCCACTTGTAGTAACTTATAACTCAAGTTATAAGTACGACCCTATCCCAGTATGGCATCTACGGGATCGGGCAAGGAGGACTCGAGTGGGGAGCTCATGATGGAGGCGGTGAAGCTCTTACGGTCGTTGAAGCCGAGCGCAAAGGCAGTGAAGGTGAGTTCACTCAAGGAAGCCGGAGGGGGACGGGCTTTGCTGGATGGTGGGGCCACGCACATCCTTCGTCCGGCCTTCACGGAGCAGGAGTACGACGAGGCTCTGCCGATCAAGGTGGAGCTGGCGGCGGGGGAGGCAGTCTTACGGCAGGATCCGGCAACGGGCACGCTGCTCACCAACTTCGAGACGCAGGTCATCATTCCCTTGGGCAAGGTGGTCAGGATGGGCTACAAGGTGACCTGGGAGAACGACACGTTTGAAATGTGCGATGGGAACGGATCGAAGGTGGAGGTGGAGCTGCAATCGGGGTGTCCGACGGTTGCGATGGAGACGGCCTGGCAGTTGATCGATGGCCTAGAAAAGGAGGAGACGGAGGCAGAAAGGAGGTGCTGCGCTCTTCGAGCTGGAGACCCGGGTGATCTTGATCCCAGAGTGTGGAGGTGGTTGAATGACTTGCGAGAAATGTGGCCGGGTGCCGGATGATCTCCTGGTAAGGGTCATTCCCATGGGAAACTGGGATGGGTCTTCCCTTCCTTGGAACAGGAGGCAGAGGAAGCGGTTTCGGACGTGCGACTCGGTGATCGTCCACCTCTTCTCTGGCCCGGATCAGTCGTGGTGGAAGAGGCAGCTGGAGACGAAGAGTCGGGCGGTCCTGTGCGTGGATAAGGAGGCCAACCTTTGTCAAAACTTGCTACGAGATGAGGTGGCGAGCTACTTGGCAATGTGGACAGCCTGATCGGTGGTCCACCGTGTCGCACGGTGAGCAAACTTCGATTTAGGTCGCCCGGTCCACCGCCATTGAGGTCGAGGGATGGACCACAGAGGTTTGCTTTGGATGACCTCACGGTGGCTCAGAAGGAGTTGGCCTGGGGAGATGCGGTGCTCTGGATGAGGCAGCTGTGGTTGTCTACGTTGGCCCAGGGGTCACGGCAGAAGAAGGTGAGCTTCTTGAAGGAGCACCCACGGGACCCGCAGGAGTACAAGGACACTCAGGATGGGACTGACTATCCGTCCTTCTTTGCTTGGCCGGAGTGGGAGGCCTTCAAGAAGAAGTATGCCCTGGAGGAGATCCGTATGGATATGGGAGCCTGCGGCCATAGCAGAAGGAAGCCTTCGACGCTGGGGACCAATCTGCGCCCGTTGAAACTGTTGGAGGGACGATGTGGCTCAGGGAAGCAGGTGACGGAGGACTATGAAACGCTGGGGCTGGACGGACGGATGAAGGCGTCTCGGTCTTGGGCGGCATGGCCAGTGGACTTCAAGCTGGAGGTCGTGAAGGGCATCTTGTTGGAGCTGGAACATCCAGTTGTCTCACGGTTGTCGAAGGAGGAGTGGAGGAGGCATTGTGCTATGGATCACATGCCGTTTAGCCGGGAATGCCCTGATTGTCAACGAGGGGCGGGAAGAGCCCGGGCACATCGGAGAATTCCAAGCCCGGACACCTACACCTTGTCCTTGGATCTTTGTGGCCCATTTCGTTCGGGGCGAGATTTGGATGAGCCGTTATGGTTGGTGTCTTCACGGTTCCGGTGTATAGGAAGGGCAAGGAGGTGGTTGGCCTGGCACCGGGAATGGACAAGGTGCTGAGCAAGGAGCCTGGGGTTGAGCTGGAGGTGGGAGAAGGTGAACTTCTACCAGAGGTGAACGGTGAAGATCTGCCGAGGCATGAGGAGGGTGACCCAGGGGACATGGAGAAGTGGGAGGAACTGGTGGAGCTGGAGGAGGTAGAGGTTCGGAACTACACGATGGTAGAGCCTCTGGCGAGTCGGCAAGGGCATCAGCTGCTGGGAGCCTTGGCGAGGATGGTGGCCAGGTTGAACTACCTGAATCTCCCTGTCCGGCGAGTTCATTTGGATAGGGCGGGAGAGCTGGCCAGCAAGGGGCCTATACGTCTGGGGGAGACTGGAAAGCGAATGGACGTGGTGTCCCGGAAGAACAATGGCCTATGATAGCACGCCATGTGGGGGAACGGCGAGGTCGGCTTCAGCTGGAAGCGCTGGGGTATGTGACCCCGGAGCTGCTCTTGGCGCGCTCGTAGGAGGAGGGGATGGGTCCGAGGCCCTGATGTATCAGTGTCGCTGACCTCGGGAGGCCATGTGGTGGAAACCGAGGAGGGCAAGTTCGTTAGGGTGGTGGATGTGGTTCCCTCGGAGCAGCCTGAAGGAAAGGATGGAGGCCTAGAAGGGGCCTTGGAGGTGCAGGAGAGGAACACTGGAGAAGGACCTCTGCGGGCACTTGGGGAGCCAAGGTTTCGACTTCGGGAGAAGACCGCGGTCAAGGATCTGGTGGTTGAGGAGCTTCAACAGCGCTTGTGGAGGGGGAGTGAGTTGGCGAATGAGGAGTTTCGGAAAGTGGAGGTTGGAAAGGAGTATGATGGAGTGGCGATGGACCTCATATACCAGGTGGACTTGGAGAATGAGGAGATTGCGAGAAGGCTGGAGGAGGTTCAGATGAAGGCTTGCCAAGTAGAGCTGGAGGGGGTTCAGGAGGTCAGTGAGGAGCTGTTCCTTCAGACGAGGACGGTTGGTCTTCAGGAGGTGCGGAAGAATCTGGAGAACTGGGTGCCGTCGATGAAAGCGGAGGTGGACAACTTCGTGAGCAATCAGGCCATTCAGAGAGTGTCCAAGGGGGAGGCAGAGCTGGTGATGGAACAAGCCAGGTTGAGTGGCAAGAGCGTTGAGGTCATTCCAGCGATGGGCGTCTTCACGCGGAAGTCCGGTTCGGGAAGGCACCGGTCACGGATTGTGTGCTGCGGGAACCGGATGAACGACAGGGCCACGGAGGAGCTCTACGCATCAGGAGCGGATGCAACCCAGGTGCGAACCTTGCTGCGGAAGGCAGCACTGATGAACTGGGACATCATGTCCCTGGATGTGAAGTGTGCCTTTCTCTTGGCACCGACGAGCCAGGACGAGCTGATCGTGGTTCAACCCTCGAGGATCTTGGAGGAGGCTGGGCTGGTGAGTGCCCAGGAGCGATGGATAGTGACCGGGGCGATGTATGGTCTGACCACAGCTCCGCGGGATTGGGCAGGGCATCGGGACAATACCCTGCGCACCATGGAATGGACCCAGGTGGTTGATGGGCAGCCGATGACTCTGGGGCTGGTGGCTATGAAGGATTCCAATTTGTGGGTCATCAAGGAGGTGAAGAATGTGGAGAAGAAGCTGTACGGTGAGGTGAGGGGCTTTGTAGCCATCTATGTGGACGACTTCTTGACGGTTGGACCGAAAGTCGTGGAGGAGGAGCTCACGAAGAGGTTGAACTCTTTATGGCCTACGTCGGCACCAGAATTTGCGGAGGTGGGTTCGGAGCCCATGAAGTTCTTGGGCATGGAGATTCAACGAGAGGCTGATGGAGGCTACTTGCTTCACCAGAAGAGCTACGCGAGGGAACTCCTGAACAGGCATGAGGTGGTGACGGAGAGCCCCTACGTGAGAGTGCCTGAGGAAAAAGAGGTGGTGCAGCCGACCCTCAAGCTAGTGAAGCAGGCCCAGAAGCTCACCGGAGAGCTGTTGTGGCTGAGCGGTCGGACGCGGCCGGATGTGGCAGCAGCGATTCAACGCATGTCACAGAAGGCCACGCGAGACCCGGCCTGGGTCATTGAGCTGGGAAAGAACGTCTTGGCATATGTTTGCAGGACGTGGGACTATGCCCTGCACTACGGACCGAAGGTGGTTCAGGAGGAGGACCCGGACATGTTCCGAAGAACACCAAGGCGCAATGGCACCGTGGAGGTTTTGGTGGATGCATCGTTTGGGGTGGAGGATGAGCACAGCGTGTCTGGGCTGGTGGTGCTGTATGGGGGAGTGCCGATACAGTGGGAGTCGAAGAAGCAAGGGCTGATAGCTCTGTCGACAGCCGAGGCTGAGCTTGCGGCGTTGATGGAGGGAGTGCAAGCGGGAAGGTCAGTGCGAGCTCTGGTGAGCCTGGTGGAGGATGAGGTTGAGCTTGAGCTCTACAACGACAACAGAGCAGCTCTCATCTTGGCCAGCGGTCAGGGTGGAGGATGGAGGACGAGACATTTGAGGATTAGGGCAAATTGTTTGGCGGAGGCGGTGAAGGAAAAGGAGCTGAGCTTGACGCACCGACCAGGAACCAAGCTGTGGGCAGATGCGTTGACCAAGTGCCTGCCTGCTGGACCGTTGGAGAGGTTTCGGAAGGGCATTGGGCTCTACAGCGAGAAGAAGGAGACGCAGGGAGGAGAGAATGACCTTAGAGAGGCGGTGGTCAAAGGTGTGGCCGCGGTGGCGGTGGGAGGAACCCTTTTGTCGATGAGGAGGTTGGCTGGTGGACCGCCGGAGATGGGCGAGATTGGTGGTGCTCTCCTGGCAGGAGGGCGCATGGTGCTGGTCAACCAGGTGAAGAGCGTGGGGATTCAGAAGGTCCGGAACCTGGTTAGAGAAAAGGTGGAAAGGAAGTTGGAGGGGGGCATGAGGAGACTGGGGGTAAGACCGGGGAGTTTGTGCTCGTCGGCATTCGCGGAATCCAGCCCTACGGCGTCCTTTACCGTGAGCTCTTCGGCAAGGTCAAACCCGAGCCCTACGGCGTCCTCTACCGTGAGCTCTTCGGCAAGGTCAAACCCGAGCCCTACGGCGTCCTCTACCGTGAGCTCTTCGGCAAGGTCAAACCCGAGCCCTACGGCGTTCTCTACCTTGAGCTCTTTGGCATGGTTGAACTCGAGCCCTACGGCGACTTCGTCCTGGAACACCACGAGAGGGTCAGACGCGAACGCTGTGACTTCCCAGGATCAGAAGCCGATGGAGTGGTTGGAGCCGAGCTCTATGGAGTCTGTGAGGCGGAGTAGAACAGGGTTGAGGGGCACTTCCTCGACTACTGGTGGTGGAACGGGTATCCTGGTGGCGGTTGCGACGTTGAAGGTCGAGGGGGCGGAAGCCCAGGGTGATCAGCAGGTGGAAAACGCTTCTTGGGCGTTGACGGTCCTGGTGGTGGTGGTGGCGATCATGTCGGTGATCTGCTACAAGCTGGTGGAGGAGATGGTGAAGGCGATTCTGCAGCAGCGGAGGCGTGGAACCGTGGAGATCCTGGTGGAGAACCGGGAGGTGCAGACGACGTCGGAGGAGACGGAGCAGGAGATCAGAAGGCGCGTGTGGGAAGAGGTCAGGCGGGATCTTCGCCTGGAGCGCCTTCAGCAACCCTTTTCCTCCCTAGGATCTTCTCCCACCTTTCCCTGTTGAGCTCCTTTCCCCCTTTTCCCCCTAAGGCCTTTTCAGATCTTCTCCCTTTTCCTCCCGAAGATCCTTTGCCCCCTTTCCCTGTTGAGATCCTTTCCCCCTTTCCCCCCTGAGGCCTTTTCCCTGCCTGGGATCTTTTCCCTTTCCTCACTGAGATCTTTCCCCCCCTTTCCCTGTTGAGATCCTTTCCCTTTTTTCCTTCCTAAGGCCTTTCCCCCCAAGGCATCGTGAGGAGCAAGAAATGGAGGAGGAGGACTTTCGGATGGAGAGTCGCTCGGCGAGTCAGAGCTCGGAGTCTTCGAGCAGTGGGGTTCGCCTTCGGCAGAGGAGGCATGACACGCCAAGGCCGATGGGGAGCATCGCGGAGACCCCGATGGCCAGGCAGGAAGAACCGCAGCGGGAGCCGGTGGAGCTGTATCACCTCACGCACATGGGGGAACGGTACCACTGGAACCGAGAGTGCTGGGGATTGAGGCAGGCGACGATCAGGGGCATGAGGTCCCTGCTGCCGTGCCCGAACTGCTGGCTGGGAATGAGGATGCAGAGGGATCGCAATGCCACGGCGTGGAAGGGAGAGGATGGCCGGCGACCTGCGTGCCGTTGTTGGCACACTTCAGGAGCATGCCGCTCCGACCTTGCAGGTTCTGTGTCAATGGGGTGGTGGAGGACCCGACGGCGTGAGAGAAAGGCTTGAGCAGTGGTAGGTGTTTTGGATGAGACAGCCGAAAAGGGGCTGAATCTCGATGCCGTGTGAGCACTTGCTCCATGGTCTTTGATCATCGCGCGGAGTTCCCTGACCCGTCAGGGAAGGGGAGCCCATGCGCCGACTTCCGATAGCCTTTTTGGATGAGAAACAGGAGATTTCGCTTTTTAGCTTCTGAGATAACAATGGGAAAAATATGGAGGCTGCACCCAAAAGGACAGCCATACACGGGTGTTCTCAGGACATTGATTCGCTTTCAAAGAGCACCTCGGCAAGCCCATTTGAGGTATCCCTTCTCGCGTTACTTTGAAGTCGAAACTAGGGGAAACCCGCCATTGCGGAATTGACAAATGCCATCTGGAGACAAACGCCCAATGAAAGTTGCACAACAAATGCCGCCGCTTGTGAATCAGGGGACCCCAAGGTTCCAACAGGTTCCCATCGCCAGCGCGATTGGCCAATCATGTTTGCATCTATTTGGCACCCATTTGGGGCATGTCTTTGCTGTGGCGGTCTCCGTGGTTTTCTGTGGGTTTCAAGGGAAAGCAAAAAGGAACACCACCCATTTTTGGCGATTTTTTGCGGGGGGCGGGGGGGTCTTCAAAAAGAGTGAGTCAGAACCCATACTAGCTGTGGGTCAAACCCATGGGATCCCATTTTGGTTGGTAGCTGAATTCACCCCCCATTTTGGGGTACCTATTTTAGTGGTTGGATTGAATCGGATGTTCGCTCGTGCCGACCACACGCGTCCCACACGTTAATAAAAGCACCGCCGCCGAATTGTTTTTCGCCGCGGGGCCGAAGATGGCCAGCTTCTCGAAGGCCTTGTCGCGGCCTGGTGGCGGCGAGGAGAGAAGCCGACAAAATCCAACTCCCGGGCCGCGGCCTTAGTGGGGGGAGGGAGGCAAAACCCCTGTTGAACTACCACATATCTACTCACCTACAAGAGCTTTTGGTGGTTGTTGCATATAACATACCCAACAAACCATGGCACAAACCATGGTTTCCAAGTCGTTGCGAAATGGGAGTTCGCAGCCCTCCGGAGGAAGAAGAACCAGCCCTAGGGGACGACACTTCCCCATTCTGCCCAGGGATCCTTTCCGGAAAACCACCGGAACCCCGGGGAAAGCAGCTGGCTTTTGAAAAGGACGATGGTTGAATGGCGTGCAGCTTGCGCCCGGAACATCGCCCCCTACCAAGCTAAGGGGATTCATGGGGGGAACTCCGTCCACCAAGCACTGCCAAGGGGAACACCCGACGGATCCGTCCGTCACACCTTCAGGTGGCTTCCTAGAGGCAGGAAATGACCCCAGCGGGGAATTGCAGATCACCTAGGATCAAGTCTCAAGCCTGCCCAATTCCGTGGAATTGGCAGGAACAGCCAGGAAATATCCCCCAACAAAAAAACCAGGGATGAGTCCAGGCTTGTGAAATGTGTTCCACTGATATGCACAGGCCTGCCAAGTATCCATCTTCATTGGTTCCCCTCAATCGGGGAATTGGGGGGGGGGGGAATCCCCAGTGCCATGTTGCAAAGGAAACCAGCACACCAACTTGGAGGGTCCTTGCTTCTGACAAACAAGCAAACAAACAAGCAAGGAAGCAAACAAACAAACAAACAAACAAACAAACAAACAAAGCGAAGCAAAACAAAGAAACAAACAAACAGCCACACCCGGGCACCTTCCCATCCCTTGCTCCCTCCCCCCCCCGCCCGCGGGCCTCTGCCCTTGTCCACCTCGCAGAAGAACATGAGAGTTGTCCACTGGTCCTGCAACACGCCCCGACTGGCGACCAAATCCTTCCCGACCCCCGTTTTGGGTCTCAAAGGGAACCCAGAAACTTCCCAACCCTTGGTATGTGATCGCCAAGCCTCCGCCCTCCAAAGGCACACACGCACACACCAATATGTTGGTTGTTGCCATGGAGTCAATTTGGCCTTGTCGCGCAAGCCTGATGTGTTCACATGATATACAAGTGTGCTTTACCAATTGATATCGCACTTCTTCCACCCCCCCCCTTGCCCAAAGCGCCTGGAAATGAATCATCCGAATGCCTCATGTTGCAAAAGCGTTGTTCTTTGCCCCAAACTGGAAATGACAAGAAACAAAGAAGCACTCACTCCAAACCATGACTCCACGTGATCACTTGCTGCTTTTATACACCGTCATAAAACCAACCAGGTTGGAAGATTGCCGGGAAATGTTCACTCAGGTTCACCCAGAGGCCCTCTCTGGCCCAAGACACTCCAGCAGAGGTCGGAAGACTCCGCTCCGGTTGCCCCAAAGATGTGAGTTGCTGCTTTCTGTTGGCTTGTGTCTGTGTGTGTGTGTGTGTGTCAAAATAGGGGCACCGGGTCCCAAATGGTGACTGTCCCCCACCCCAAAAAGGGTATTCTGAACAATCACTCACTATTTATGGGGCCTCTATCCTAACTGGCCTATGGAATGGTTCCCATGGGAATCAGCATGATGGTTACCGGTTGAGGATCCTTACCAGGTGGATGATCAGCCCACGAAAACTTCCAGTTGCTTTTTCGCCTGGATAAATGAGAAAATACGTCCAGTAGTGCCATCGATTCCCTTTCAAACCAACAAGGGAAAACACTCAAAAAAAAGTAGTGGCGGATTCCCTTTACAATAACCAATGGATTTAGTTGTTAGTTTATTAAAAACAAGAACAAAAACAGCATTTCAGCGAATGGCAGGAAAGGAATCAGTTTTAATCTTTTTTATAAAAATAAAAATAAAAGATCAGATTCAACTATAATTTATTAAAACAAACAAGAAACAAAATCAGCAAAATGGCAGGACAGGAGCGCCCGGCCGGTTTTGTTCCGCTCCTCGATGCTGCGCAGGAAGTTTCCAGCACGGCCCGTGACGAAGCCGACCGCCTCCTGCGGCACCTGGCTTCGTGCTTCGTGCGTCGTTTTCCCTGAACCTCTGGCGGGGTGGTCCACCCCCGGACGAAAACATGCGACATCAGGCTGACTAGGGGAACAAATGAGTGCAGTCGGTTGGCTCGCAAAACTTAGAGCAACCACTGTAGGTTTCAGGCATACAACAGGGGAGCACAATAGTAAATTATACCAATCACCTTCCAGAATGAAGGGAAATGGATCATAAACCGTGATACCAAAATGGTTTATTCCCACATCCCTCTGAGTATTGAAAGGGGATTCTCACAAGGCATGACAGAAGGTGGCAACCTAAAAAAACAACTATTTTCCATACTTGCACCGGAAACAGGGGACACTAAGAAACTGGCCTTGCTTTTGATTGGCCGAGTTGAGTCTGGATATGCCCAAGTCCCAACCATTTTTTGAATAAGAACCATCGCAGCTCGAAAGCTTCGGCACTGGGGACTGGGGCCTCAATCAACCTGACGAAATCATGAACACCACGAGATGAAGCCATGCAATCTGGGTATCTGCAATGGCTGGGTATCTGCAACCATAAATCATGAAACCATAAGGTTTCTTGGTATCTGCAATCTACACGGGAGAAACGAGGATCATTGCAGGGTTCGGAAAGTGCGAAATGGATGACTCGCAACCATCCACAGTACCACTGAGAAAAGGAAAAAGTGGGGGATAATATTCATATCTAACTCAAACAAATGATCACATGCCTAGATTTCGGCCCCTTGCGAAGCTTAAAACCTGCAACGTCCGTGGCCTGTAGCAGGGTCAGGTCATCGTCATCATAGTCGTCGGTGACCGACACGGGGCCCGTGCCTACAGCGGAAACGCGCGGGCTAAACCCCCCGAGTCGCGTCTCAGACTGCGCTCCCTCAGGCCGATCCTGTTACTGGAACCAAGTCTTCCGAAGTCCTGGGAGCTTCCATGTTAGTCTGAAGTGTATGAATTCAATTTGGGGGGCCAGGTGTCCAACCACTTGTGAGGGGGTTCCCTGTTAAACTAAGATTCATACCCATATTGTGCCCCTTGCCTAGAGCCAATCACAATCTGCAATGACCGCATCCCTACGGTGGATGCTCTGAATATTGCAAGTAGAGACCCAGGCAGTTCTACCATTTTTTGCAATTTATCAGGATGGTATGGTTGGATGTCTTCCATTGATTAAGCCCCGTGGCAAAAATGAGAAAATATGTCCAGTGGTGATAGAATTCCTTTAACACCAGCAATGGAAGAAGAAGAAAAAAAGCATTGCCACCTTAGGCGAATTACAACTCCCCTCATTCCAGTCATCGAAGTCAAGTCGAGGGAAGACTGGTTCCCCCCTTTGTCCTCTTTGTTAGTTGAATAGGGTGAATATTGAAAGCAAAGCACACAAAGTGTGCCTGTTGGCTTTCCTTTAAAACCAGCAAAATCAACAGGCAGAGAGCCTGGGAGCCACAACACCTAGGCGGAATAGCCCAAGCCTATATACTGTGGGTGGACGAAATCATGAAAACCACGAAATGAAACCATGGTTGAAACCATAACGTTCCCTGGTATTTACAGGGAGTCATCATTCCAGGGTTCCTTCTGTGGTGCAAAATGTTGTCCATCCGCAGTATGTCCTGGGTAGACTGACTTAGTTGAGCCAACTTTGGCAGTCGCCTTCGTGCTAGAAGCTTGAGGCTCATTTCAACAAATACCTATTGACAGTTGATGATCAAAAAAAGATATGATCTTGAACCTGAGCTTGTGGGGGGCGGGGGTGCTGCCCACAAGATTCAAAGTCACCCTCCGATCTCGGGAAAGGACCTCAGTGACTTTGACGACCCTTTGGGTTCCCCTGGCGCGTGAAAGAAACATCTCAACCCATCGAGCCAATTGATGTCTGACCCAAAAAGGACGCTGTCAGATCTTTCTTATCTAAAACCGGAGCAACCGATTTCTTTTATCCGAAAACTAAGCTCAGGACACCTATGCCGACCTCTTGAGACAGAACTAAAGCCCAAAGCCCAGCTATCGGACTCTCTCATAGGGGCAACCAGAGGGTTGCTTCGGCTTTCCTTGGGCTTTTTGTTTAACAGGAAAAACAAAAAAACGCCGCCCCAAAACAGGAAAAAAGGGGTGAGAATCCTGAAACCAAGACGTACATCCGGTTCCCTTGCACCCCAGGCATGGGATTCTGCAGGCGCCGCTGGGCCCCTGGCGCTGTGCCATCACGCCCTCGCAGTACTTCTTCGCGCGCTTGCGCCTCGGCTCCCGCATCGCCGAAGGCTTCGGCCGGCTTTTGCTAGGTCCTCCGGATTTGAGGGGTCAGAAGAAGTTGGTGCCCAACTTTTCCTGTAGTCTTTTTGTAGAGGTTAGAATAAGTTGGTACCAACCTTTTTTTCTGTTTTGTCTATTTTTGTAGGGGACCCTCATCTCCCCCCAAAAAGCAACGGTAAAAGGGCACTACTGGGGGACCTAGTTTTCGATTCTGCTGCCGGCCGCCCCTTTTTTGGGGGGGACAGGGACACCAACAAAAAAAGCGAAAGCCAATTTGGGGTCCTGGTCAAAAAGGAAGCTTGACGTTGATTGTCTGTAGCGTCTATGAAGAGGTTGACGCCCATCACTGATACCAAGTAAAGGGGCTCTTTCACCATGGCACATGTGGGGTCCGCGTTGTTGAAACGGGTCTTTTGATTCACCACGTGGGGAATGTGTATTCCGTATCTTCTCACATGTGGGCGGCTGAAACCCAATGAAATCTGTTCAAACCCAAGGAAGACGCCTTTTAGGAGGCTTGAGGCAAAAACCCACGCATGAGGCTTGAGACCCCGTCCCACAAACCCTTAGGGTTGGAGGCGGTCCTCTAACTTTCGAGGCTGGGGGTCTTGGAAAGGACCTTTCCCTCCCCCTCCCACCCCCTCTCCTCCCCTCCCCCCTCCCCTCCCCTGTTGCGCGTGGAAAAGGACCGGAGGTCGCCCCAAAGAGCGGCTCGGGGAAAGCGACGAGTCGAGCTCTTCCCGCGGAAGTTCCGCGGTGGCGGTTGCAAAAGTTCGCTTCGGCCGAAGCTCTGCATCTTGGAGCCCCGGATCTCCAGGATCAGGTCGCGCTCGAAGAGCTCGATCTCCGCCTCACTGCCAGCGCTGCATGCAATGTGGACGATTTTTTTGCTGCTGCCGGTCCCTGGAGTCTCCTTCTGACCCAGTAAAAAATGGGGTCATTGCCCAAAATTGAAGGGCTATGACCCCTTTTTCTAGGGGTCATGGAGACTCTAGGTATTTACAGGGGAAAAAAAACATCATTCCAAGGGGGCGGAGCGGCGCTTTTTCGCGAGGCATCGAGTTCATGCTGGGAAAACAGAAAGCACCGGTAGAAAGACGCTAAACAGGGATTGCAAAAGGAAGGGGTGGGGGGGGGAGGCATAATTTTCAGATGCCACCCAAGAGAACAAGTGGGAAACTCGGCAACTAAGCTGCTCACTTGGAAGCCGTGAGGAAGCAAACCCCAATTGGTTTGGCCTGATTTGGACCTTCCGCAATTGTTTCTAGCAAACCAAGGGTTCAACTCTCCAACCACCAATACAAACCATCAATTACTTCTTGGGAGCCCAACAAGACAGCCTTTCTGCTGGAAGTTGAGGCTGTTCTTGGCAGAAAAAAATGAAAGTCGAGCAGGCCAAGTGCACGTTGTGTAAACATGCAGGGTATTCGTACAGGGATGATGCAACAGTACCTCCCGACTATCCTCAGGATGCAAGAATGCAGGGTGGCCGTGCTGTGGGAAGGGTTTCGAACAGCGACACAGCACCAACCCCCATCTGTCCAATAGATCCTGCCCGTCGTTGCCTCAGCAACCTTTGCAATCTTCTCCTGCACAGGTCGGGTCATCTGTCCGTGATACCCTAGATGACCTTCGGCGTGCAATCACCTTCGGGTTGCATCAGCCCGCCTGAGAGAGGCACAGACAAGAGCCAAATCAAGGTGAGCCAGCCACCCTGATCGTCTCAAACATGGTTCTTGCCTTGGGCATGTGTGAAAGTATCCAAGACCCCCAAGAATGAGTGCAGCCAGGTCTTCCGCGGCCTTTGCATGTGAGACTCAGGCCTTGGTCTTGCCCCCTTTGCCCAGGATAAAGGCGGCGTCGTCGTCGGTGATCTTCAAGGTGTCCACGCCGTAGTCATCCTCAGGCAACAGCTACACTCCATTGAAACAAGCCGGACCCAGGGACCCAGGGTCCCAGCGATCCGGATGCAGGACAAACACCGATCGAACATTGCAACTTGTAAATGGTGGTGTCAAACCTTTTTTCTTTTTTTTCGGTGTTGAAAAAGCCAGCCATGTTTCAAATGCTTGTAAAATGGAGATCTTTTAAGGAGCCCTGCCAGACTACCATATGTGCATCCACAACTTCCCGAACCATCTACCATCGAAGGCACCTCAAATCCCCACTAAACCCCGAAGTTGAGGGGCTGGGCTCGTTTTCCTGTCTTAGGAGTGCGAGGTGGGCCACTCACATGGTGGGGAGACGGAGAAGGTGTCAGCAGTAGCCCGAAGCCGGGCTGGGACATCGATGGCGCTAAATAGACGAAACAAGCCCCCGGGCAAAACAAGCAGTTGCGAGAAAAAAAAGAAAAACAACTTAAATGTGGTATCCAGAAATACAAAAAACAAAACATGAAGCATCCCACCCCTGCCATTTCATTAAAGATAACAGGGATGCGGGTTCTAACAGACCTCACGAAATAAAGTTTGAGGAATCCCCGCTGGACAATCCGAACGACCATAGGTGACCCCTGGCAAGTGGAATAAAACCAATCTAAACAAGTGGAACCCATCTATTTCTAACCCAAGTAGCCTGAAGAGCACAGCTATGACAACAACTCCAACAACTCTTCCTCAGCCAAGTCTGGTGCTTCTTGACCAAGCTTCGGGTCGCTTCTGCCGTCCCCCGCCGCCGCCGCCGCTGCGGCTGCGGCTGCGGCTGCGCTCACGGTTCTGGCAGCGAAAAAGAAAAATAAGAGACGGAACCGCACCGGGTGTCGAAATTAGAGGCCATCCACCCTTGGCTGGAATGGGGGCCCCGGCAAAAAACGATACATGTGTTTGCCTGGTTAGTGAAGAAAAACAAAGGGGGCCAAAAAAACACTATATATATAAAGGAGAGCTAATTCTGGGGAAGCCACAAGATTGGATTCCCTCTGATGCACCAAGAGCTATTTCACAGGTGACAGTCTCTGGCAAGCAATAGCTGGGTTTCCCTGGTAGGTGGATCCCAATCTAAACCAGTGGAACCCATCGATTTCCGACCAAAAGATCAAAAGATCAAAAGGACGCCTTGGATTCCTTCTGGTGCACTGGTCGTGGAGACGGACAGCAGTCCTCCAG
This sequence comes from Effrenium voratum, assembly GCA_963377175.1. Classification (NCBI taxonomy): domain Eukaryota; class Dinophyceae; order Suessiales; family Symbiodiniaceae; genus Effrenium; species Effrenium voratum. Next base: position 21,512 of record CAUJNA010003735.1, on the reverse strand, counting down.
CTATTTTGACCCTTGCCCCTCGCCTAACACAGGGTAGGAAATTCAATTAGACCCTTTGGGGGATATCCCCTTTGAGGGATATGTGTCCCCCTAGATGTCGTTGCCTTTTTGAGGCTCGTACCTCTTTTGATGTTGGTGTACAGGGCAATCAAAAAGAAACCAAAAGAAAACAGATCATCCAAGGATTCCCTTGAACTTCATATCCCAAGGCTCTGCAGCATTCACATCCCAAAACCTGATTCAACCTTGCCCCCCCCCCCCCCCACCCCGTCCCCGCCTTTGGGCTGCGGCCCCTGCTGTCGCTGCGCGGCATCTCAAAACTAGCGAAGAGCAAAAATTCCGCTGGACCGCGGAAGACTCCGAAGCCCCCGGGAGAATGTCGGATGACTCGCCTTAGCTTCCTTCACCTTGGGCTTAGTGGGGCACCCGGGGCTCGCGAGCTGCTCAACGCCCCTCCTGGGAACCAAAGGAACTGCCGGCGCGAAGTGAGCGAGTGAGCGCGCGGGACACTCCGGCCAGCCGGGAGCAAACACGCTGGCGGGATTTATATTGTACATAGGGGGGCCCTGTCGACATCAGTTTCGGATTTATGTCCACCAACCACTTTCTTCGGTTACCCGTGGGTGGACATCAGTTAGGGTGGGAGTTGTGTCCAGCCACTTTCAAGAAGTTCCCCTACTCAAATTTCAATAGCCATCCAAGCAAGAAATCAGTTCGGTTGGATTTCATGTCCACCACTTTCAAAGGCTTCCCCTACTAAAACTCCACAGCCATCCAAGCCCTTGCCAATGGGATTTCACTGCGATAGGGGATGTCACTCGCAAGAAACCGCTGATGCGCAATCCGTGTCCCTCGCCAGTCCACGGCTCCGCAAACGCGCGGAGCCATCGGGTCGTCCGCTCGCCCCTCAAAAACATCCATGTTGACCCTATCGAAAAATCAACCAACCGGTTTCTCAATAGGGCGTGGTCTTGACCCCTCCAAAAGCGGGCTGATTCCAACCACTCAACCCAGAAATGGACACCCACCTATTCATACACTGGAGCTGATGAATATGCAGTCAACATTACAGGTTTGCTCACCTCATATTTACCCCACGACTAGAACCAGAAGAATCGGTGGGCAACAAGGGAAGCCTTCAAACAGATCCAGCACCCTGACCTATCTCGAAAATCTGTGTGTCCATTGGGAGAAAACCATGGAAAGCCGCCACTCGCTCTTCGCTTTGCCCCCAAACCCCGGCCACTTTTGCATGGCCCTCGGACTACCTCAGATTTCGGAGAAAAAACACACACACACACACACACACACACACACACACACACACACACACACATTTGGTCAGAATTCGAACCTCAAAATGTGAAGCAATGTCAAAAGAGATCCAAGTATAGATAGAAGCACCTCCCTGGCCTGCCAAAAAAACACGCCTCTCCCCCCAAAAACCGCAAGGTCGTCTCGGCGAGCGCGCCCTTTTCCGACCGAACGGATGGACTTGAGGGCTGCCGCCTGATCCAGCACCACCTCGAAGCTGGACAGCATCTCCTCAGATGTCTAGGGGTTGATTCCCCATTCTTTTCAACCATCGTTCTTTTCAAAAACCAGCTGTTTCCCTTTGGATTCAGCTGGTTTTCTTAAAAGAAGGATCCCTGGAAGGAATGGGGAAGTGTCCCCTAGAAGATGGAAAACCTGTCTGGGACCTCAAAAGATGCCATGGCTGCATGCTGATCGCCACGGGCGGTGCCCTCCATCTTGAGATGTTCAACACAAGGCCATAGTTCTTGCTTCATTTAAGATGGTCCTGAACTAGTGGGTCCACGCAAATGGTGCAAGCATCAGTGGTGTCCTGGGACAAACCTATCAAGAAGCAAGAAACGGCGCCCGAGCCCAGGGTTCCCTTCCTACATTCACAACTGGAAACAAGCAGCCAACACATTCGGAACAGCAAAAGCACCAAACGGAAGCTCCCAAAATCACCAAAAAAACAAAAAACGCCCCAAACCACCCAACTCGCGGCGGTTTTTCTCACCGCCAACACCCAAAACCACTGCCTCCACCCCCCCCCCTCCACCCACCCCCCCCACCCCCCTCCGGCCGCGCGGCCACGTAGGCCACCGGCTGCCGCAGCTCGAGGCCCAGCGCGGCCTCCGCATCCGCCGCGCGCAGCAGCGCCAGGAAGTCCTCACGACCAAAACGACCCACGCCACGAACGCACGCTTGGAGCTCCCAGGCACGGGCCCCGAAGTTCCAGCGGCCGAATTGTGGACCCGCAGAAATATAACTTTGGGTTGTTTTTTGGTTTTACCATGTTTACCCATTTGACCCGCAGAAATGATGGTTGAAACCACCTTGCTTGGTAGTTACGTTGAAGCGAATCATTTCAGGGTTTCTTAGGTGAGTCAACATAAGAACCAAGGAACCGACCGCAAATGTTTGCCCGTGGTTTGCCATTTACCGGGGCAAGCCATTTTGAGGCTACCCAATTTTGACCCGCAGCCATATAACCACCATTCTTTACCTAAGGATTGTCATCATCCAAATTGGGTCCTTGCCATTCTTTTAATCAGGTTGAAGCTAGGGGGCCCTTTGGGCTGTAACACCCCCCTCCGGTTTCACAGCTTGGGGCAATGAAAACTGAGAAGTCCATTAGGAAAGGTGGAAAATTGGGGTTACAGTTTTTCCTTGAGAAATCAACTAGGAAGGGTTGTACCCGTTCTTCCCTTGAGAAATTAGGAAACCCAGCAGGGCCTTAAAGGCCCTAGTTTGTTTGCCATAAAGATTGGTGCCATTTCCATAATTAGACGATGGGCACCCAGGAATCGATCCCTTCTTTGGTTGAGAAACCATGGTCAACAGACCAACAATAAATGGCACCCAATCAATAAGCTAGAGGGTTCATACTTCACCAAGACGTGGTTGCTTTATTTGCCCCGAGTTCTTGCGATGTCAAGACTCATTTCTGTTCTGCTGTCTTAAGCCGTTTCACATCACCGGGCGAATCCGATCGACATTCCCCCTGTCTAATCCCCCTCCCCGCGCAATGTTGAAGTTGATGGCTCGAGGGGAACCTTGGTGTTAAGTTAATAATGGGGTCACAACAGGTGGGTTGGATTTTCTCGGTCTAAGTTTGGTATTGGTAATTGCCCCATGACTAGACCATAATGAATGGTTACTCAACCAGTAAACTAAGGCTCCACACTACAAGTTCAGTTGGGTGTTGCCAAAGTATAATAACGCTAATTACGTTAGCCAGAAAGCGACGATTCATTCAACCCGGGACCCTGCCTAATTAATGTTGCCAACCTGCGACCACACAAAAAGCCGTCTATCATAAATCGTTCGCAACCATGAACAATCTGGCATGATGCTAGGAACAGGCTATTTTCTATTGATGAAAAGCCTCGCGACCGGTCCCTATCCGCTAGATGTCTCGCTAATCAGCTGCGAGATGTCTGCTGCGAGACTCCCAACCCGATTTCTTTTACGCTACGAATGGGTTCCTGGGGTCCTTGTTCTCTCCCATTCATAAGGTGCCATATATCCCTGGCAAGTGGATGCGAGCCAGTGCTTGGAAAGGCGTTCAAATGGCCAGGACTTGACTTGTGATTCAATTCCGGCCACCCGCGCAGAGCCAATGAGCCAAGGCAACCAACCCAGAACCAATAGCAACCCCAAACCAAATCATCAAACAACCGACTAAACCTAGAATCTAGAACCAAAAAAAACATAGAACCAATCAAATAAGCCAACCTGGAACCAAAAAAAGCGCCTGGAACCAAAACCAATCCACCGAAACCAAAGGCAACTCTCTCCGGTTTCGCCTCGGGCGCCACCTGGCCGCTGCCTTCATCCAGACTGCGGCAGCCCCGTAGCAGGGCCTGGCTGAATCCGACGGACTGCGCGGGTTGCGAAACCGCAATGGGTTGCAACCCAAAGGGCCCAGGCTCAACCCAACCGTTAAAAGAATGGCAAGGACCCAATTTGGGTGATGACGATCCTTAATGGTGGTCATATGGCTGTACCGAGATGGTGGACCCCATATGGCAGTGGTTATCATGTGCCTGGAGAAGACTTCGATTTCCTGGGTTTTACAGTTGGAGACAATCACTTGGCTGTGGTTGTCAAAAATAGGGTAACCCCGAAATGGCTCAAGCCCTTGGAAATGGAAACATGGACGATTTAACCTGCGTTTGTTTTTTTCTGGTGGCTTAATTTTGACTCATACCCATATGTATCAACCCCAGTTCATGAACAGGGGGGGTGCTTTTCCCTGGGTTTAGGGAGAAGCAAATGCAAAGGGTCTATATAAGCTGATCGCTTTCCATCTTCCTTTTTTTGCGCTGTCCACATGAAGAGATGGTACCACGCAGAATCATCTCTTTGGGAGGGGAACACCCCCCTACTACACCTGGCCTCGCGGTGCTCCAGGATGGCGCAGGCCGTGCGCTGCGATACCGGCGTCGCGCTCGAGTCCTCCGCCTGACGGTTGGCCAACAGATCGGGACCGGGACCTGGGGAAGACGAAGCAAGGTCTCAAAACGGTCCTCGAAACGTGCAAAAGTCAAACAGTTCTTAAGACCTGCTCTAAATAAGATCATATTTTGAATTGTATTTTACTGATAATAATCATCATCAGCATAATCATAATAACAAATATAGACAATCATAACAAGAAGAAACCTGCAAGCTGAGCAATGGACAGGCCTCCAGCTCTGGCCCGTCTCGCAAGCCCCTCGCCAGCTCCAGGAAGGACAAGGTGCCTGCATCTGAAGGCAAGGCAAATTCTGGGTGTGGCTCAAAACCAAAAAGCTCCTGTTTGGGGGAGGGGGTGGGGGGGGATCAAAGAGCTAGGGCAAGCCGCAGCTTAAGTCTTGGGCTCCATTTACCAAAGAGCCATTTTGGTACATGTGTTTGAGCCACAGCAACTTTTGCTCGCTGTCGCCAAGTCGCACTTTGTCGAAATGCCTTGGGCCCTTGAAGATGAACCCTCTTCTTTTTTCTAGCTGGAAGCTACGGGAAATCGGTCTCCCAAAACCTATGGCTCGGAGCAAGTGAGCTTCTTTTTTTATTTGTCTTCCCTTGACGGTTGGATCATATTCGCGAGCACCAAGTTGCTGGGTGTGTTGTCAACCTTCAAGGGGGTCATCCCAACTAGTACAGGACTTTGTCCATCCACGGTATGGTAGAGGATAGTTGAGCAAGCTGGGCTTTCAGAATGCAAACAAATGGAGCCAGGCGAGGACTGACTTCCAATGACGCCTCCCCACGTTGCCCCCAAAACCCTTGCATTAAAATTGAACAGTTGATCAAGGAGACATTCGCTAAAATGTAACGGAACATGGATACAAGCCTCACTCATATGTGCAAACTGCGGAAGATCTAAAACACATGAAACGCACTAGAGGAATGGTCCCTTGAGGAAAATGATGGTCCAACCAGGACCCCCCCCCCGCGGCATGCTCCATGTTAGTGGGTGGGAGGGTCAACCGGAGAAAGGATGGGGTGGGTCCCCAAGCAACCATGTTGTCTTCCAAACGGGTCTCAAATAGGGTCCCCCAAAAAAGAAACGTGTTTTTTTGTGTCCCTTTAACACAACCCAAAAGAGGGTTCCATAAACAACAGCCAAACGGAAAATGGAAGTAAATGAGAAGGTTCCCCCCGCAGTTCTCTCTTGACGCGGGCTCGCATTCAGAGCACAAGGCTCGAAAATTGGCTGCCGAATTAAAACAAGAGCAACAAAGAAACGATGTTTGACAGCTGTTTATCAGAGTTTGTGCTTTGACACCTTCTGCCTTTTGCCACCTTGGCTTTGATAGACATACCTTCACGCTGGCCAAACGATCGGATGCTGCTTGGGCTTTCTGTGCCCACTGCCGTATGTCTTCTTCAACTTGCAAATGTTGGGGCTGCTCTTTCGCAATGCGCCACCACTTCAGTGTTTCAACCACAGCCGAAAGGTGGGGTCACTGGATTTCCCTTCAAAAGTTGTGGTTTCGATTGAAGCTGCCACTTTTGGTGGTTGCAGAAAACTTGCTGGTGCTCAGTAGGGAATGTGGGAATGAAATCAGGGCTCACCTTTTAAGGAAACCCTGCCGAGACTTCCCCCCCTTTGCGCCTGAGTTGTTGGCATCCAGCTGCTCAGCCAGATCTCTGAGCTGGTTCTGGTTCAGCCCCGGGCGCCTTGATTCAACATGGGCCAATTAGGGAACAAACAAACAACGCGCGGTCGCCTCACAAACGCGCGCGAAAACGCCCACGCTTACCCTGCGTTTACAGGGGGATTTCACAAACGGCTTGAAAAATCACTGGCAGTTCACACAGATGGAGCCCATCGCACTTTGTATCCTTGCAAACAGGAAAAGTCTTTGGGGCCAAAGCCCAGAACGTTCTTGCGCTCTTTGCTGTGCCGAGCAAAGCACTGCAAAAGTGAGACCAGGCCGGGCTTTTCCAGCAACCTCTTGGAGGCATACTGGATTGCTCTTGAGCGGGTGCGCTTACCATGTGGCTGGGCGTGGCTGCAGTGCTGGGCAGCTGCTCTTGAGCGGGTGTGCTTACCATGAGGCTGGCATGGATACAGTGCTGAGCGGGCGCTCTTGAGCAGGTGTGCTTACCATGTGGCTGGCACGGATACAGTGCTGAGCGGGTGCTCTTGAGCGAGTGTGCTTACCATGTGGCTGGCATGGATACAGTGCTGAGCAGGTGCTCTTGAGCGGGTGCTTACCATGTGGCTGGCATGGATACAGTGCTGTGCGGGTGCTCTTGAGTTGGGCGGGTGTGCTTGCCATGTGGCTGGCATGGATACAGTGCTGGGCGGGTGCTCTTACCATGTGGCTGGCATGGATACAGTGCTGAGCGGGTGCTCTTGAGCGGGTGTGCTTACCATGTGGCTGGCATGGACACAGTGCTGGGCAGGTGCTCTTGAGCGGGTGTGCTTACCATGTGGCTGGCATGGATAGAGTGTGTGCTTACCATGTGGCTGGCATGGATACAGTGCTGGGCGGGTGCTCTTGAGCGGGTGTGCTTACCATGTGGTTGGCAGTGCTGAGCGTGGGTTCTGCTTGAGCGGGTGTGCTTATCATTGGCCAGCATGTGTGCTGCTTGGGCATGGGTTCTCCTTGAGCGGGTGTGCTTACCATTTGCCACCATGTGTGCTGCTTGGGCATTGGTTCCGCTTGAGCGGGCGTGCTTGTTGTTGGCCACCATGTATGCTGCTTGGGCATGGTTTCTGTGCTTATCATTAACCACCATGTGTGCTCCTTGGGCGTAAGTTCTGCTTGACCGGGCGTGCTTATCATTGGCCAGCATGTGTGTGTGTGTGTGTGTTGCTTGGGCATGGGTTCTGCTTGAGCGGGTGTGCTTATCATTCGCCAGCATGTGTGCTGCTGGAGCGAAGCGGCAGGCGACATGCTGAAACGATGTGAACAAATACATTGGACGCTTGCCGGGAAGACACACTCGATCCCTGTGAATTACCATAGTTTTAGGGCTTCTTGCGTCCGTGCCAGTGGGGAAAGCGCGCTGTGGGGCGCGCGTTGACGCGACGACGGAGCCACAAACAAACATGGCCGAGGGTCCTCATTCAATTCCCCCCCCGCCCTCCCCCAAACCCTCCCAATCCTCGCCTCCAACCTTCCCAATCCTCGCCTCCAACCCCCCTCCAACCCGCCCAATCACCCCCCCCCCTTCATGGAATCCGAGCCTGGCGACGATGCCGCGCATCTGCTCCAAAAAACCGCCCGGCGACCTCGGGGGGGGTCCGGTCCTTGCGAAACATTGGCGGCGCGTGCCCTTTGTTGGGGCTTGGGAAAGAAGCCAACCAGCAAAAAAGGGCCTGGGACTCCCAGTACCCTCTTGGTGGAAACTGCCCCCAAATGATATCTTGAGAACCCAAAAAAACTATCTCTCTCTCTCCCTCTCTGTCTCCCGGCTTGACAGCTTTGTTCCAAGCAAGCAGGGGGACTGAGTAGTTGGCCGGGCGGCATCCCCGTTTGGCTCCCCGGAAAACTAATTACCCCCAACCTGCTCTACCAAAAAAAATACCTCCAAAGACAAAACGAGCGGCCCCGGGGTTGGGCAACCACTGGCCACCTTCTTCTTCACCTGTGCTACGGCTCAAAATGCATCCAAGCGGCCGCTGGTCTTTGTGTTCCATTTCTCAGGGCAATTTTGGGGTTAACCATTTTCGACCCACAACCATGCACCGGGCCCAAAGGGCCACCAGCCCAAATCCAACCCATCCTCACCGGGCGGCTCTTGCACCTGCCGCAATCCCTGGACCGCCTCCTCGATCGAAAGGACCCCATCGCAGTCCTGGCGCAGTCGGCAGGCTGGGACCAATGTTCGCGAGCGGGAGACATGGAATGACGCCCAACTCAAAACCATCCATCCCCGATTTGGTTTCCTTTAAGGAAGCTTCAGGTTCATTCCCTCATTCCCTGCTGAGCACCAGCAAGAATCTGCGGTTTCAAACAAGTGGGTCTCTGTGTTTTCTACCAGTTGGCTTGGTTTTGAAGGAAGGCCCTATTTGGAATTTTGAGACAAACCCAAGTGAAAACATGTGTTTGAACAAACCTGCGGTGTCCCTCCCTCTCTGGGCTTGCCATTCAGCCTCACCAGATCCACCCGTATCGATTCTTGCTACCGGGACCCAACAAATCGGCGGCTTCCCTTCGGTTTCCTTCTAAACTAACCGCGGAAACAGTAACGTCAAAGAAATAACACAAGTAAGGGATCCCCCGTAGACCCCTTACAAAAGCAAATCCCCTGCTCTAAAACCAAAAACATCGCCAGAAGGGATCCCCACCAAACCCGAAAACCCGCAAACCCCCCTCACCCTCGTCCCCTCGTCCCCTCGTCCCCTCATCAAAGGCCTCATCAAAGGCCTGGAAGAACCTCAGCAGCGCCGTGTAGGGCGAGCCATCCGAAGGCGCGGCCCATCGCAGCAGGCCTCGGCGCGCTTGCGATCGGTGCGAGACGTAGGGAAGGAGTTGCATGGAATGAACCCGCTTTGGGATTCCCGAATATAGGAAACCAAAAGGGGACATGGATGGCTTTTCGTTCGGGGTCATTCCAATTCTCCTTCCCTGCTCGCACCGGCAAGAAAGGAAACCACCTACATGGCCTCTCAATGTTTGGGGCTCGGTACCCTGAACGTTGGTTTCAAGAGCTGACAGGAAGACCGCCATTCTTTCGGGGGTCTTTCGGGAGTTGACTATAAATGAACCCTGTGGAAGGGCTCTTTTCGCCACAAATCATTCGATGCGACTGAACCTCAAGCGAGTCATAACGACCACCTGGCCGCCGAACCCAAGTACGGCTGGGACCGTCTGCTCGCCTCATCTATCCAGGCGCATTGCTTGTGGCTCATTCGGTGGTTTGGAATGGTGGTTTCAAGATGGACCCCCAAATTTGCGTGTCTCTTGGGGTGAATCAAGAACCAGGGGTGCAAATCCTCAAACCGGCAATCCGAGCTACCACGTAGGAGGTCCCTTGACGAGGCAAATCGTCTAAATCAGGATCCCCAGTCAGGATCCCTTGCAACCTGTGGGATGGAAGAGACTGGTGGAATTCTTTGCGTCTGCGCGTTCGTGATTTCAATGGGGAGGGGGTAGCGCAGAGCCAGAATCGCGATGGAAAGATTGAGGCAGTGGTCGGATTCTGCCGCAACCGCACCGTCCATCAGCGACCTTCAGGGCTCCCTTTGGCCCGGATTCATTGGGTAGAGAGCGCCTGCTATTCGGCTTGTGTCCCACCTACTAACCCTCTTCTCCACCGGCGACAAGGACTGAGGGTGATAAACAAGCCTTGGGCTTCAACTGAAGAAACTCGACGCTGGATTTGTGCTTCAGACATCGCGCCGCTTCGCATTGTGTGGCTCTTGTGTTCTCCTTCAGTGGCCCTCTGCATGTGCCACTGGTCTGGCAGCAAGCCTCTTTGTGCTCCTGTAGGAAAGGATAGCCCTATGCGTCCATGTTTGTTGAAAAGAATATCCTTTCGTGTCCCCTTTGGGTTCCACGCTCGCGTTGCGGGATTCATGGACGCCCCCTGGAGCTGACCCACGTGGATCTTTGCACCTAAACATCCTAAACCCAAAATTGAGTGATTTCCCCCAACAGGGAAACCCTGGATGGGCGGTTCAAGTCAACCTTGGGGTCCGAACATGTGCCCGCGTCCGCCCGTCTCCACTCGCGCCAAAGGTCCCTCCCGCAGCGGGCGGCACTCCGCGGCGGCGCCCTCCAACCTCCGCGGCGCGAAGCGCAGCAGGCGGTCGATGATGGCGGCGAAGCTCAGTTCCTGCCATCGATCGCTGCCATCGATCCGCGGGATTGACCCCCGGTTTGCTTGGAGCGAAAACCCAAAGGAAGCCAAATGGGGCTTCTCGTCGTTTTTTGGGGTACCCCTCAAAAAGGCGGGTTTTAAGGTTGGGAACTAGCGGATGCGGCCACCGTCACCCAGGAAAAGCCATGGTTCAGGGCTGTGGTTGAATTGGAATCCACTTCCGTGACACAACAAAAAGACCTTCCCAAGACGAACCCCCTTTTTCTAGAGGGGGAGATTCCCACAAGTATCACAGAAGTGGAGATAAACCCCTTGTCCGCGTACGTCAGCTGTGTGTGGGTAAGCCTTACCCAGAAAAGACCATGGTTGCTGACATAGGTGCTCCCGTTTGTGATGATCGCATTGGTTGCCTGCCATCGAAACGCCCTGGTTGGTCTCCTTGAAAGGTGGGTCAGAACCAGGCTTGCTAACCACTTACCTGTAAGTGCCAGGCCGACGCTTTCTCGACTGCAGCAGTAACTATAGTGAACCACAGGGACCCATGGGGAATTTCGGGGAACCTTGGCACCAAATAGGGAACCATGTTTATCACAGAAATGCTGTTGGTAGGGCGCAACACCAAGGGTGACATAGTCATAGTGATGGCCAACCATACTGTGGATGACAAAATCCTGCAGTCCGGATGGATGCTGCAAATAAAATGGGATAAGTCACCGATCATCTGGTACACGATGTTGCTGTTTGTTTTGCACAGTATGGGGAACCCCCGAAATAGGTGGTTTCCTTTGCTGTCCCTTTAAAAACCAACCAACCGACCGACCAACCAACCAACCCAACCCAACCAACCAACCAGGGGTCCTAAACATAGACAAGCCCATGCGGTTCCCTTCCTGTTGGGAAACCGGAAGTTCACCAAACTCTCGGGACTTGGCGCTCAGAAGCCTGGGGCAACCCTACCCCGGACGCTTCGGGTCTTCCATAGGAAAGCAGTCCGAAACCCTTCAAGAAATTGAGCTTCCATGATTGTTTGCCGGGTATCTGAGGGGCATTCTTTGGGGTATAATTCCTGCATAGCTCCAGCTATGGTTATAGATAATATATATATATATATATACACATGTGTATCACATATCATATAAAGCGGAACAATTAGGGGTACACCCAAAACGGTTGATGACATCAGTCCTTCCTCGTGCTTTGCAGAAAAGGTATAAAGTGGGTCCTTGCCTACTGGAAAACTCAGGCCGGTAGAGAACACCGGACTTCCACGCCGAAAGCCGAAAGCCATGCTTGGGGGATTGGTGGGATGGATCCGTCCCATTGGAGCCAGCGGATGACACACACGAGTTTCTCGGTTGCGAACTCTGCTAAAAGTTTAACTTTTAGTGACCTCCATGCTGCCCGGTTAGCTCGCCGGCCTGTTGTTTAATGGAAAACCCAATAGTTGGCAAAAAGCTTGACGTCCTAACATCCCTTGGCAAAATGCACCAAATAATTGGAAGTGGGAACAATGTTCACTGCCCAAATAGGGCAATGTCAAGCATTCCCACTACAGAATGGCCCAAGGGCTTCCTTTCAGGCTCCACGTCCCTTTCTCTCCTCCGCCCTGCCTGCCCCTCGGGCGCAATCAAGGAGCCTAGGTGCTGGGCTCGCTCCTGAGCAAGCGAATTGAACCCGTGCGCTTCGAGCTGTACCCGTGCGGTCCTTTTAGGTGGCAGTCCTTTTATTCTTTGACTCGGGATCCATAACCTTTGTGCTCCCTTTCAATGGCTTCCCGAGCAACACACACAAATGGCTGCGCACCACTTTGAAGCCATGGTTGAAACCATTCTTGGTGGGTATTTGCAGGGGATCATCAGCAACCAGGGTTTCTTGGATGAGGCGAAGTGGATTTCGTCCATCCACGGTACGAGATACGCAAACAAAAACATGCTTGCTTGCTCCAGGACGGTTGCAAAGGCTTCGTACCTTTGCCGGAAAAGTTGAATGGACCTCATTTTGTTGGCTGCCTCAAATTAAATGGGATTGGAAACCCCAGAAAATGATTGGCTTCCCTTTAGCTTCCTTTTCGGGACAAAACCCGACAAAACCAACAAGTTCACCCTCCAAAAAGCTATGCCTATGAGCCGTCAGAACCGAGCCTCCCATGTGAGGGAGCTTCAAAAAACGAACGGCTCCCGAATTCAGAACCTGCCCTCCAAACGTCTTTAGCATAAACATAGGTGGTCTTTTGCAAAAATTAGATGGCCCTGGTAAATGGAATAAACCCCATCTAAACCAGGAATCGCCCTCTATTTTTTAAAGCAAGCCAACCACAAAGGACACCTATGAGCACAACAAAGCCACAGGATAAAACAAGAACCCCCACCCCACCCCCCACCCCCCACCCCCCACCCCCCACCCCCCACCCAAAAAGAAAAAACTCGCCGGCGCCCTCTCCTCTGACAGCCCCGGCTGCAGCAGCTGCATCGCCTGCTGCAACTCCTGGCGCCGCGAGAAAACAAATTCTCGGCGCCTCCGGGCGGCCGAGTTCGAGGAAACCCCCGCAACACCATTATTTTCCAAGGGGGTTGGGGGTGGGGGGTGGGGGGTGGGGTGGGGGTTCTGGTTTTTTTCCCTGTGGCTTTGTTGTGCGCACTTCCCGCGTGGACCGCCAAAAAAAACATCGTCCCCAAGCTGTTTATCGAGCGGACGGCCGGGAAAGAAAACAAGTCCCCAAACTTGATGTTGTTTTTTTACCACCAAAATGGTTGGTTTACCGCTAAGACTTGCGATCGGCGCGATAAGTATAGGGAAGGTGGGAATGAACTCAGGCTTTGGCCCCGGAGGTTTTTTTTTGGGGTCATTCCAACTCTCATTCCCTGCATCGCTCGCAGCAAGAACCTGGTCCAAACCCAAGTGACGAAAGTCCGAAACTTTCGAACTCGTCGGAACTGAGGCTCCGAGGCTCCGAAGCCATTTGGCTTCCGGCAGAGACCAAAGCTAAACTTTGTGGGAGCAAAAGGAAGGGGGGAAACCCGGTGGAGTCAGGGCAGCTGCGGTCAGGGTAGCACATTAGACTTCTGACCTGCAAACTTGCCTCAAAGCTCGGGTCTACTTGGCAATGCACCCGAGGTTCCAACTAGATGTTCAAGCCATAAAACATTGGCTGCTCCACCAAAAGAAAACCATGACATGTTTTTTTAGCTAACCCTTTGGACAATTGTAAGAGCCTCTGATCTGCAGTAACAACAGTCCTCTGGCGCTGGTCAGTGCACTTTGGAAAATACCTTTGCAATTGACAAAGCGCGAAAAAGGTCGTCGCATCTTTCCGCCACGTGGATTTCAGCCTGCAGGGCCGCAGGTGCGCCTTTTTTGCCATGGCGGGTTTGAGGGTCGCAGACGCGACTCTGAAGGGTCGTGGGTGAGGTCTGTCAGGGTCTCGCGAGTTGGGCCGTGGGGACTTCTCTGGTGGGTTCCTTGGGAGGGGGAAGAATCGTGGGGCAAAGCAGGCTCCAACATGCCATCGGTTCTCCGGGAATGAGAATTGGACCGACCCTACAAAAAACCAAACCAACCTCCCCGCACCCCCCCCACCCCCCACCCCGGCCCACCCACCACCCCACCAACCCCCCCCACCATGGACCCCTCCACCCGGAGCCCTTGTCATTTGCTTCCTATCGCACCAAGCTACACCCGTCCTGCGGGGACACCAGGCCATCTTGGCTGAAGTCAAAGATGGCCTGCAGGCCTCCGAGCGAAACGGGAAAACACATCCGCCACCTGTGCGGATCCGTTTCGTTTTTGCTCGGATCTGCGAAAAAAGTGACGAAGTTGTGGGTCCACCAACTAAAGAGCCAAAAGCTTACAAGCTAAAAAGTGCGAAAAAAGCTAAAAAGCTAAAAAGTGCGGACAATAGTGACTAACGTTTTGTTGGTGAGACACCAAAAAACCGGTAAAACCCACGAGAAAGGGGCTAAAAAGGTCGAAATTTAGGTATGAGAAACTGCAAGTTGCCAGGGGAATGGAGGAAGGATCCAACCTAGGTTCCCACATAAGACAGCAAGCCTGGGCAAGCTTCCCAGAGCAAGTCACGAGAAGTCAAACAAGGTTCCAGATCGCCTCAGGGTCCCAATCTTCATACGGATTTGTCTCTCTGACTCGGCGCAAACTAACCGGAAGCAACTTGAGGTTGGGCTGCCTCGGTCAATACGACCAACCAAATAAGGGAAAGCGAGGGCTCCGTCTCCTACGGTGGTGTGTAGGATTTGTTCATGCTGATGCAGCCTCATGTGGGATTTTCTCAAAAAGGTGGACCTTCTTTTGGATGTTTTGAAGGGGAACCCTAAGGAAAAGAAACCATTTCAGGGGTCCCCTATTTTGTGCCATACCCCTGTATGTTTGCTCTCAGGAAATGCGACAAAATTGGCTTGACCACGTTTTGGCTCACAATTTGGGGGCTTCCCCCAAAAAACACAAACCCAATGCGGGTAAACAAATTTTGGCCCCACAAGGAGTGCTGCTTTTTGAGCTTGATGAACCTCAGAGTAGGTTCTCATTGCTTGTCTTCTCCATTAGGTTGCAAAAGAAATAACAACATGCCACTCTCATCCTTGTTTTCCCAAACTATAGCTCTTGGGGGAAGTCTGGGCATAGACGACATCATTTTGGATTCATATCCCTTTCCCAACCCAGGGGTGCTCCACAGCCACGCGACTTCCTCTGATCCCTTTTGCACATCCGAATCGCTGAGCTGAAGATCGGCACATGTTGCTGCTGGCGTTGCTGCGGAAACCGCCGCGGAGCGCCAAACATGCCGCCTTGCACCACCTTCTCAAGGGGATATCAGAAAGGGCCCCTAATTTTGGCCCCCACTTTCTGGTTGCTTTTGAGAAAAGTATGTATCCGCGTCCAAACAAAGTCAAGAGGTCAGATGGTTCAAGCCATTGAGCAATCGTGCTTCGGCAACGGTTCAAAGCACTCCGAACTGGTTTCTACGAGATTCTCAGTTGACACCAGCCAGCATTGCCTATCATTGAATCATTGTTACACCGAGCCATACAACTGCTCACGTAGAGAATGTGTAGTTTGGATGCTCCCTTTGACCAGCGAAACGCAAATGTTTACAGTTGCTCACGACTGGTCATGTGTACGTCATGTGTACGCTTGGAAGCAGGCACCCCGCTACAACATGGCCATGGCAACCGACACAGCCACCCCCGGGCCAATAATATGTACCATCCCCGACCGATACTGCCCAAACGGCTGCACCCACCGGAGTCACTCATCAAGTAGGTTAAGGGGAAACAATTTGAGTCACGGCCTGTGACCCAGCGGTCCAAGTGGGCTCAGACCACGTGTCATGTGCTTTTTATTTAACCTCGCAAGAAACTTATGGCAAGGATTCTTGCTCTACCTTCCCTCCATGGAAGCTTGCAAGAGGGTTTGGCAGGACTCCTGCCAAGCTCCCCTGTCGACTTCCATGATTGTTGAAAAGAGGGTACCGCCCCATAGCCAAGGGAGCCAGTTCAGCCAACTCGTGACTACTAGTGATTCTTGGGGCCCATTTATATGAGTTTTCCATGGCTCCCCCTGCAAATTGGCTCTGAATCAGCGGACACTAACAGCTCTCTTCCCGCCTGCCAAATGGATCTCCCCTTCCAGCATCGCGCGTACCAACCGCACCACCTCCGCAGTACTGAGCCTCGGCTCTGAAAAAATCAGCCTGTCCGCTTTGGAGTCAGTACCCTCTTTCCAAAAGGGGCCCTGGTAAATGGTCCAATTCCTGGTGGTTGTATTTTGACCCGTACCCATTTCCCTTGCATCACAGTGGTTGGATAAACCGTGAACCCCTGGATCCCACAACAGTGAGGCCTTTCCAAAAGAACTGCAGTCCAAAACCCTGCTGTCAGCCAGTGGGAAAGGGATATGGTTTCCTGTTTGGGGTGGTAAAGGGAAACAAAGGGACACCAGCTTTTTGTGGATTGCTGTTTGAAGACGCACCCAATTGTGCTAGGCTCCATGACTCAGAGTCGAATTCCGCGTCTTTTCCCGTGTGCGCATCCGCACAGACAGACCAACACAAATAGACAGGCAGAAAGACGGACAGACACACAGACAAATGGACGAATGGACAGAGAGATACAGGGAAGCAGAGACACGCACACACACATACATTACATGAGCATCAACATACACACACACACACAGATGCACACGCCCGCACATACGATATGTACATGCCTGTACATATATTTGCATACACACGAACCGGCTATTCCCCGCAGCAGGGATTAGATACACACATGTAAGAGCAACGCAAGCAGACAAAATACACTGAACCGTAATGGTATGACTACTATAGATGCAAACGCGAATACACAATGCAAACATTCACTCAATCACAGACACAGGCAGAAACGCGAATGCATACGCAAACGTGAATGCAGAAAAGGGCAGAAGCAAATGTAGGTGGTTTGGGTTGATGTTTGTAGGTAAGACAAAATCCAAACCAGCAACTAGGCCTTCATTTGCTTAAGTCCCCAGCAAAAAATGAAACTAGCTTCCAGTCGCGCAATCGATTCCCTGTAAACCGGAAAAAAAAAAAGAGGAAACCAAAAAAAAAAACATCCATTTCAGCCAACGGAAGTAACAGGCCACCCCAACCAAAAGGATTAAAAAAAAAAAGCCAAGGCGCTGCAGCCATTCGACCTTGACCGCAGCCAGCAGCTCCTGAAAGTCGACCTGTGGCAAAAAAATGTTCCGCGCATCCCTCCTGCATTCCGAAAATGACTCAAATTGCTATGGGTCAAAATGCCGCACCCCCAGTGAACATCCCAATCCCCACCAAAATAGACTAAAATGGGTGGTGCACCCTAAAATGGGATACCATTGGTTTTGACCCACAGCCAAATGCGGTCTGTGTGTGTGTGTGTGTGTGTGTGTTTTTGAGGGAGGGACCCCTGGTGCGCATCACTTGGCTTGGGGTTTTATGTCCGCCAACCACTTTTTGAGGTGGCCCCCTCTTAAGTTTCATAGCCATGTGGGGTATGTGTTTTGTTCTTGCTCGTTTGGTGAAACCATGGATGTGTTGGCTTCCCAGCCTGTCTCTATGTTTAGATCTGGCGTTCGGTGAATTGTCCATTTTTTGTCTTGGTGTGGAACCTCCTCCTCCGTTTGGATAGTCCCCTGTGGGTTGAACATGGAGGAATGGCACTGTGTTGGGATGCCAGGAGTTAGGTCCCTCTGCCTCTCCCTCTCTGTCTCTCTCTCTCTCTCTCTCTCTCTCTCTCCCATCTTTCCCACCAATTCAAAAAAATCCCGTCCATAGGCCCCCCTTCTGAGTGAGGGGTGGGCCAATGCCTAAACATGTTGAAACCACCCTCACCAAACATTGCTTGGTGCAAGTTCGACTCCTGGAAGGCACGCAAACCTGGTATATCAGCAATACCCAGCTTTTGCCCAAAGGTCATATGGTTGATTCTGGTCCAAATTTAGCGAACTTCAAATGAAAACCTGACTCCAGATATGGGGACTGGGAACCCCCCCCAACACTCTTTGGGAGGTGTCCCCTTGGTGTACATTTCCAGCCCCAGGACACGAAAATGAAAGAAGTCATGCCCATACCGGGCTTTCTCAAAATGGTGGACCCATTCTTGGGATGGCTTTCAAGGGAAGCCACAAGGAAGCCATGCCATTTGGCTATGAGTCAAAAATGCGTACCCAGAATGGAACCCTGGTAAATGGAACCAAAGACTAAAACTTGCGGTCCCCTGGTGGTTTTATTTTGACCCATACCCATTGGAGCCACCCTGCACCCACCCGCGGAAAAAAGAAAAAGGCAACGCGCCTCCGTCGGGACGTTCTTCGAGAAGATCCTTACCGGGTCCACGTGCGGACTGCACAGCTCCTGGCACGCGAGAACGAAACCTAGTGTGACTGGTTGCGAAATCCTGAAACCGCACCACTTGGAAACCACGGGAAACCACTGTTTGTTGGTATGTACAGGGGAATCATCAGACATCAGGGTTTCTTAGGTGATGCAAAATTTCGTCCATCCACAGTATGGCAAAGGATGGAGGGATTCTACTCTTCGAAGAAATCCAGAAACCGCACCACCTCAGAGACCCTGATTTCGGATGATTCCCCAACGTAAAGACCAACAAAGCATGGGTTCAACCATGGTTTCCAAGTGGTGCAGGATTTTGTCCATCCACAGTATGGCAAAGGATGGAGGGACTCTACTGTCGGAGGAAATCCATAAACCGCACCACGAAATGAAACCATGGCTGAATCATGTCTTGTTGGTACTTACGGGGGAATTGAACTTCCAGGAGTTCTTAGGTGCAAGATTTCGTCCATCCACGGTAGGAAAAACCGTTCACCAAATGGCAGTGAGTGTGCCTTTGCTCGGGGGACAAAACAACTTTGGTTCTAAAGGGAAACCAAAAGGAAGCCAACCGTACAGGGGCGTCCTCCAATTTCGAAACTAACGCACTTATAAGTTTGGCAACCATTTCCCTACACAGGGTTCTTCCACTTCGCTCTTGGCTGAGCAACTCCACAAAAGGAGGACAAAACCAAACTGAAAGCCAAGGATGGGCCGAGAATAGGCCAATGATGAGCCAAGGACGCGCCAATGCGTCAATGACTCTAGATGTCAATTCAGAAAAATCGACCGCACTGGTGAATCATTGGGGACAAATTGAAACTAGTGGCATTCATCTCTTCCAAATTACCGACCTAGAAACAAACCGGGCCCTGACCATCATGCTGCTTGAACGTTGGACAGAGATATGCGGGTTAAAATTGAACCAGGGGACAGGTTAAATCGTCCATGATTCCATTTACAGGATTCCATTTTGGGGTTGCCCAAAAATTTGACCACCACCGCCATATCTTTGGAAACGAGCACTTCCTCCGCGGCTACTACTGTGAGGTCCTCAGAAAAGCGGCCGCCAACAGGCCACCAAAGTGTCGATCGGAGAGACATTCGAGTCGGTTGACCCAATATAAATCAAGCAACCAGTTCATAGGGTGCCTTTCCCTGGGTGAAATGTTGGGAATCAGACCACTTTTGGAGGGTAACATCCCCTATTTATAAGCTGGAAGTTGAAAAATATGGGGTCAACATTGCGTTGGGTATATGTTGGCTACCATGGTTTCGAATGGCTTCAAAGCAGCTTCGGCACGTCTCCTTCAAAATGTCTTCAAACAGTTGAAAATCGATGATGCCCTCGTTCGCCACAGCAGCGCAGCGACGCAAGATGTCCTCGCGATTAAAGCCTCGGAGATTGAAAGTGGATGGACTGATTATCTATTATCAGAATGGTCTCCCAAGCTTGGGAAGTGAGTAGGTCAGTGTGGTTCACAATACCTCGCACCGGTTCCGGTTCGGTTTCAATGATTTGCCAGCGCCAGGGATTTGGAAAAATCCGCGGCTGTTCATCTGAGCGAGTGCGAAACAAACACGAGCACTAATCGATCCCCCAACAGAAGAAGGGGAACTCTGTCATTTGCCGCCAATTGCCAGGGTGTGTGGACCGGTTCGCTTCATTTATATAGGGCACTGAAGCAGCTCGGAAGCCGTGGGCCGTGGAGCGTTCCCGTTGGGGGTAGGCATCGACCGGACGCTTGACCAGCCCCTTATCATGGCTCTCCAAATGTCTGAAAGAGTCCATGACCATCCCTCTCTCTGTTGCCGTCATGTTTGGTGTGTCGTGGTTGTGCACTAGCTTCCACACCTGTCATCTGTTCTCAGGTACCAGACAAAGCTACAGCCGCTGGTGGCCTCCGGCTTGACGGTCAAAGATCCGAAACTCGATTCCCAATGAGACTTCACAATGAGATGCTTCCGGGGCTGGGATCGTGCTTTGATGTGATTCTTGGATGAACCATTTGAACTGACACGGAGTAGGCGGTCTTTGGGTGAGGCGATGTTTCAAAGAACAGTACTGGCTGGTGCTGAGAAACCTCCCATCTGTTTGATTGCTCATTGGCCATATCTTGCTCATCCCTGAAACTCGCCCGGCTATGTGGGATGATTTAGAGTGAGCACCAAGCCTATGGTGGCGAAAGCTAAGTGAGTAAATGTTGGCTCTAGCAACCAGTAAAACCAAAAGTCAAAGAAGTAGCAGCTCTAGACTTGTCACAAAGTTCCAACCTTTGGCTTTGAACAATGGTCCAACTTGTCAAAAGTTCGAACCATTGGTCTTGAACCAATCAGATTCAGCTTGGCCCCTGCCTGTACAGACTTTGTGTCAAAACGCCGTGCCAACGCCATCCAGGCCCATAGTTCTTTCCCAGGTTGGCTCCAGGGCACAAACCAAGGCCAGGGCGTCTTGACGGGCGGCCGCCTCCGCGCGCCGCGCGCGCCAGGCACCCAGCAGGTTTACCAACCAAAAAGACCGAAGGGCCTTCAGCCATTTAGGTGCTACTGTGTTTTGCCGGCTTTGGGCGGTGGGGAACCAGTTTGGGCTTCTGTGTGATTTACCATACGCCTGGGCAAATTATAATAGAGCTTATCTTACAAATGGGTGAGCTCGTTCGAGTTTGCCCAAAAAACAATCAGAACCGATCTGTTTGAAGGGCCCCTCAGTTGATCAAAGTGAACGGACGCCCAAGTTAATCCCTTCTCGCGAAGCTGCCCCTCTGCGTTTGCTTAGCCTCGGGGCTGGCACGGTGAAAAATGGATGTGGCAGCTCGCTTTGATTTGATCTGATTTCCGCAAAGATTGCGCTTGAGGAAGTGTCAAGCAGCCAGGCTCCAAAACAATATATACCTCCACACTTCTATGAGGCCACCAAGGGCGACCGAGGCTGGGAGACTTCTGAAATCCTGCCACTTGCGCCATCTATCAAACCACTCAGAGAGAGATGGAGGCCATCCTTCGGGCACGGAGCACCGGTGCTTTCGGTGGAGTTTTCCACAGCCGAAGGACAACATCCGAAAGAAAGCCCCTCAAGCAGGCGCCAAGGTTCCAAATGGAAGGGTACTGCAATTCAAAATCCGAGTTTCCTCATTTTTTTGCAGGGCCTGGGTGGCTCTGTTGCTATGAGGCAGCCAGGCTAGAATTCGACCATGCAACCCAAGGTGACTTCGGCAAAGACCACCAGACCTGGGCTGTCCTCAGCTCCCCTAGAAGTCGAACACTTTCAGTCCACCAAGCCCACCAAAAAGCTTCTAAACAACACGAAGCACTTCCACCAGACCCACACAAAAGCTCGCAAAAAAAAGAGGTTGACCCACCCGCACGG
>CAUJNA010003734.1:221760-420893 GCA_963377175.1 Effrenium voratum | reverse complement strand
CATTCTTTTTTTATGGGTCCAGTTTTTTTTGCTCGGCCGCGCATTCTCCCCGATCATGCCGTCTGATCGGGGAGAATAGCTTTTTACACGGTTTTTGTCTTCCGATTTCTATTCTCCCCGGCCATACGCGCACGTATGGCCGGGGAGAATAGCTTGTTTCGCACGGTTTTGCGCTGAAAAAAATGCTATTCTTCTTGTCCGTATATCTATATACGGACCGGAAGATTTTTCGCATGGCATGACATTTGCTTGATTTTGGCATGACATGATTTTACATGATTTTTTGCGTGGCGTGTTTCTCACGTGGGTCTTGTCGAAACATGTTCTGGTGCAGATCTTGGTGGCGAGCAATCAGATGAGAACTTTGAAGGTTGAAGTGGAGACGGGATTCCATGCGAATATCTCAAACACTTGTTTGTTGCAGCGCGTCGGCCCAGATCAGACAGCAACAGCATCAGCAGCATCGGCAACCCCTCGGCTCGGCAACCCCTCGGCTCGGCAACCCCTCGGCTCGGCAACCCCTCGGCTCGGCAACCCCTCGGCCCAGATCAGACAGCAACAGCATCAGCAGCATCGGCAACCCTCGGCTCGGCAACCCCTCGGCTCGGCAACCCCTCGGCTCGGCAACCCCTCGGCTCGGCAACCCCTCGGCTCGGCAACCCCTCGGCCCAGATCAGACAGCAACAGCATCAGCAGCATCGGCAACCCCTCGGCCCCTCGACCTCGGGAGCGCTCCGCGATGGGAGATCATGGTGCGGAGGCCTTCGCCTCTTTTTTTTTAGGTATCTGCTTTCTTCCTCTTGCCCAGGACGAGACTTGGGGGGCATGGCGTCCTGACGTAGGGGGCGCAGGCGCCGAGGACTTGTTTTTTTTTCGCCGTTCCGTCGTGTCCGAAAGTTGCTCGCTGCCAGGTTGGTTTGGTGAGGATTGGAGCGCAGGCACCGAGGACTTTCGCCGTTCCGTCGTGTCCGAAAGTTGCTCGTTGCCAGGTTGGTCTGGTGAGGATTGGGGCGCAGGCGCCGAGGACTTTTTTCGCCGTTCCGTCGTGTCGTGCTCGGCAGGTGGCGGAGGATCTTGCGGCTGGGAGGCGGGTCTTCCCTTTTTTCCTTTTTTTTCCTTGCCACGACGCCTCTGCCAGGAGGCGGCTTGGACGGCGACGCGGAAGCCGCCGTCCAAGCTCCGCAGGGAGAAGGCGTTCAACGACGAGAAGGCTCGTCGTATCGTGAGAGGGCTGTGGGCTATCCTTTTTTTGTCGACAGGACGCGATGCGCCGCGAGCAGGTGAAGACGGACTGCCTGCTGACGCAGCGGCTGCCGAAGCGCTTCGCGGAGCGGCTGCGGGCGCTGGAGGCGCTGCGCCACCCGGACGGCACGCCGGTCTACCGCGTGGAAGAGACGAAGCCTTTGCTCACAGCGGCCGGGCGCCGCGCATGGAGGCGGAGCGCCCCAAACAGCGGAGGTGGAACGGGGTGGACGACCCCGTGAACCACTGCCTGGCGGGCAACTCCCTGCTGCTCACGGGCCTGCCGGGCACCGGGAAGACGCACCTGGCCCGCACCATTGTGGTGAGGCTGCGAGAGCAGGGCGAGGCGGTGCACCTGGTGTCCAAGACGCACTGCTCCGCGCAGAACCTGGGCCTGGGGGCGCAGATGGCCGACCACTGGGTGCGCAGGTACGTGCGCGGCGGCAGCGCGCAAAAGCTGGACTGGCTGGTGGTGGAGGAGATCACGCAGCTGGACATGGCGCTCTGGGCGGACCTGGCCTGCGTGGGGCTGAACGCCGACGTGAAGTTCCTGCTGCTGGGAGACTTCCGGCAGCTGCCGGCCGTGCTGGACTCCTGGGCCGCGGCCCATCAGCGCGCCGTTGGAGCACAGCCAGCTGATCCGCGACCTGGCCGGCGGGCACAGGCACGCTTCTCCACGTCCTCAGGCGCGCCGTGCGCCGTCTCGTGGGGCCGCGCGTTGTAGGCCCCGGCCGCCCGCTCGAAGTGGTCGCTCCACTGCCCGCCCTTGCGCGCCACCCTCGTGGCCAGGTCCTTCTTCAGCGTCTGGATGCCCCGGTCCACCACGGCAATGGCGTTGCGGTCCTCGGGCCGCTTCGTCCGGTGCACGGCCCGGTCCAGCGTGGCGAACTCGTTGTCCAGGTCTGTCGTGACCACAAAGTTCCCGTCGTCCCCCGTCAGCTCCCGCGCGGCGCACTTGGTGGCCCGGCCCACCGTCTCGGCGTTCTTGTTCTGCAGATTCCACGGCAGCCTCCCGGGTGAAGACGTCCATCACCACCAGGCCGTACTTCGTCTTCCCCCGGGTGTTCTGGCTGAGGTCGATGAGCCGGTCGTTCGGCCCCTCGGCGGCCGACTTGCCCAGCGCGCGCGGCCGGGGCGCCTGCACCTGCCGGCCCACGTCGGCCTTCAGCGCCTCGAAGGCCATGGCCTGCGTCACGTCGAGGTCGCGCTGCCTGGCGAGTTGGTACAGCTTCCGCGGGTCCCGCACGTTGAAGTCGTCGGCCAGGTCCCTCAGCGCCTCCATTTAAAAAAGCAGCTTTGTTGCCCCAAAAAGGAGCTGGATCAGGTTCCTCTTTGAACGAGGAGCTTGATAACATGCCTCAAAACCAGATTTTTCCTACTTTTTCTTCGGCCCCCGCTGGGCCTGCCAGGCTTCCACCTCGTCCAGCCGGGCCTGGAAGCCCTTGCACACCCCCCACAGCACGCTGGTGAGGTGAGAGTAGTCGAGAGTAACCATCTCCGTGCCGTCGCTCCACCGGGCGGCGCCCGTCAAATTCTTCCACTTCGTTCCTGCGAAGTCGTCCGAGGCGAAGCCCAGCCTCAGGTCCTCGTTCATGTCCGGGCGCGTGTACTGCTTGGCCTCCACGGAGTCAAAGAGCTGCTGGAGCTCCGCCACGTCGGCCTCGGCCATCTCCGTCTTCACCCGGCTGTCCGACAAATTCGTGAAGCTCGTGTTGCAGACCACGTTGCCCGTGTTGCCCGCGATCACGAGGCAGCCGGGGTTCCTCTGGTTCGTGGTCAGGGACAGCTGCGTGGAGAGGCTTCGTCTGCACCAGCGCCTCGTCGTTGATCATGATCAGCTCGCACTGGTGCGCCCCGCCGTCCCGCTCCAGGAAGACCCTGGCGCTCTGGTTGCCCAGCAGCCGCAGCTCCGGGCCGCTGTCGGGGGCCGCGCTGTTGTTGGACACTTGCAGCTTGCTCCAGCCCGCCCAGTTCTTCGTCAAGAAGAGATCGTCCGAGAAGTCTGAGGTGTTGGTCACGGTGAGCGTGTTGGACGCGAAGAGCTGCGGCGCGGAGACCGTGCCCGAGCTCGTCACGTCGCCGCACATCACGCTGCCCGTCGACACTCCGCCGCTCGTGGCCGTGAAGGTGCAGTCCAGGCTCTCGCAGTCCAGCGGGCCCGCGGACGCCGCCCCGGTGATCGTCAGCGTGGCGCCCGTGACCGCCCCGGTGGCTGCGAAGCTCGCCGCGGTTGCTGCGCCTGAGGCCGTCAGCGTGCCCGTGGACACGTCGCCCACCGTGGTGAAGTTCCCGGCGTTGGCCGTGTTGTTGATGGTGAGTGTGCTGCCGGTGATTCCGGTGGCTGATCGTGAGCTCAGCAAGCCCACGCTGGCCGCCCCCGTGATGCTCAGCGAGCTGTCAGCGTGGCTCCGGCGACGGCGCCGATAACTGTGAGCGCTGCGCAGGAGACTGCGCCCGAGGCGTCCACGCCCGTTGTGAACACGTCCGTGCAGTTCACGTCGTTGCGCAGCAGCTGGTCGCAGCCCACGTTGCCCTGCGCAGTGAGGCCGTCCAGCGTGGCCAAGCCCGTGAGGGCTAGCGAGTCGGCCAGCAGGTCCGTCACGGAGACTGACTCTCCCTCGAAGGCGCTGGCCCTGATCTGCATGCTGTACAGGTCCAGCGTGCCCGACTGCTGCACCAGCCCGGGGATAGCTTCGCGATTCCGCCCAGCGGCGCCGGGAAGTCCAGGCGCGCCGTGCTCCAGACACCCTGCGAGGGCGTGCCGAGGAAGGTGTGACGCCCACGTAGTCGTTGTCGGCCGCGCTGACGTAAATCACCAAGTTGGAGGCCGTGCCCAGCCGGTACCGGCAGCCGAAGGAGTAACGTCTCCCCGGCGTCAGCGTGTAGGTGCGCGCAATGTTCCAGGCGAAGGCGCTCAGAGTCATGGCGTAGCCCTCCAGCTGGAAGCCTCCCACAGTGAAGCTGGCCAAGGCCACGGAGCTCTGGCTGTTGGAGCGCACCAGAAAATTTCCAAGCGTGGTGAGCGTGAGGGTGGCCAGCGTGACGTCGTCGGCCCCTCCGTCGAGGAACTCGTGCTTCAGCAGCAGGGCCGAGGCCGCCGTGTCCTCCTCCTCCACCGTGTTGCCGGCCTCCAGGGTTGCGTCCAGGATCTGGAGGCCGTAGACGTCCACCGTTCCTGCCGTCTGGTTGCTCCAGGCGCCCTGGCGAAGCTGCCGTACAATGGGTCGTAGACGTTGTCGGCCTCGGACATGTACACCACGAAGTTGGAGGCCGCGCCGAGCCGGTACCGGCAGGCGAAGAGGAGCTCTCGGCCGGGGGTCAAGTTGTAGGTGCGCGCAATGTTCCACGGGTTCGCCGCCAGGGTCAGGGTGTAGCCGTCCACGCTCACTCCCGTGGTGTGCGTGGCCAGGACCACGCAGCAGGGCGAACCGTCCAGTTTGACAGGGAGACGTCCGTGGGGGCCAGGATCTGCTCTCCTATGGCGGCCACCACCTCGTCGGCCCCTCCATCGTCCGGAAAGCGCACGGCTATTTGCAGCTGCCTCCGTGACTCCAAGCTTGCCGGCAAGGAGGCCGTCCACCTGTGCGATGGTGTAGTAGCTGAGCAGGGCGGCGGCGATGCTTGAGGGCGTTGCCGTGTCCTGGTCGGCGGCTGAGCGGTACGCCACCAGCGGCGAGGTGATTTGGTTGGTTGTGAACACGTCCTGGTCCGGGCCCGTCCGGTAGGCCAGCAGCGCGCCCGTGATGGCCGCCTGCGTCTGCGTGTCCTGCGCGCTCGCCGTGCGGTAGTCTCCCAACAGCGCGTCTACCTGCGCCGAGGTGTAGTAGGCCAGCAGTGCGCCTGTGATGGCGCTGGTCGTCTCCGCGTCCTGCGCCGTTCCGGTTCGGTAGTCGGCCAACAGAGTGTCCACTTGCGCCGAGGTGTAGTAGGCCAGCAGCGCAGCCGCGAGGGCCGCGTCCGCCGCCGCGATGGAGTAGCAGTCTGCCGTGATGCTCAGCGTGTCGTCGCCGTTGGCCAGCGCAGCAGAGCGAGGAGCCCCCAGATGCAGGTTGCGAACGACGTTGCTTCCGCGAATGAGCTCCCAAGTTGTGAAGCCCGCCCAGGCCGGCGCGTTAACAACTCCGCCGCTGCCGGAAAGCTGCAGGGCGGCGAGCTCCGCGAGGATTGCGTCGAGGGCGCTCTGGAGAGTGGTCTCGCTGGCCGAGAGCGCGGCGTTCGTGGCGTATGAGGCCAGCAGCGTCGCGTCGGCCTTGGCCCCCTGGAGCGCCGTGATGCTGGCGTCCCGGCTAGCAAGCTGCGCTGCGACGAAGGCCTCGGTGGCGAGACCCAGCAGGGCATTTGCTATCTTGGTGTCTACCTCCAGCGGCGTGTCCAGTCCGTCCACCTGGCCGTCATTAAGGACATGCTTTTTATGCCTTTTTTTTTGTGTGCTTTTTTTGGACCGAAAACCTGGTTTTTTCGCGTGCGCGTTCTTTGTCAAAACAATCCGTTTTTCGGAAGTGTTTTTTTGCCGAAAATCTTGGGGAGGGAGGGGGGGGGGGAAGAATTTTGGGATGCGCTCTTACTCCGAGGTGGCTTGAACTTGACTTGCGTTGCTGCATGGCCAAAAGGACCCCAAAGAAGAAAGTAAAGAGGGAAGGGGCGGGATCCGCTTGGGCAGAAACATGCAACTTGGCAGCCTACTGGTTACAATCGTTGGCCACCTTAGCAGCCGATAAGCAAGAAGCACAAGGCCGTGCACGCGCAGCTGCTCTCTTTTTTTCCGGCATTGCCCCACGCCAATGGAAAAGAGATACAGCTGGACAGCGCCAGTGAGACCCCGTCATATGGCAGCTGCCAGGATTGCCTCAGGCACTGGCGCTGGCTGCTTTCGCCTCAAAACAAACTGCGCGAGCGCAGTTTGTCATAAGCGCAAGCTGGTCCAACTTGCTGTTTAAATCACGCAGGGCCTCTTCAAGCCGCGCGTTCTTTTCAGCTGCTTCACGGAATTTCTGCTCAGCCTGGCGGAGACGGTCACACCAGTCCCGTGCACCCATGGTAGCGCTTTTGGTCCAGAAATCTAAGTTTTTCTTCATGGAGTCATTGTCCAGCCGCAGCCGATCTACTTCAGCAAGCAACTCATCATGGTTTTGGAGATTCAATAGTTCTTCCTTGGTGAGTCGCACACGGATGTTGCAGGTCCGGTTGTTCTCGTACCTGGCCCAGTGCAGTTTGCAAAGATGTTTTGGGCAGGCTCAAGAACACAGTTGAAGAGATAATAAAACACATACTACAATTATTGACTGAACTGTTCTTCCAAGCTGCCGTCTCTTAGTTGCAGTTTTGACATTCACGGGGTCGGCCTGCAGCTTCTTGGTGTTCTTCATCTCCCCCAGCTCGCTCTCTATTATCACAACCATGGCACGCCCCCTTTGACAACGGCGACGTGAAGTCAGGCGGCTGGAGCTTGACACGAGAGTCCACCCCCTGCCCAGATCTTTTCAATGCTGGCCCATAAGAAGTTTGTCAATGGTCGAAAGGTTCAACTACCGGCAAGTCAAGCTTTAGATCCCAAAAAAACAAAAAAGTCCAACTTGCGCAAAGTATTCAAGCACCACAAGAAAAAAACTACCATTCGGGCACTGGGCTCGGGCCCCAAAAAGTCATTCCATTCGGGCCCCGAAAAGATGGCTGGTGGACACAAATGTGCAGATTGAAACGTGGCCTCCAAAGAGCCCCTGGAGGAACATCCAGCCCCGGGCCCCGAAAAGTTGTTCGATTCGGGCCCCGATTCGGGCCCCGAAAAGCTGTTCCATTCGGGTCCCGGATTCGGGCCCCGAAAAGTCGTATACCATTCGAGCCCCGAAAAGATGGCTGGTGGACACAAATGTGCAGATTTAAACGGTGGCCTCCAAAGAGCCCCGAAGACTTGGGCCGGGTTCAGGCCCCGAAGTTGCACAGAGGGAGCAAGGGACAGTGGCGCAATGGCAGCGCGCCCGAACCAACCTGCGGACCCGCAGTTGGTAGGGAGGTCGCGGATTCAGATCCCGCCTGCCCCCATCTTTTGCGCAGAGTGACCCTCGGAGGGCTTCAACAATTCAATTGCCGAAAGGAGCTCTGGCGCCTCTGGCAGGCATGGCTGGCCTTCTGATGTGGAAGGTCTGAGAAACACATGAACACGCAGTGGCTGTTGAAACTCACGCGGGCTCCTTTTTCAGACTCTCAGCTGTCCCCGCGACATGTCAATTGCATGTCTCCCCGACCATGTTGCTACTAAGAAGCAAGCAGCAATTGCAGCTTGCAAAAACCACCGTTTGGGAAAACAGCAAGGCATCCAACTGCGGGGGCGCAGTTGTTTGAACACCTGATCCAATCTGTACTGGAGTCAAAGTCGATCAGGGCTGAACTGCTCCCAAGCCAGTGTTGTTTCGCTGCTCCTGCGCCCACAAGGTCCGCTGCTGCCTGCGCTCCATCGGCCGCGCTGCGCAAACGGCCCGTGATGGAGGGCGGGCCCTGACCGTTGTTCGTCAGCGCGCTTCGTCAGCCGGTCGTAAGCCGAGGCGCTTCTTCGGGCGGGCCGCACCTCGGGCCGTACCTCTCTGTGCACCTCGGGCTCGGGCTGTACCTCGGGCTCGGGCCGCTGATCAGCGCCACGGTTTTGCCGGACTTGCTGGGGCCGAGGAAGATACCTGTGCATGGTACCAGGGGCACCACGGGGTCCGAGGGCTGCTTACTGGTATACTCTGTCGTAGGAAACAGCTTGATCTTCCCCATTCGTCCTTTGCCTTACTTCCCAAATTCGACGCAGGAAAGCCGGGCGCTCACGGAGTTTTCCGGGATAAAAACTAAAGGCTGGCATGCGGCTGAAGTACATGGGAAGCAAATCGTGGCTGGCTCCACACATGGACCGGCTGCTGGGGGACGTCGCTGTGCTTCACTCTCCCTTCTTCGGCCTATCTACGCGCTCTGCCCCGCCAGGCGCCCCGACAAGCCAAAAATGCCGATCCTCCCTACATCTTCCCAGCTCGCAGCATGAACTACTATGGCACGAGGAGGCGGGGGCATGACCTGGCCTTCCACTCGGAGCTCCGAGACGCACTCTTCGCAAGCGGCCTGCCCTTCGTCCTGAGCATAAACGACGTGCCTGATGCCTGGGAGCTCTACAGCAGGGCTCCATTACGAGGCTGTGCTCGGGCAAGAACAGCTCCAAGCCCGAGCTGCTGGTAGTGCACCGGGGCAATCCTGCGCTGACGACAGGATTGAGTGGGACAAGCCTGCGCTCACAACAGGATTGACTGAAAGGCAGCACCAGGCCCGCACCAGGCCCGCACCAGGGCCGCACCAGGCCCGCACCGCACCAGGCCCGCACCAGGCCCGCGCCAGGCCCGCACCAGGGCCGCACCAGGCCCGCACCAGGGCCGCACCCCCGCACCGGGCCGCGCCAGGGCCGCACCAGGGCCGCACCAGAGCGAAGTCGGACCAAAGCCGCGGAGCTGGTTTCGCTTTTCCAAGCCTTTTGCGCACTTTTCGGCCCGGTGACGAAGCGGTGACGAAGCGGTGACAAGCGGTGACATGCTCAGCGGTGACTTCAGCGGTGACAAGCTCGGCGGGCTGACGGACCACCTCGGCGGGCTGACGGACCACCTCGGCAGGCTGCCGGACTCCGAGCAGGTCCTCGGCGGGCTGTCGGACCGCGGAAAACCCTGCGGAGAACGAGTTCCCGGAACTGGGGCCGCTTGTGCGCACTTTTTAGCGACCAAAAAGCGAGCGGTGACGAAGCGGTGACAGGCGGTGACAAGTTCAGCGGGCTGGAATTCGCAGAAAACGGAATTCGGAGCACGGCGAACCTCTGGAGCCGGTTTTCGGCGGAAAACGAGCGAACTTGGAGGCTCAGGCGCCATTTTTGACGTCTGACACGAAAAAACGCACTTTTCGGAGTTGACCGTTTTCAGCGCTTTTTGCACCAAAAACGGAGTGGCAACAAAGACCGGTGACATCGGAAAAACGTTCAGCTGGATGGAGAATTTGGCTGTTTTGCAGGGTTTGGGGACCAAAAAACCAAAATTAATAGGTCCCTATAAGCTGCCTTTCCTTACTACTACTCGTGCCTTAAAAAAGCGCCCAGGCTTGAACATCACAAAGAGAGAGAAACACCCAAACAGACAAGCAAGCAACAAGACAAACGGAAACACAGACAAGACGAGCTCCGTAGCCACTGGCTCAAGTAACATGTCGGCTCAAGACACCAACTAGCTGGTTGTTGCCGTTGTGCTGCGAGGTGTCTGCCAACGATTGCGTACTCTACTCCGGTGGACCTACTGGTTCATTGAGGTGAAGGGCGTGGTTTTGATTTCCACTGCTGACGGCTTGCATTGTTGAGAATTACTTTCTGTTGTTGCGTGTTGCCAGTGGATTGATTTGCCTCCTCACTGTCTTCCTTGACTCCGAGATTTTCATTTGCGCTGTTTCTAGGAACTGCAGCTTTTCTTGGAGATTATTGCGATACGTGTTTATTTCCTGAAGTACTGTGCGCAGAACTGAACCTTGTTTCGCACTGATACACATTACCAGGCTGGCACCGAGAAAACCGCAGTCTCCAAATTGCTTGACGCCTTTTGCTGTGAGGCTTGACTTACACTTCTTTTGCAGCCTTTTGATCACCTGCTACCTCCTGCCTTGGTGAGACGTGTTTTTTACTTCATTCGTGTCTCACTTTGGTGGGGTTCCTACAATGGATCCCACCCGAAGAAAGATCTCATCTTGCCAAAGGGAAAGCTTTGCTTGAAGGAGTGCCACGTTTTCTCCAACCTGCTGTGGTTTCGGTTGATGCTTTTTCGGCCACTCCTAGTCAAGCTGCAATTCCTGACTGTATTTTTGGTCGGAACCTCAGTCAAGGGGCAGTTGTCTCCACTCACCTTTGAACCTATGCTCAGTTCTGGAACTCACAAGACAAGATTGGGGAGGCAGAGAAGACATTATTCCTTATGCCTTATCTTACCCCGGCGTGGCGTACTCAATGAAGTTTCCGACACCGATGCGCTGAAGCGGGGAGCCTCTTTGGAGGTGGGCCGCCTGCATGACGAGCTTACTCGGGGAGCGCCCGTGCTGGAGCGGCTGTTGGCTGACGGGGTCGCCGGCAGGTTCCCGGCGGAGGAGCTGCGAGACGCTCCGCAAGAAGCGCGAGGCCCTGAGGCAGCGCCGCATTCGCACGAGCGACATCGCCTCGCTGGCGCAGATCGAGAGAGAGCTCTACGAGGTGGAGGAGCAGCTCGCCAGCAAGAAAATCGCTGAGCGGCTGCCGCTCTAGAGCGCAACCCTCGCCGCCTTGGAGCGGGTTGAGAAGGCGCGCAAGGAGCTGGACGAGGCCTCCAGAGAGCTCCTCACTGCGCTGAACCTGGCACCGCCGACTCGCTGTGACGCGGCGCAGACTGAACAGAATCCCGGACAGAAAAAAGAAGTGCTCGTCCGACCGACTGAATATTTTATTATTTTTCTATAGAAAGCAATTTATTCGGCTCAAACCAATTCGCGCCATGATCTCCGAGCTGTCTGACCGCATCTGGGGCCGGGCGGTGCCTCTGGAGGAGCCGCGTGCTCCTAGCGCCGAGGCCGCTGTGAGCGAACTGCGCCCGCGCGGGGTCGCTTGGACCCGCGAGCTGCGGCTGCGCCCTCTTCCTGGGCAGCCGGTCTTCACCATCGACGCCACGCGGCTGCTGGTGGACCGGCTCCAAGACCTGCTGGCCATTCGGCTGCCCTTCCTCGCCAAGGTCAGCTTCCAGATCCTGCTGACGCGCCCGGCTGCAAACGATGAGGACGAGGACAGGGCGGAGCTCACGCTCTACTTCCTGGATCGTGAGGCCCGCGCCTCCGTCGGCCCGCGCCGGAACCATGATGGCGGCCATCAGGACGAAGTTCGAGGTCGCGCTCGAGCGCTCCCGCTTCCCCGATTCCGACTGGACCGTCGTGGGCATCACGGCCGCGGACTGCGCCCTCGCAGCAGCTGGCCGACATGCCCGCGCCCCCGCCGCCCAACGAGGCGGGAGGCTGAGCTGCCCGAGAGCCTGGCCAAGAAGAAGGCCATCTGGAACCCTCAGAACGAGGACCACCGCTGCCCCATGTGGTGCGTCCTCGCCCACTGCCTCGGGGTCGAAGGGCTCAACAAGACCGAGCGGAAGAGGACCGTGAGGCTCCTTCTTCTACCCCGAGATGACCCGCCTCGGACGCCGCCCCGCGGGCTGGCAGCCCGCTCTGGCCGATGCGGGGTGGACTTCTCTGGCCTGCCGACGGACCGCCCAGTGGGCTTCGACGACATCGACGCCTTCAAGCTCCGCAACGCCGGGCGGGTGGAGGTCTTCGTCTTCGTGTGGCAGCAAACCCTGTGGGCGGACAGGCTGGAGTACTACCACGTCCTCCAGCAGCGCGTTCCGAGCGGCACGGGCGTCGTCCAGCACACCGTGCTGCTTCTCCTGCACAGCGGCCACTACAGCCTGATCCACAACTTCCAGGCGCTGGCCAGGACCCTGGGAGCCACGCCCACCAACACCGGCGGCTGCGCAGAGTACAAGTGCCCGAGGTGCATGGCCCGCTTCGCCATGGCGTATTTGCTGACTGCGCCCTCGCAGCAGCTGGCCGACATGCCCGCGCCCCCCGCCGCCCAACGAGGCGGGAGGCGGCTGGAACTACCGTGAGCTGCTCGGGCTCCTTCTTCTACCCCGAGATGACCCGCCTTGGACGCCGCCCGCGGGCTGGCAGCCCGCTCTGGCCGACGTGGGGGTGGACTTCTCTGGCCTGCCGACGGACCGCCCCGTGGGCTTCGACGACATCGACGTTCGAGCTCCGCAACGCCGGGCGGGTGGAGGTCTTCGTCTTCGTGTGGCAGCAAACCCTGTGGGCGGACGGGCTGGAGTACTACGCAGCGGCCACTACAGCCTGATGCACAACTTCCAGGCGCTGGCCAGCAGGCAGTGACCTTGGGAGCCACGCCCACCAACACCGGAGGTGCATGGAGTACAAGTGCCCGAGGTGGATGGATCTGCTTCGCGAAGAAGGCCTCCTGGCAGCGGCGCCGCGCTACCCAGTGCTATCGAGAGATAGCCGAGCGCGCTCGGAAAGTGCCGCTGCCCGGGCCCGAGAAGAGCTTGCTGCGCTACAGGCCTCCGCAGAGCTCGCGCCTCTCACGTGCTACGCGGACCTCGAGATCTACAGCACGCCCGCCCCGACGGTCCACGTAGCCCAGCACCAGCCAGCGCGCCAGACCGTCGCGGCTTCTTCCTGCTACGTCGCTGTCGGGCGCTGCGGCTACGTGCCACCCGAGGAGCTGAGGCTGAGGCTCACGCACCACGAGCGGGACAGCGACAAGTACCACGCCGTCCGCGCCATGCTGAACGACCTTCTCAAGCTGGCCGACCACTACCTCACCTGGAGACGCCGAACTCGGCCCGTCAGCATGACCCGGAGGGAGGAGCTGGAGCACAGGGCCGCCACTCACTGCAGGGAGTGCCTCGCATCCTTCGAAACCGCTGAGAAGAAGCTCCACCAGTATCTTGGGGCGCTGTGCCACTCCTGCAACATCGCGGCCCAGACGCCCGAGACCATCCCAGTGGTCTTTCACAACGGGGGCGGCTACGACTGCCACTTCCTGCTGCGCTACATCGCCACGATGGCCTGTCTGCAGGGCGCCGCGCGAAGAGCTCGGTGAGGACAGCGACAACGACGGCACCGAGAGCGAGGCAGAAGGCGATCAAGAAGGAAGCGGCAGCAAGTCCGAGAGGCCCACGCCCATGGCCAAGGCTGCGCCAAAGGCCAAGCCCAAGGCCGCGCCCAAGGCCAAGGCCAAGGCCAAGACCCTCAGCGGCTGGTGCGCCCTGCAGGCCGCGATCAAGCAGGGCGACTACAGCCACCTCAGCCTCCGAGTCCTCTGCAAGTCGGGCGAGAAGTGCCTGGATGAGCTGGGGCCCGCTGAGGTTCGTGGACAGCATGAACGTCTTCCCACGCTGCGACCTGGAGCAGGCGTGGGACTGCATCCTGCCCATGCCCTTCAGGCGTGGGAGATGCCTGCGGTGTGGGAGCAGCACTGCTACGACAGCGTGCTGGCAGGGAAAGCGGTGCCGCTCATGGGGTGGGATCCTGCTACCTCCCCACCGACGTCCTGGCCCTGGCGGACGTGATGGAGAGCTACCGGGACTCCTTCCGAGCGCAGTCGGGGCTCGACCCTATCCACTACGTCACGCGGAGCCGCCTGGCGCTATGCTGCGCAAGACTCCCATTCACCTCATCACCAACGAGCAGGCCTACAAGGACGTGCGGGCCTCTGTCATGGGAGGGCTGAGCTGCATCTTCCAGCCCTTCGCTCAAGCCAACAACCCCGAGCTGGGCGAGGAGGACTACAACCCCGAGGAGCCCGTCAGCTGGATCTTCAACGCAATGTACCCGGCCGCAATGACGCTGCCCATGCCCAACAGCCCCTGCGAGACGGTCGCCCTGCCGGAAGAAAACGCAGCAAGGCTGAGCTGGCTGCACGAGACGTGCCTCTCGGGGCTGAACTGGGAGGCCGACTCCGAGGAGGTGAGCTGCCTGCTTCTGGTGGACTACGACTTTCCCCCGGAGGTGCACGACCACTTGGACTGGGCTCCCCCCGCGCGCATGAGTTAGTGGTGGCCTCTCCCGTCCGCATTTTGCCATCCGGTCCTAGGGTCCCCCCCACACTTTTGGGCACAATTCAAATACGCCCACTAAAACAACCTATTTTCAACATTCAAATTCAATCACCCAACCAATCCAACTCCAAAAAACACATATTCATATACCCATCTTCATTTCTTACCCCATCTCAACATCACCCCTATGCTCATTCAATAACAACAATCATAACTACATACCACCTCAACAAATCCCACCAAAAAAATCCAAGCTACATACCAACATTTTTCCATTCCCAAGATCGCAACCCCAAGATCTCAATAATTTCTCCCTTGATCCAACCTGAGACCCTTTCCCATTTCCAACAAATACGAACAGTCTAAAAAAGAACGCTATGTTCGCCCCGAAAAATGGTTAACCAATGGAAAAGGGAGAATTAGAACCGTTAACCCAAATCTTGAAAACAATCCCAGTAAAATATGGCTGGCAAAATGCGGATGGGAAAGGCCTAGCGTTCCAACCCCAAATAGTTGTAGCCAACATGACTACAAACTGTAGCCGACACGACTACAAACGGTAGCCAACATGACTGTCGTCGACACGACTACAATCGGTAGCCAACATGACTACAAATGTAGTCGACACGACTACAAACGGTAGCCAACATGACTACAAATGTAGTCGACACGACTACAAACGGTAGCCAACATGACTACAAACGGTAGCCAACATGACTACAAACCGTAGCCAGCATGACTGCAACACAATTTGGTGACATGTGCTGAATTGATGCCCCCTCCTTCAAACCTTCAGAATCTCTGACCTCAAGTAGGGGCGGTTCATCCCTTCAACAGAATAATAATCTTGACCAAGTTTTTTTTCAACCCTTGAAACCTTGTATTTGACACTGCTCCAGTTGCTCGTTCTTTCTTTCTCGGAAATCCCTTTTTTGCGGTATATTTTGACCTCATCACCAACCCTAACAGGGGGATATTTACGGGTTTTGATTCTGTTCATCTCAAGTTTCATCTTGACCTCAAGATGGTTTTCCTTTTTGTGGGCGTCACGTGGTGTCATGCCATGTGCAGAATGAACCATTTTACTGTTGTATGTCAGCATGATCTCGGGGATATAATCAACCCATTGTATATTAACCTTTCCCCTTTTCTCGTCTGCGTCAACCCTCTTGAAAAGCATGTCCTTGAACGTGCGAATGAAACGCTCGGCGAAATGGGGGTGCCCTCGTGTTTTATAGTTTTGGATCCCTTCGTCCTTGAAAAAATCGACAAGATCTTGGGTATTGAGACTCCCCTCGTCATCCGAATAAATTAATTTGGGTTTCCCTCCCATTTTGTTTAATGCCTCCATGATCCCAGCCGTGATGTCGGCAGGTTGCTTGGATGCAATAGGCACCACCACGGCTTTGCGGGAAAATACATCAATAAGCAATAAGCCTATCCTAGATTTTTGATTATCTAAATCATTTTTTGATATAAAAAACAGATCCAATTGATATTCAAAGTTGATATCAGGGGCAATAAACGACTTGTATCCAGACAGTTGTTTTTTCCGTTCCACGTTCTCTTGAAACCACTCCTTGACATCTTGCATTGTTATGGATGCATCTTTCTTTTTGGCGTCTGCAAGAGTTGTTTTTAAAGAGCCAAAACCAGCACGATCATAATAAACTTCGCTAATAATATCTTGTTTAGACATATATATATATATTTAAACAGGATATTATTGTTTTTGTTGCAAAAAATATTGGTGTTTGTTTGTTCGTTGGTGCCTTTTGATTTCGTGAATTCTAACCATGGCGCCGCATTCGCATTCAACCTTTTCTTTTTTCTTGGCGCATATACTATCTTGCTTCTCTTGATAATATTTATCACTTCTTTGTTTGACATACCCCCTATTTGCGTTGCACCATTCTTTTCTTTTTTCAGCCAAATATTCCTTGTTATTGTCGGCATATTTAGCTTTTTGTTGTTTGATTTTGTCAAAGTTGTTGTTGTAGTATTGTTTGTTCTTTTCATTAATTTGTTGTTTGTTTTGTTCATAGTATTCATGTCTTCTCTGGTCAAATTGTTCCTTGTGCTGTTGTTTGTATTCAGAATTTCTGTTCAGGATGTATTCTTTGTTCTTGTCATAGTATTCTTGTCGTTTCTGCTTGAAATAATCTTTGTATAGTTCTTTATACTCAGCAGGCGTCCTTCCTGCAACACATTTATTGACGCATTGCATTGCTTGTATGTATTCTCCTTCTTTCCTTAAAAGTTCTTCCTTACTTTCACAGGGGTAATTCTGAATAAGAAGTATTTTACAATTTTCGATTCCGTATTCATCAAATATTAATCGCACTCTTGTATCAACATTGCCAGTTTCCAAATATGTCTTGTAGAGTTTCCTGTGCCTGTCCATTCTTTTGCTTAATGGCTCGGTCGTAGACCCAATGTAGCACTTTTCAAAATCAGGACTTACTATTTTGTAAATTTTCCCTTTTCATACCGGTTCATACCTCTATATACCTAAAATAATCATTCTTTAAATCTGATATGAACAACATATTTATCAATATGTTATTTTATCACTGAAGCATCTATTACAAGAAGCACAGAAGGCAATGACATTATCCTTTGTATGGGGAAGATCATTACATAACCTTTGACAAGTCAGATTAGAATTTATATTACCAGAATCCATTGACAACACGAAACCACAGCCACAATTTGCACACTTTCCGTTGACATTGTCCTTCAACCGTTCGGCGTCTACATAATTTTCTTTTGGAATACCAAAGCCATTTTTACGATCCTGTTCCTTGTATGCTAACACCTTTCTATCAAAATAATTCATAATGCATTTTGCGTTAAACTCTTCATTTAAATCACTACTGTATTTGTAAAATTTTACTCTGTTTAAATCCCTTGCCCGAGTGATTCCCGTCCAAAGCCACTCGCGAGTTATCAGATGATGGTTCCAGTCAAAAATGGTGACATCGTCATCAATGGAACACCCCTGAACAGAATGACAAGTATAACAGAAGGCAAAGATAAAATGACTTCTCAAGATACCAATATGTAATGTAATCTCTTCTCGTGTTTTGATATTAGCAATGGTAATCCAAGGATCGGAAATATTAATTATCTCATACATAAAATTCACATTTAACTTATAGGTTTTTGTTTTCTTATACTCTCTGCATATCATGATCTCGCCGACTTCAAACTCATTTTGTTTGCCCTGTCGTTTCCTGATCTGCCTTGAAACCTCTCTACAAGTGTTATTTAAATATGCGACATTGCTTTCTGTTCCTGTGATGTCATCAGTATATTTAAAATACTTATTGATGACATCATGTAGAGACAACTCACGCTCAAAGATGTCGGCATAAATGCTTTTAAGTTTACCCTTGTCCTCCTGAGTCTTCAATCGCTTGCACTCTTCCAAAAACAAATGATGAGGAAAAATTCTGTCAATACATTCATTCATATAAATCTCGTGTTTCTTAGTGTTAGTCAGTGCTTTTATGGGGCTCAACTGCTTGGCGTCACCGGTTGCCAACATTATTTTACTGTCCTTGAACTGCTCAACAAAGCCCTTGATTTTTGCCAATACAAAGGTATTATTAAAACAAATCTCGTCAAACACAATGACATCAAACATCGAATGATCGTATTTATCTAGCTTCTCGTCATTGACTGCTATACCGAAGAATTTATTTACAGTGACGCTTTCCACTTCGCACTCTAAACCCAGATTATTGGTAGGAACCACGAACAACACTTTATAACCCTTGAGTCTCTCCATGTTCTTGCAGATGGTGGACTTCCCCGCTCCTGCGAATTTGGCCTTGATCATCAAGCACCTATATTTCTCAACAAGTTCAACCAATTCATTTTCATCATACTCATTAATGATGTTAACTCTCTTACTTTTGACAATCGGGATATCTACATATTCACACTTCTTCTGTTCATACAACTGCTTTCCTGTATGATGGATCTCATCGTGAGTCTTGGCTTATTTCCACCCACCGATCCCATCGTGAAAATCTAGCAACTGCTGAGTCTTTCTCAAACCAAACTTATTAAAACCCGAACAGTCCACGACAAAAGCGTCGCATTTGACACTCAATACCTTAACATTGTTCTCTGTCAATTTTTGATATGCGCATTGCATTTTGAAATTATGATACTGCAAAAGCATTTCCTTAATAAAACGAAACCCATTGCACAACTCGCACCTGTCAACCACATTCAGAATATAATATAAATTGTCGTTTTGTTCAGATACTTCTCTATCACGGCACCACGCCCCGTTGTCATCAAACTCTTCAACCCACTTGGCAGTATTCCTGCTCATCATGTTTAACTTCCCCCCTGCATCTGCCTGAAGGCTGATCGCCTCATTGAGATCATTAAAAACGAATGATCTCTGACTGCTGTTCTTACTTTTTTCCAACAAGCCAAAAATCGAGTTGGCTATTTTTTTAATTGCCTTGTCTTCTTCAATATTTTCGCTTATTCGCTTTCCCCAGAGTTCCTCAACCAACATTTTATTATCTACCTTGTGAATGAAATGTGGCTGTTTGTAGTGAGTAATGGACAACTCGCCAGATGCAACAAGTGGCATAAAATGCTTAAGAAACATACCACAAACTATATTAGTATCATTATTAAAAAACAGATTGCGATGTGTCAGTTCTGCTTTTACCAAATATATATTTGGTACCCCCCCCTGGAATACTCAGGTTTTTGGACAGACTTGACATTTTGGCTGTAAAAATGCATGCAAAAACACGTTCCAGCTTCTAAAATCAGGCTCTAAAAAATGCACTCCTTTTTAGACTTAAATTCTGGCATCGGTACTTAGTGCAATCCAGGATGTGCTAGCACGTGCTAGCACGTCCTGGATTGAAGATTGAAGATTGAAGATTCTCAGACCGCTTGTTCTGGAAATCTTCAATCCGTCCTTAGGACAAACTGGTATGTGCTAGCACGTGCTAGCACATCCTGGATTGAAGATTGAAGATTGAAGATTCTCTGACAACTCTCTCTGGGATTCTTCAATCTTCAATCTTCAATCCGGGATGTGCTAGCACGTGCTAGCACATACCAGTTTGTCCTCAGGATGGATTGAATATTTCCAGAACAAGTGGTCTGAGAATCTTCAATCTTCAATCTTCAATCCAGGATGTGCTAGCACGTGCTAGCGCATCCTGGATTACTCTAAGTACATATTTGGAGAATTTCAGAAAGAGTTGTCAGAGAATCTTGAATCTCCCATCCAGATCCTGGATTGCCTTAAGTGCGGATTTGAAGAATCCAAAAGGCAGACCGGGAGTGCACGTTGTCAGAATCAAAATGTGGATGTGCACTTGCACTGCCTGCAATTGGCCAGGGGGAAAAATGTTGCTGACACCTTTACATTTTTTGTGGACTTGAGGGTTGGCCAGGATGGAAGATTCTCAAATAGAAAATCTGGTAGATCATCAATCTTCAATGCAGGGCGAAACCTTGATGAGTCTACAACAAACTGTCAAGTGTTTCGGGGACCAGGATTGAGTACATTCTAAACATATGTTTGTGGAATCTTGTATAATCGATGTTCGATCCAGGGCAACACGATCTGAGCAAATGCTGAAAACACTGCGTTTTACAGCATTTATGCAAAGAATAGGATCTATGATTGAAAACATGTTCCTGTCATTGGCTTGGCTCAGTTCTTGCTTGGTTCAAACCACATGGAACTCGAAGGACAATAACCCTTTCAAAATTGAGTTTGATTCCACATTCATTTGGCCATGACAATAGCTATCTTCTCCAGTTGATTTTTGAAATGCACAAGAAACTGCAAACGAGTAAACTTGAATTTGGTTTCAACTCGAACGCTTTTTTAACTGGATATTCTTCCCTTACTTGAATTTCAATAGTGGTTGGTTGCGATGATGGAACCAACTTAGACAAGCAACACACACACACGTGGGATAGTTGCTTTGCAACATATGTTTCAATTAGACTGAACTGGCATGTCGGGAATTGTGCACAACACTCCAGTTAACATGTAAATGCAACTGCGCAAGGACATGAATGAGGAATGAGTTCCTTTTCCCCGAGTTGATGTTTTGCTGAATTTCGCTGCCAAACAAAAAAAACACCAAATAATAGGGCTGCTACAGGCGCGTTGAAGCTGCCAACACATACTTTGCACACTACTACTGTACTGAACAGTTGTGCTTTTTGAGCTGGAGCTGCCAAATTGCACTTTGCATACTCCAATGTGACTTTAAGTGCACTTCGCGCACGCCAATGTGACGGTCACTCAACTCGCAACTCCTAATCAACGTTGAGCTTAACTTCTGCTTGGTTAGAATTTGCATGGAGTTGAGTGTCCAGTTCATTTCAGAGTCTCAAGGCATTTGTTACCCCCAGTCTGGCCAAAAGCCTCAGTTTTTTCTGTCTAAAAAACTGTGTATATGAGTATTTCAAGGGGGGGGCAGTAGCTTTTATAGCTTTCCTTTTATCAAAACTGATTTAAAAAAGCTTCCAATTCTGGTAATCGTATCTTATTTATTTATTAATTTATTTTTTTATTTATAATTAAATGTATATTAATTTTTTTTATTATTTAAATATATTATGTAAATGCATCTGTAAACGCTTTGTTCATGTCGATCTCCTGTTTTGGAACATCCAATTTATCCAAGCCCTTGAATAACTCGCCTTGTGGGACGATGGTTCTATAATTATTTAAAACGTGTATATCGGTAGGACTGTAATAAGACTTGTGATTTGGATTGAATAATTTCTTTTTGAATGTCAACATTGCTTCAGTCATATTGTTGTAAACCGTTTCTCTGTCTACCGTGATGTCGCTATTGGTTTGGTCATCGACCAAACACTGCGACCTAATATTTAGATATACATGATTGAAGTCCGCCCTCAATTCTGAAATAGTCCCTGCTTTGTGAATAATCCTGCATTCATACCCGATATTTTTGAAATCGCAAAATAATTTATTTAGATCATTCTCTCTATGAACTAAATCTAAAAAGTTCTTTTCCTGTTTGTTGGTTCTGTTCGCAATTGTTGCCTTAACCATTTCAAAAATGTCATCAATAGTAGAAAACATTTTGCAAATCGATGGCTTCTCTCTATCACTTATATGATAGTCGGGCCGTGCCTTTACTACAAATGCATCATCAGTGTTCTGTTTTTGTTCCAATCTTTTAATATTATTATTCAGTGTGTAGATATGATTATTTTTGACCATTGCATAAAAGGCTCTGATGTTGCGGTCAAACATCTCTGGTGAATAAGAATAAATGATTTTGCCCAGTTGGTCTATTATTCTCACTCGCATTCTGTATTTTATCAACACCGGGATCATGTCATCAATTGACGCCCCCGACTCTGTGAATTCCTGTTCTGTTTTATTTATTAGTTTTAGTATCATCCCTCGCGACATTGGTTCTTTCTTCTTGTTGTTCATTAGGGTATCTTTATAATAATCAGTGAGTGTGTTCAACCAACATTGATTGTCTACATAGTTACCTTTCTGGATTGCTTCCATAAATGTTTCTTTCGATGTATCCAACTCGGTATACATGTAAGTATTACACATACTGATGTTTTCCGATCTTCTCAGGTTGGCTTGTCGTGGATTACTAGGCTGTCCGCCTTCCACCTTTCTGGCTCTCAAGATCTTCAAGGCACCGATCTACCCCGTCTCTACGTTGTAAGCCACAGCGTTAGTCTTCTTGGTTAACCTCTTCTTCTTGTTGATCTCGATTGTTTTTTTCTGATCAACGCCAACATACCCACCCATAATATATAGCATTGTTTCAAATTCTGGATCTTGGGCAAGTGTTACAATGAACTTTCTGAATAGATCATAATCCTTGGTTTTTACAATTCGTTTGCCTACATACTCGGCTATATTTGTGCTGGCGTTAACGGTGTATGTTCTCTCCTTACCGTCCTTTGTTATGGGGTAATATTTGAGTTCTCCGTATTCTGTTTTGTATGTGAAAGCCGGCTTTTTGTTGTCACCTTCCCTAACACCTTCGCGGTAAAGCATGACGTCTAATGTCCACGATTCATCGTTCGCCTTAGACTGCTTTACAATGTTAGTTACAGTGCTTCGTTTCATCCTAACATTCAACGGTAGATTTATACGGTTGTTTTGGATCACATCGTCGTATCTTTTGTCCCATTTCCTTTTTCCTTTGGGGTGGTTGCATTGATAAACCCGTCAATAATAGTTGATGCGGTGCTAAACTGTGCAATTTTTCGCTGTTCATATAGATCTCTCAATTCGGTGGCTTTTTCCCTGGTATCGCCTGCCAACCTATCAATTCTTGAATTTAATGACCTGATGTTATTTCTTATAGTTTTTGACAATGACATAATGTAATTTAGATATGAATTATTAATATTATTTTTTCTTTAGGTGTAATTTAGGGAAGAATTCATATTTAAATTAATTTCCTATAAAATGTCTTAAAGAAATGTTACATATAATATTATAGTAATGATCACAGACAAACACCCCGACGACTTGACACTGGAAGAAATAAAAACAATGCTGGCGTATTACAACCGACTCTCTTATTATAAAGTCAGAGACGATGAAGCATACAAGGCCAAAAAAAGGCAAAATGCTCTAAACACCGCGCATAGAAAAAGATTAGATAAAATGATTAAAGAGAGTGGCATTGAAATGGCACCCGAAGAACACAAACCAAAACAAAAAACTGGCTTCCCGAGAAAATACAAATTTGAAGATTACGGGCTGAAAATGCCGAGTGGTGTAGAATAATTGGTTTATTTAATCATTGATTATGATTAAATTAATCATTTTTTAATAATTTTAATTCTAAATCGTTTCTCCATGTCTTGGATCATATTATATTATTTAGACTTGTCTTTTTTCTTTTTCTATTTAAAAACTTCATTTTCCAAATACTCTACACGATCGATTAGTTTTGATAAAGCATCCCAACTAATACAAGCCATACGATCATAACACATCGTTAAGTATTCTCCCGAATCATTTACAATATTATATTTCGGATGTGTGTATTGTTGAACATCTTGAGCAATC
The DNA here is from genome assembly GCA_963377175.1 of Effrenium voratum. Taxonomy (NCBI): domain Eukaryota; class Dinophyceae; order Suessiales; family Symbiodiniaceae; genus Effrenium; species Effrenium voratum. Next base: position 397,925 of record CAUJNA010003734.1, on the reverse strand, counting down.
CATCCTAATTCAGTTTTTCTGGTTTTTTGATTTTTAACAAATGTTTTAATCTTAATGTTTTTTACCATATTTATAGTGTCATCTTCTACATCTTCTATATTATCTTTCAGTCTCTTATCACTACTTAAATTAAATCCATTGAATGATGAAAATTGTGTATCGTCTAATTGTAAATATTTGGTGCCATCAATATAACTATCAATAGTTGTTGATGCTTCTAATGTTAAAACAGCATCACTATTTAAATGTCTCAAATTGATTTTATGAGCAATTCCAAAAGTCATACTGTGGGTGGACGAAATCCTGCACCGCTTAAATCAACGAGTTAAACAAGGGTGTAGAAGGACCCCCCGCTCCCCATATTCAATGTTGCTTTGATGGGCTGTAAAGGTGGTGCAGGATTTCGTCCATTCAACTTCTTTTCCTTCTGCGTGTTTTCAGCTCCCAATATTAAAAAGGGAGCGCGAGGGCGTGCGACCCAGTGCTGAGATGGTGGTGCAGGATTCTGTCCACCCACCGTATCACCGTCAATAGTCCAGTCGCCTCGTAATTCGCTATTACTTCCACTATTCAAAATAATTTTATTATCAGCATATGTTGAAGATAATCCAACAACCAAATTAATAGAGTTTGACGTGTTGCTATTCCTGATTATTAAATCATTTGTATCGACATACATTTCAGCATTATCAATTATTAGTTTTGATGTGTTGCCAAATTGAACATTGCCACTCGGTGAATTTTGTGATAATAAAGTATTTCCTGATACTGACTGAACTTGATTGACTTCAATCTTTTTACCAGAAACCATTGTTAAATCGCAATTTGTATATACATCACCTAATACATCAACTGGTTTATTGAATATGGTTTTTGATACAGCACCGTCGCACATAAAATATTGATTAGAAGAATTAGTAATATCGCCAACACTAACAGCAACACAATTATTATGCGCCATATATAAACCTTCTGTAGCATCTGGTGTATATCTTCGTATTGAACCATTATTATTAAAATTTAAATATGAACCATTGTTAAGACTTATTGCACTGTCTGTTCCTATAAACTGGACAGCGCTTGTAAATCGAGCTTGCCCAGCCCAATTTAAAACATAATTAACAACGCCAACTGCCCCTAAACCGAATCGATCTTTTATCCATACACGACCAACATTAGCATCTCCGATTTGCGTTTCCCAAACGCCTCCTGAGCTTGACATCCACATTCTACCATCTCTATTGATATTGAACTCACGATTAAACATTTGAAATGTCATTTGTAGTCCTAAATTTGGTGAAGGGGTACAGCTAAACTTATTACATATTATAGAACCAGTAGTAAGCATATTTAAATCACTATGTAAAGTTGCATTATCGCTAAAATTAATAGCACCTGCTACTGATTGAGCGTTAGTATCTATTTTATCTAACTTTTGTAAATCTGCTGATATTAAACTATTTATTGTGTTTGAATTTTGAGTTATTAATACATCTTGTATATTATTATCTGATATAATTGAAGCAAATGTTTTACTGTAAGCAGTGTTAGTATTGAATAAATTAGTATCGTTTGTATATAATGTTGATACATCTGCTTGAATAGTTGTTTTTTCGGCTGTAGTCCAAGAAGCGCCCGCTCCTGCTTGTAAATCTGCCATATCTGTAAGAATGGTTGTTATTGTGTTTCCGTGTCCTGTTATGTTATTAATATTTGTGTCAATTAATGATATATGCGATGTTATTGTAGCATTTAAATTACTGATTAAATGTGTATTCGAACTAATGTTATTAAAATTAGAATCAAGTTTAATTGTATTTGCTGATATAGTCGGTAGTATTGAAGTTATGGTTAATCCGTGTGCTGCTATATTATTAAAGTTGCTTGTAATTGTTGCGTTTTGATTTACTTGTTCATTAAACATAGTTGTTGATGTTGCGTTTAATTCAGTAATATCTAAAATATTGGCATCTATATTATTTTTCTGTGCTAAAATAAGAGCATCAACTTCTTCAATTGTATAACCTCCACCTAATGATCCTGCTGTGTCTGCTAATTCTTGTTTTGTAGCATAAACACTACTTAATGTTGATGGTTCTGTTGAATTTATTAATACTAATTCACTTGCTATAATTCTGTTTGATCCGTCCAGTGATAATGTTGAAAACATAATTATTATATAGTAGGTTATATAATAATTATATTTTATCTTTTCTTTCCTCTTGAACCAAATATATTCTTATTTAATGCATTATATTTTTCTAGCTTCTGTCTTAAATATTCATTTTGCAATAATTGGTAATGTTGCGCTATATTTTGTAGCGGGTTTGGAGGCGGTTGTGGTTGCGATCTTCTTGGGGGCGGTGTGTTCGCTATTATATTATTTTGTTGCGGTTGTGGTTGTTGATTTTCTTCGTTGTACGCTACTTCATGATCTATCCTTTGAGGTTTTGCTATTGGAACTGCTTTGGGTTTAGGCTTTATGGGTTTAGATGCTAATGGTCCTTGGCAATTGCGTTCGTGGCTGTATCTGTATGATTTTAGTGTTAAAGTTTTGGCACATTTTGGACAGGTTATTTTCTTTTCATTGCGTGCTTGAGTTTTTGAGTTGTTTTTCAATGGTTCAACAGGTTTTATTTCTTCTGTTGCTTCTATTGTTGGTTCTGCCTTTGGTGCTTCTTCTTCAATTGGTGGTAATTCATTTACTGGCTCGTCTGCTTCAATTGTATTAGTAATTTCAGGTTCGACTTCTGACATATATAATATATTATATATTTTGTCTATATGTTTTATATATTTTGTCTATATGGACAAATTGAGAAATATTAATAATTTAATATTATTAATTTGATATTTTTAATATTATTAATTTGATATTTTTAATATTATTAATATTAATTTTTAGGGGTTTATTTAGTTATCTAATTGAAACAAAATGCTAAAGGAAATGGGGACGCCGTGAAAATCAATTAATTCGTTTCTTGAAGTTGTTATTCTAAAGTGTAGTCTCTTAATGTTTTTACCGCCTACATCAATAAAATCTGCATATATGGGCGCTGTAAAATCTGTTATAACTCCGCCAAGTTGTTGAGTAATTTGAACTTTTTTAATTACTGAACTGCTGAAATTATTAGGCGCTGAATATTTATAATCGCTTAATTGAGGACAATTTATGTATATGTTCTGAAAAGGAACTAAATTAAAGTATCCACTTAACCAAGATGACGCAGGATCATAGGCAATATAATTACTTAATAAATAATTAATAGATTTTGGTCTTAAATTGTCATATTCAAACTGTCCTCTGTTCCATTCGCCATTTACATAAGTTTCTAATTCTTCATCTGTAGGTATTTTGATTTTGTAAGTTAGGGGGTCATAGTTCCATTTTGCGTTCGCTTTGTCCATATACTGTTAAGAATAAGTCAGGCACAATATCATTCAATGCCGTGTTTAATTCTGATTGTATTTTAAATGATAATTGATTGGCATAATAAATTTCACCGGATACATCAACGGCAGTGCTTCTTAATAAGACATTTGAACTATTATATAACATAATATAGAAGCGTTCGTAAAACCCTTTCTCTGTTGTATAAAACGGAGTGCTGAATGAACACTCTGTCACGAACATTTTTGTTCTTGGTGGAATTTCAATGTTTTGGTCAAGTTCTATAATAAAATCGCTGGTAGAATTACTTTCTTGCAATCTGTAGGCACTATCAACATAGATTTTTTTATATGTTAACCTATCACTCATAAATATAATATACAATAGAAATTATTATATAATTATTATTGATAATTACTTTGAAATTATTGTTATTAATAGATAATTTAAAAAATATCTATTAATAATATATGATTGGACGACAATTATTATTAGGTGCTATAGAAGGCAGGACGCCGACGCAAATGATGGCAGGTGTAGCAAGTGATAAGGCATATACTGCAGGTAAGGATTTAATAGAAGATGTATTTTTTAACCATAAAAAGAAATTGGAAGAGAAAGTAGGAGGTTTCAACAAACATTTTGATAAGCAAATAATGAAACATAAAACACGTTATGCCGAAGAAATCAATGTTCAAAATAAAAATAAAATTGATGATGTTAAAGGTTTAGACGCTGCGTATTCAAATGTAAATGGAATAACAAGAATAGGAAATACTTTGTATATTGGTGGCACTGGTGCTAAAACAGGACTAGGCCACAAAGTCAATGATGTCATTGCAGATTTGTTTTTTATTCCTACTCATAATGTTCAATTAAGCGAAAGATATAAGGACGCAATGGAAGAATTAAGGAAAAATCCAGATGTGAATAGAATTGTTGGACATAGCCTCGGTTCATCCGTTGTTCAAGAAATCAACAACAGACACGGCAACAAATATGCTAGTACTGTTTATTCATCACCTTTTGTATCAGGGATTAATCAACAGAAAAACCCGCGACACCTACGATTTAGAAATCGTGGAGATGTAATTGCGGCATTTGATGACGCAGCGATAACTGGAGAAATAGAAAGCAATAATTTATTAGATAAACACAGTTTCAATAATTGGAAAGGTAATGGACTTACTACAATAAATCCTACTACCAATATAGACACAGGTTTTAATCCAAATGATTTAAAATAACATATTTAAAGATAAAAAAGAGTATATAAACATATAATGGATTATTCCAAAGCAAAAATTTACAAAATATTAAATACAGTTGATGATGATATATATATCGGTGCTACATGCCAACCATTATCAAAGCGAATGGCAAAACATAGGAACAACATGAATGATGCATGTAAAAAACACAGCCGACTTTATGAGAAAATGACATTAGTTGGCGTTGAGAACTTTTACATTGAGTTAGTGAAAGAAACACCATGTGAAAATGCAGAGCAATTAAGAGCAATTGAAGGAGAACATATAAGACAATTCGGAACTTTGAATAAAAAAATAGAAGGACGAACTCAACTTGAATATAGGCATGATACAAAGGACAGTAAGGCAGAATATGATAAAGTGTATCGTCAAGAAAACAAGGACAAAATACAGACTTTACAAGCAGAATATTATTTAACTTATAAGGATAAGTTAAATGAAACACGAAGGGAACAATATAATGACATCAAGCATGTAAAACTAATTTGTGAGGTATGTGGAGTAGAACTTCTACCCAAAAATCACAAGAAGCATTTGACAAGCAAAAATCATTTAACAGCAATGGAACAACCTTAAGTATTCTTAATATTATTTCTACATAATATTAATAATAATGTATAGAAACAAAGACAAACAAAACAAAATTCCATTAGAGAAGAAACTGACAAAAGAACCGTCAAAATACGATAAACAATATAAGAATTTAGATTATGATACTATAAAAGATATAGTTGATACAAAAAACAATTTTTTAATAAATACTATAAAAAATACAACTTCAAATAATTCTACTACAATGCTTTCACATAAGAAAAATATAAAAATAAAAAAATAAAATCTAAGTTTATCATATATAAGTAATGGATAATATAATCGCCGAATCAGAAACTACAATGATTAATTCGCTAAATTTTGGACTTCCAGAAACAGCACAATACATCACAGACAGAAGACACGTTAATTATTTTCCATCAGGTAGCAATGTCTATAATCCAAATGCAGGAAACAAAAATATTAGATTTCATATAACAGGTGAAGACAACACATATATTGATTTATCAAGTATTCGTTTATTTGCCAATCTTCAAAACACCGACGGAACACGAAGTCATTTTTTACGACCGTTAGGTAATTCAGTCGCTACAGATGCGCTGTTGGAGGTCAGCAAGTTCAGGATATTATTGAATATAATAGACATTGCGAATTGTATAATTCTTTTAAAAGTCAAGATGCCAGAGATATGGACGATTTAGAGGGGGGCGCCAATCCTCGTTGGGATGATGACTGGCGACACACATATGCTACTGGATTGGCAGAATTCATTGATGTCAATACACGAACCAATCCCACTGCCGACCCTGAGGCAGTTGCAGTTTCAACTACAAAAGACCATAACAATTGGGGAGACTTAACATCGCGATATACTCGCCATTCAGTAGCAGGAATTCCCGGCGCTAATGGTTATATGAGGTTAGGACATAAACCAGTATGCGGACTGTTAGAAAGCAATTATTATTTACCTCTTCGTTATGCTCCACTTGAACTGGAATTTACAATTGTATCAGATGAACATATACCAGTAGTTACGCCTTTTACCGTAACTGATGTCAACACTCAAAATGATGCCAAAGGTTATTATTTCACAACTGGAGACACCAGCACCTCGTGGGAATTAAATAATGTAATCCTACGAGCAGAGGTAATACAATTGGACAACACGGTCAACAATAATATAGTGAAACATTTGTTAGAAGGTCAAAGTTTGAATTTAGTATTTCCAATGTATCACACTATGACGCAATCATTCAACGCGGCAGGGACTGAAATTAATATGAATATTGTTAAATCCGCTTCTAAATTAAATGGTTGCTTCATTACATTGTATCGCACACCAAGAGCAGGTGTAGATGCTGATAATAATAATTACTACAGACACGATAATTATATTTATAAGAGATGGAACTATTTTTACAATCCTATGATTAATTCTCGTATTTTTGATGGTGCTGACCCTGATGGTGCTGGGCGCGAGCGTTTCCAAGGTAAAGGTTTTCAAGATAAAGATTAAAATTTGACGTGGCAATTACAAATTAACAATAAGAAATATCCAGAATTTGAATGCCAGAGCCTCGCCGAGAGTGCCTACTACCTCCGAAGAACATTACACTATTTGAACCCTGACCAAGATGCCTTTAGCATTTCCTACAAGCGCTACAGAGAAGACAAGTTCGTTATTGGGATTTCATTTGAAAAGATGGCGGACACTAATTTTACAGGCCAGAATACGAAACAAGGAGGCTTACTCGTTTTTAAACTACAAGGAAGTAACAGAGCACTGACAGATAATGAAGATGTGCGAGAATTATTTGTGCATATGATTTCGGAGTCTGTTCTGGAATTGAGGGAAAGTGGATCTGTGCTCTATGATTAAAATTAAAATCTATGATAAATATATAATGTATAAATTTCATAAACGAAATAATTTAAAAAATAAAGGTAAAGTATTTTTACAATCCTCACAAATTAAATATAGTCCATTTGATCTAAAAGATAACGAGTATCTAAAACACCTACATGAACAAATGAAATTAAGAAACTCACAAGAAGCATCGGTAGCATTTAGAAAACACATTCAAGAAGGACACGCCAGAGCAAATTATCAAAATGAATTAGACAGATTAACAATGGAACTACGCCGACCAAATCTACCACATTCAACAAAGGAGCATTTAAAAAAACGGATCGATGAGTTGGACAAATTAACATTTACTTAAAATATATTGATATAGTATGACTTTATACAATAACATCTTATTATTAATAATATTTTTCACAAAAATATTATTAACAATATTTTCTAATTAATATTATATCAATATGGCAACTACAGCAAGTTTAGAACTGATAAACCCATATGCAAAAGTTGGATTGAAACGACGACCTACCTATGAAGAAATCGCTAACTTAATAGGCGAGAACGAACAATTAACAGGAAAACTACCTAACAGAGATGCTACATTTTTTAAATCAAGTCCCCAGGGTAGTTTTTTTGACGGGAGCGACCATTTAGAATTATTGAAAGACCAACAAATGAGAATATTAGACAGGCAGATGAGAGAGATAATGATGAGACAAGAAGCACACGGAAACGGACACACATACGCACTGCATAGAAGAAACATGGAAGCAGAAGCACCACCACCGGAACAACAAACAGAGCCAATGGTTCAGCGTGATACAGAAAGTATGCAGGAAGCATCATTAACAGCACAGTTAAACGAGATGGCAAGAAAGGACGCCGAGGCGAAACAAAAGAGAAATCAAGCGTTTGCAAATGTTTTAGCAAAGGGAAGCGAGGCACTAATCAACACCCTTGGATCAAGCAAATTTTACACTAAAAAGATACAGGATATCGCTAGATCATCAACAGACACAGGAGTAGAAGCAGAACAAGAAGCAGAAGTAGTAGAAGCAGAACAAGAAGCAGAAGTAGTAGAAAAGGCAGAAGAGGAAAAGCGAACAGTTTCCAATTTGAGCCCAGTAGATGCAAAAATATATGATCGTTTAAAAGAACGGCGTTCTGATGAAACGTGGGATGTTATCAAACCAGCATTAGAAATATTGACAAGCGTTAAACATAGAACCCCGCGTGAATTTGCTAATAACACATCCGAAATGAGTAATGTAGTTAGGAGTATGTATGATTTAGGTTTGGTGTCAGAAAGAGAGTTTGACGGCTATTTTAAAATAATACAGTTGCTTGATAATGCCAAAGGAAAAGACCGCAAGGATGCAATTAGGGTAGATTTAGGAAAATATTACGGCAACGTGATTTATTACAGATACATAGCAAAGCAAGCACAAGTAGAAGGGGCAAGAAGCAAGTCACAAGCAAAGCCTCCCAGTCGTGCGAGCGGTTCCAGTGGCTATCCATGAATATTAATATCTAAATACAATTAATAATGATAATATTAACTAAAAATATACTGAAAAGAAAGAAGCAGAAGTTCAATGATAATTATGATCACGACGACAGTTTTTCAATACATAACCTAACAAAACCAAACACACCAACAACAACACACCCACCGAAAATGATGAAAAAGGGCATACCGAGAGAATTTATTGACATTGCAACCAATACAGATACAATCGCCACAGAAACCAGAGAGACTCAAGAAAAGTTATACAATGATGCAAATCAGCAATTAAATATGACATTTGAAGCGTTTAAGGTAAAGGAAAACCAAGACAATATGTTTAAAATAATGCTTAAAAACTTTTGGCACAACACATACAAAGGACATGAGCCAACAAGAGCGCAAGCAACACAAACACTGAAAAACCAACGCGACACAATGGTGTCAGCCTTTACTACAATGCTTGACAACAACAAACCGCCAGAACCACCGCCAAAGAAACCACCAGACGAGGAGGACAGCGATGAAGAAGAAAAAAGATTCAAACTGACAAAAATGATAGAAATAATGCTACACAACGGCGCTACAGTAGCAGATGTAATATTAAACTTATCACATAGCGCAATTGCAACAACAATAAATATCGCAGATTTAGTTAATCAAATAACAGCAGGAAATGCACAAGGTAGCAGTAGTTCTTCTAATGAAATTGTTAGTGTTCATAGTTCTCCACCTATTACTGTTCATAGTTCTTCATCTGAAAGTCCAACAGAAATACCAGCAAAGTATGTGCGACATTAATAATCTACCATTGGAAATTAGATTGAATATTATGTCATATCACTGTTATGATATATGTCCTTACAGGTATAATGATATTCTTAAAAACCATTTTCCAACTTGGGAAAGAGTAAAAAGAAACCCATTCTGGGCAATGACTTTAACGGAAGCATTGGATGATACCAAATATGATTATGAAATATATTTAGAATTGAAAGCGTTCTATAATTATTCCTACATATATGATATTGAAAATAAATTTAAACAGCTCTGGTTCATTGATAGTATTGATGACAAAAGAAAACACTTGAGAATGGGTTATTACGATGCAATGAGAGCACTGTTGGAAATGATGCCATTCAGAACAGAGGCAGAATGGCATATCCGATTTTATCATATATTAAGCACGGAAGACTTCTATGACGAGGATGAAGAATTTAGCGATAATGAAAGCGCGGCTAGCTATTATTGAGATGAATGTTTCAGTTCTTGATTATACTATAGTTACAACATATAAGATCTTATATGTTGTAATTTTAGTTTAATTTTCCCGTATAAGCTGTGGGGGTGCTTTCCTACATAGGCCTTTCCCGATCCGCATTTTGCCATCCATATTTTACTGGGATTGTTTTCAAGATTTGGGTTAACGGTTTTAATTCTCCCTTTTCCATTGGTTAACCACTTTTCGGGGCGAACATAGGGTTCTTTTTTAGACTGTTCGTATTTGTTGGAAATGGGAAAGGGTCTCAGGTTGGATCAAGGGAGAAATTATTGAGATCTTGGGGTTGCGATCTTGGGAATGGAAAAATGTTGGTATGTAGCTTGGATTTTTTTGGTGGGATTTGTTGAGGTGGTATGTAGTTATGATTGTTGTTATTGAATGAGCATAGGGGTGATGTTGAGATGGGGTAAGAAATGAAGATGGGTATATGAATATGTGTTTTTTGGTGTTGGATTGGTTGGGTGATTGAATTTGAATGTTGAAAATAGGCTGTTTTAGTGGGCGTATTCAGAATGTGCCCAAAAGTGTGGGGGGGACCCTATGACCGGATGGCAAAATGCGGACGGGAGAGGCCACCACTAACTGCATGATGGTCGGGAAGGGCCTGTGCGGGCCGCGCACGGTGGACATGGCGGAGCGCCTCGGCCTCTCCCGTCGCCCTGCGAGAAGCTCGTGCCCTTCCTCGGCATGCCGTAGAGGAGGGTGTGGACGTCAAGCGGCTCAAGTTCCTGCGGGACGTGCTGGGCGCCAGGATCTGGAGGCTGCACAGAGCCTACCGCTTCGCCTGCAGCCCCTTCATGGCGGGCTTCATGGAGCTCAAGCACAGCGAGCGGAGGCAGCTCAAGACGGCGGGGAGCGTGGTCGCCAAGAAGGTGGTAAAGCTCAGAACGCCATCTTCGGCCGCTGCTGCATGAACCCCGACAAGTTCAGGAACACGAACGCCTACGTGGACCCGGCCAAGTTCGAGCGGGCCGTGGGCAAGAGCTCCGTGACGAACTTCGAGCTCCAGATCAACGACTCGGAGGGTTTCCTGGCCTTCGTGGAGACGCTCAAGACGGACCGCAGCAAGGCCTGCATGAGCGTGCCCACCCAAGTCGGCGCCCGCACGCTGCAGCTCTCCAAGCTCATGATGGAGAAGGCCTACTTCCTCCACATGAGGAGGCTCTTCCCGAAGATGAGGCTGCTCTTCACGGACACCGACTCCGTGATGGTGCAGATCTTCGAGCTGCAGGACCCGCTCCACGCCATGGCCGAGGCGAACCTGAACGGCGCCACCCTCTTCGACGTGGCCGGCAAGTCGACCCCGAGAGGGACCTGAGCGCGCTCTCTGCAGCGGCGCGCGCCAAGGCCATCGAGGTGATGGGCCAGCTGGGCAAGCTCGGCGACGAGACCTTCCCCGCCAGGATCCTGGAGTACGTCGGCCTGCGCTCCAAGATGCACAGCATCCTCACGGTCCAGCCCGACGGCGCGCGCAAGGAGAAGCGCAAGATCAAGGGCGTGCCCAAGAAGGCGGTGACCAACGTCCGGCATCTCGAGTACTGGGAGGTGCTGGAGGAAGGCAGCGAGCGCAGGGCGACCTTCGCGCAGCTGCGCAGCCGCGCGCACGAGATCGCCGTGGAGACCGTCGAGAAGAAGTCCCTCTCGCACTTCAACGACAAGGTCTACGGCCTCGACGCTCACAACTCGCGGCCGCTGGGGCACTGGCGCAACCTGGAGCAGCTGCGGATGCTGGGCGCTTACGCTCCGCCAGGCTCCGCGCCCTTCGACCTCGTGATGGAGTTCCTCGTGGGGCCCCGCCTCTGGGGCCCGCTCCGACAGCCGCTGCGGCTGAGCCGATGCTGGGCGTAGACTGTCGGAACCGAAAAAAAGATCCCGAGCTCTCGTTTTCTCGCTTTCTCGCTTTCTCGATAATGCTTATTCAATCCGCCGCAGCTGCTCAAGATGACTTCCTCAGCGGCCTTCCGATGCGTGCAGGCATGGCTTCTGGAAAAGCCCGCCGCGTGGGCGGACGAGGACGCTCCCTGCCTTGCGGCCGCTCTGATGGCCCAGCGGCCTCCCTACGTGCGGCCTCGCGAGGATGCGCTGCTTGAGGCCGAGCGCTCGCACCAGCGGCATCTCATCGCGCAACTCGATGAGGAGCTCCTCGATGAAACTCTGCGCGGCGAGGAGCGGGAGCGCGACAACAAATGTCTCCGCCGGATGCTGGACCGCCACGACGAGTACCTCAAGAAAACCCGCAAGCGAGCGGTGCTGGCGGAGCGGCGTGTTGGGGGGCTGGAGCGCAGCAACAGAATTCTCCGCCAGCGGGTGGAGCGCCTCGGCGAGATCCTCGAGCGAGCGCGCTGATGAGCTTGAGGACGCGCTAAAAAGATCCCGAGCTCTCGTTTTCTCGCTTTCTCGATAATGCTTATTCGATCCGCCGCAGCTGCTCAAGATGACTTCCTCAGCGGCCTTCCGATGCGCGCAGGCATGGCTTCTGGAGAAGCCCGCCTCGCGAGGACGCGCTGCTCGAGGCCGAGCGTCTGTACCACCGGCGTCTCATCGAGCACCTCTATGAGAACATCCACTGTGAAGAGCAGCGCTGCGAGGAGCTGCGATGCTCGAGGCCGTTGCCGTGTCCTGGTCGGCGGCTGAGCGGTACGCCGCCAGCGCAGAGGTGATTTGGTTGGTTGTGAACACGTCCTGGTCCGGGCCCGTCCTGTAGGCCAGCAGCGCGCCTGCGATGGCGGCCTGCGTCTGCGTGTCCTGCGCGCTTGCCGTGCGGTAATCTCCCAACAGCGCGTCCACTTGCGCCAAGGTGTAGTAGGCCAGCAGCGCGGCCGAGATGGCGCTGGTCGTCTCCGCGTCCTGCGCTGCCCCTGTGCGGTAGTCTCCCAACAGCGCGTCCACTTGCGCCGAGGTGTAGTAGGCCAGCAGCGCAGCCGCGAGGGCCGCGTCCGCCGCTGCGATGGAGTAGCAGTCTGCCGTGATGCTCAGCGTGTCGTCGCCGTTGGCCAGCGCAGCAGAGAGAGGAGCCCCCAGACGCAGGTTGCGAACGACGTTGCTTCCGCGAACGAGCTCCCAAGTCGTGAAGCCCGCCCAGGCCGGCGCGTTAACAACTCCGCCGCTGCCGGAAAGCTGCAGGGCTGCGAGCTCCGCGAGGATTGCGTCGAGGGCGCTCTGGGGCGTGGTCTCGCTGGCCGAGAGCGCGGCGTTCGTGGCGTATGAGGCCAGCAGCGTCGCGTCGGCCTTGGCCCCCTGGAGCGCCGTGATGCTGGCGTCCCGGCTAGCAAGCTGCGCTGCGACGAAGGCCTCGGTGGCGAGACCCAGCAGAGCATTTGCTATCTTGGTGTCTACCTCCAGCGGCGTGTCCAACCCGTCCACCGTGGAGAGCAGGGAGGCCAGCGCGCTTGCGTCCGCCTTGCCGAGGAGGGCAGCGTCCAGGGCTGCCGTGGTGACTGCGCCCAAGAGGGCTGCCGCTATCGAAGTGTCGACGGCCGAGAGCAGGGCGTAAGCAGTCAGGGCGCTGGCGTCCGCCTTGGAGGCCTGCAGCCCCGAGATGGAGGCGTCTCGGCTCGCGAGCTCGGAGGCCAGCGCAGCGGCGGTGACGACGCCCAGGAGAGCGTTGGCCACCTTGGTGTCGACCTCCAGCGGCGTGATCCTCGCCGCTATGTCTAGGGAGTGCTGGTCCACCGCCGTCTTGAGGGCGTAGTTGGCGGACCACCGTGGCCAGCGTGGCGTTGTTGGCCGAGGCGATGGAGCCGTTCATGGCCGCCGTGTCCGGGGTGCTCTTCGTGGCCACCACGCCCTCCAGCGCGTCGAAGGCCGACTGGTCTGCCTTGTTGGAGAGAGATTCGTGGTCAGCGAGCTCTGCAGCGCTGCGATGCTGCTTGGCGCCAGCGCGCTGCTGTCCAGCTTTGAGGCCAGCTTGGTGGTGACTCGGTCGTCCAGGGACTGGATGGCAGCAGCGTTGCCGGAGGCTGCCGTGTTCACCGCCAGGTCAGTTACTTGGGCGTAGGGCGTCAGAGCGAGGGCCAGCTGTCCTGCTGTGACGTGCGTGCCGTCAGTTACCTCTCCGTTGTCCAGGACCTCCGGGATGTTGCCCGTGACAGGTCCTTCAAACATGTTTTCTTAGGAGTAGGTGTTACACACGACGCGCCCTCCCTTGAGCCGCTATGGATCATTCGGGGCCTTCGTAGCGCTGGGTGGTATAATTAATCTCGCAACAGCCCCGTGTCCGATGGCGTCGGACACTGCATGAAGCGAGGTCCTTCACTTATGAGACCTCTGATGAATTGACCGATGGCGTCGGTCAAAACGCTTGGGACACCTCGGCCTCATGACGAATTGGCCGGCGAAGGACACTTGTCTCAGCGGTTATGACCTGCGGGGCATTCATGAGCCAACCTTGCCCATTCATGAGCCAACCTTGCCCATCCATGAGCCAACCTTGCCCATCCATGAGCCATTGATGAATCACCCGGTTCCATTATTGACTCAAACTTGCCAAGAACCGAGTCCTCTCAAACCGCTTTTGCGCACTTTTCGGCCCGGTGGTGACGTGCTCGGCGGGCTGGTTTTCCGGGCCGAAAGCGGAAACCTGAGCAAAGTGGTCGTCTGGAGCCCGCTTTCGACCGAAAACGAGCGAATTTGGAGGCTCAGGCATCCCGCTCGCCGTCCGACACGGAAAAACGGACTCTTCGGACTCGACCGTTTTGAGCGCTTTTTGCACCAAAAACGGAGCCGGACACAGCGGTGACTTCAGCGGTGACAAGCTCAGCGGGCTGACGGACCACCTCGGCGGGCTGACGGACCACCTCGGCGGCTGCCGGACTCCGAGCAGGTCCTCAGCGCGCTGTCGGACCGCGGAAAACCCTGCGGAGAACGAGTTCCCGGAACTGGGGCCGCTTTTGCGCACTTTTTGCGACCAAAAAGCGAGCGGTGACGAAGCGGTGACAAGCGGTGACGAGTTCAGCGGGCTGGAATTCGCAGGCTTTTCGGGGCAGAAAACGGAATTCGGCGCACGGCGAACGTCTGGAGCCGGTTTTCGGCGGAAAACGAGCGAACTTGGAGGCTCAGGCACCACTTTTGACGTCTGACACGAAAAAACGCACTTTTCGGAGTTGACCGTTTTCAGCGCTTTTTGCACCAAAAACGGAGTGGTGACAAAGACCGGTGACATCGGAAAAACGTTCAGCTGGATGGAGAATTTGGCTGTTTTGCAGGGTTTGGGGACCAAAAAACCAAAATTAATAGGTCCCTATAAGCTGCCTTACAGAACTACTACTGCACGTACCTCTCGCTATGCCCCTATCTGATCTGTTTTGCTGTTGTTTCATCCTGTTCACACGGAGTTGCTTAATGCAGACGTGCGCTCGACGCGGATCGCTGCTAAGGGGCAAAAAAGCAGTAACAGCAAGGCCGCCGGGAGAAAGTGAGCAGGTAACGGCGGGAGAAAGTGTGCATGTCACCCTCGGCACCTCCTTTACCATATTGCGTATTTTGGAAGTGTTGAGGCCTTTCATGAGCAATGTGGCGAACAGGGCTGGCCTGATCTCCGTAGGCTGAATTTCTCCCATCTAAGGCCGTTCGCCAGTTCTGAGGCCTGCCTCATAACGTTTTATAGCATAAGGCGTATAGACATGTTATGCACATGTCGAGCTTCTTTTGCAGATCACTAAAGTTTATGCATTTGTCAATGTCTCTCTCCTTTGCTACTCAGGCTCGAGGTGGGTGGGTGGGAACTCTCAAATTTTGAGAGCATGTCCCCATTTCTTTTTAAGAAGGGGGATTGAGGTGCGCTTGGGCCGTTGTGGCAGCTGGCGGCCTCAGGGTGCACCTGGGCTTTTAGTAGCTGGTGACCCGTGTTGTAGTACGACAGGAACGCCATGGTTTCTGAGACTGTGTTTGATGGTGCCTTGCTCAAATCTGGTGGCAACAAGAGAGAGCTGGAACAGAGCTGGGTATTACATATGAATGCTTGTGTGCGTAGCAACACGAAGTCTGCAAGGAGACAACCGTGGGAATTGTTACCTTTTCTTTCGCCTGGTGCAGCTCTTCCTCAGAGAGAACCTCCTCGTGGTATGATTCCAGCTGTACCGAATGAAGAACATGCGGAACGTGAACTCGAGGAGGATGGCTTGACAACAGCCTTGCAGACTGCAGGATATAGGGTAACAACAAGGCATGACATTCCTTGGATTCAAAAACTATCTGAGGAACGCAATGCAGCAGTCGTGAAGTGGATACGAATTATCGAACACAACCCTGGCATTTTTGGAGTTGCTCGCATGTTTGCTGCTTCGGAACGTTTGGGTGGGGGAGGCGATTTTGCCGAAACTCTTCTGAATGTTTTTGCTTTGAAGGCAAGCTCAACCTTGCATAGCAGGGCTGGGCCCATTTTGCGGTTCTTGAAGTTTTGCAAGGCGAAGGATTTGCAGGCCATGCCGTTTCTGGAACATCATGTCTATGCCTTTTTGGAACAACATGGCAAGGATGCTGCACCAACATTCGGACGCAGTTTTGTATGCTCGCTTGCTTTTTGCAAATATGTGCTTGATTGTGACAGTGCTGGTTCATGTATTTCGCCACGGATCACTGGTATTACAAGCAAGTTTTTCATGGAGAAGAGGAAGTTGAAACAGAAGCCGCCATTGTTGACAAAACATGTTTTGATGCTTGAGGAGATTGTGCTTGGCCAACATGGTGCTAGCCTACAGGACCGTCACGCTGCAGGTTTCTTTTGCTGGTGCATCTATGCGAGAGCAAGGTTCTCCGATGGACAAGCATCTGGTCTCATTCAGTTGGATGTACACACAACTGAATGTGCCACCACAGGTTACATTGAAGCTTCTGTGTCACGATCAAATCCTCTTATGGGCTTGAGAGGAAAACCAGGTATCTTCCATTGGTGGCGCCCATTCAGGGTCTTGCGGATGAGCCTTGGGCAGTTGCTTGGTATGAGATGATGAAACAAAATTCTTTTCCTCTTGGCACGGACAAGCCTTTGCTGCCTGCGATGGGACTGTGCAAGAAATGGTTGCAGACTCCTCTGTCAGCTGAAGCAGGTGCCATGTGGTTGCGTGCTCTTCTTACAGGATGTGGTGCCGGCGCCGACGAGGTCAACAAATATGGCACCCATAGCTGCAAGG
Source organism: Effrenium voratum (assembly GCA_963377175.1). NCBI lineage: Eukaryota > Dinophyceae > Suessiales > Symbiodiniaceae > Effrenium > Effrenium voratum. The sequence goes on along the minus strand of CAUJNA010003734.1, from coordinate 380,931 downwards.
CCACTACTTTGAGCTGGGCAGCTAAAGCAGGTATGGACCGCGTCACGCGTGCGACTTTGGGTTATCACAGCAAAGGACGGGACGGTACTGAGCTGGTGTATGGCCGTGACAATGTAGCAGGGCCGTTGAGATTGCTGGAAGAACTCATTGGGAAAATTGCTTGCAAGTCATTCCTACCTGATGCTAGCAGGTCTGGGTATTTCGCCAAGGCCGTTACTGAAGTGCATGCTCATGAGCAGGACGTGTCAAGCTCAGAAGACAGTGTTGACGAAGAGAGACCTGATCATGAGCATGAGGAGGCGGCCGTTGGTGAAGTGGTAGGCGAACTTGAACTGCCTTTGGAGGGATATTACGATTTCAGCTCGGAGATGCTCTTCCGCCACTCTGTTTCCAGAGTTATTCATCGCGTCGAGGATGAGGCTGGAGACAGATTCGCCTGCGGCAGATTTGGCAGCGATGCACACATCCAGTTGCCAAACATGCCAGAATGCCTTTACCCTTTGTGCAGACAGTGTTTCAAACGGCGGATGCCAGAAGGTTGAAACGACTAGCGTCTTTGCGTTTACATGTCTGTTGTGGCCGCATGCATGTTGGGTTTGTTTCGAACTGTGCCTGCTATGAAGGTGGTTCGTATGCACGCCCGCGCGCCGCGCGCGCGCCGCGCGCGCGCGCGCGTCCGGTAGCGAGATGGATGTAGGTGCGGAGTTTGAGAAGAAGGGTCAGCCCCACTAAATGTGGGGGTTTCCCCGTTTTTCTTTTCGGAGATGTCACTTGCGCGTTTTTCATGGAGGTGTTGGTCTAGGATTGATGGACGTGGCGGCATTGTCACTTTCATTGTTGTGTCGAGTGCGTTATCTCGGCCCGAGCAACCTTGAGACTAGCATGACTGGTTTACTTGAAAGCGAGGCAGTGTTGACGAGCAGGCTGAAAGCAGCAGGCTTGGAAGATGATCTGGTTGATATCATCAAGCTAGGCGGGATTGTCAATCTGTCTCGCTTGGCATTTGTCTCAGCATACACTCCTGGTGCAGCAGATGAAGGCCCATGGAAGCATTTGAGAGCCTCATCGGACGGCCGGGCACAGTAGCTGAAAAAGCGTGCTTCAGGCGAGTTTTTCACGAGGCCTATGCTGCTGCCACAAGTGAGATGAGACAACAGATGGAGAAGATTGAGGATCAAACTTCTCGGCGTTTGACTCAACCTGAACGAACGGAACGGTATCGAGCCCAGGTCGATAGGCTTCCTGGCGTCTCGATTACTGGAGCAAATGAACCTTCAGACTCGCTGGTGGATGTCACCACCAGCATGTATGAGGAGAATCGTCTCAGGTGGATAGACTGGTCCAGATGCACATCCCGCGAACAGGAGTTGCAAGGCGACCCAAAGAAGGATGTGTGGTAATCTGGGCTTGCCCTGTTCCCTTTTAACCCTTTTAAAGTGCGAACGTTTGTGAGCCACAACACGCAAGGGAGAATGGAATGATTTGAGTTTTCACCTAGCCTTTTGGCTCTTAGGGTGGGAGTGGTGGGAAACACGATAATACATCGTGGCATTTGCAGAATTTGGGGGGTGTGAGAATTTTGCGCAATGGATGCATATGAATCGCATTTGCTACATTGCCGGCGCAAGGTATGGGGCAGTGTTTACAGGCCAATCTGGGAACAATACAGTATTCCTGGAGCTCCTGTATCTGTACCTTGCCAGGTCATACCGTCCGGTATTCTGCAGGTAGAGAGGCCGCTTCTTGAGCCTGAACGTGCTGATGACGATCGCTTGGAGGCGCTGAAGCTGTTTAAGGTCAGGCGTACCTCCTTAGACAGATCATGGGAGCAACATTGCAGTTCGCTACGTGCAGCTGCAATCAGAAAGTGGCATGGCATTATATGTACCTGTTTGACGGCATTTCAGCTTGGACGTCAGTGGAACAAACAGGAACCGCTTGGTGTTGCAATTTGCACAGACTTGCGTCATGTATTTGCTGGAAAGTCGACTGGCACACTTCACAATCGATCTGGACCAGTGCTGCGGTACATTGCATGGTGTTCACGATTTGGGGTCCAGCCATTTCCTCTCACTGAGCAAGTTGCATATGATTTCATGAAGTATGAGGCGGTGAAGGCTTCATCTACATTTCTTCGTTCGTTCATTGTTTCAGTTGCTTTTTCACATTATGTGCTTGGGTTGACTGGAGCAGACTCGGTTATGCAGAGCAGCCGAATCACAGGACTTGCACGTGAAATGTATTTGCGAAAAAGGAAACTGGTGCAGCGGAGACCACTTACAGTGAAGATGGTCAAGGCTCTTGAGGATTTTGCACAGGATGATTCCAAGTCCTTGTTCGACAGGGTTGCAGCTGGCTGCTTTTTGTTGTGTGTGTATATGAGGGCAAGATTCTCCGACATGATTCACATGACTGCCTTCAAAGCAGATGAGCTGTTCATCGACGGGTTCCTTGAGGGTTATATTGAATGCAGTGTGACGAGATCGAAGAGCACATACACAACTGAGAGAAAAACGCAGTTCCTTCCAATGGCAGCCCCAAGGCGTGGCCTTTCAAGTGGAGACTGGTTTGCATCATGGCAGGCTGCATCAGTTGCATCGGGGAAACCAACTTGCCGGTGCCCACGGAGGGTGGATGGAGCAAGGTGCCACTCACTGCTTCGGAAGGTTGCACTTGGCTGGTGTCAATCCTCAAATGCTGTGGGTTTGCAAACGAGGACTTGGTCAATGTGGGAACTCACAGCTGCAAGAGTACTTGTCTGTCTTGGTGCGCAAAGTATGGAGTGCCCTTGGATGTCAGAAGGCATTTGGGATTTCACAGTGTGCCTGGCGATAGGACTGCCATTGTTTACAGCCGTGATGCTGCAGCAGGACCGCTGCGACACCTTGATGAAGTCCTTCGTTCAATTCGTGCGGGAACCTTTGACCCTGATACCACAAGGAGTGGGTATTTCGGTGTGGCGGCCGCTGCAAGCTCAGACCAACCTGCTGATCCTGTGGTGTCTCGCCAGCCTGTGGTTGTACCGGATGACCCTGAGGTCAGATCCGAGGTGGGGTCAGAAGATACTGAGAGTGAAGATTCGCAGGATGAAGAAGATGATGAGAGCGGCAAAGAGGCTGTGGAGCATGCGCTTGAAGTGGTAGCTCAGCCTTGGGGTGAACACCAACCTGATGCAAGTGCTCGTGAATTTCCGGATGCTGATTTGTTTCGACACCGGCAGACACGATACATTCATGTCGCAGCAGATGAAGGCGGAGCACGGTTCAGGTGTGGCCGCGACATCTCAGAGAGGTACGTCAAGTTGGACGTCAGGCCTCAGTTTTGCTCTCCGCAGTGTAGACAGTGCTTCAGAGTTTGACTCTGCATCATGCATTCAGCACTGAATTGTGCGGAGGGGGAAGATGGGTGACACTCTAAGAGTGGCACCCCTGTGTTCACCCGCCACTTGAGTGGCATAGATATGAGCTGTTTTACTGATGTTGATGGAATGCCATCAGCTGAAAAGATGTGCTGTAACCATTGCCCTGAGGTTGCACATCTTAGTCGCTTGCGCGACATGGTCTTGCGACCTGATGATCCGCTGTGTGTGACTGCGGCTCACATGATGGCTATGAGCTGCATGAATTTCATGTCTTGTCATTTTGAGTGTTTGCTGCTTGTTTTATCTTCCCTTTGTGACCGCTTTGTGTTCATTCTGAAAGGGAGGTGAACCTTGTTTGAGCGCTTGTACGGTTCTGGTTGGTGTTGAAATAAGTCGTTCATCGCTTGAAACGTGAGTGTTCCACACAGTGCTTGAGATAGGATCGGCCATGGCAGTGACTGACAGTGAGCCAAACTTCAGAGCCAGGGCAGTTGCATTGGGATTGGACGAGCCAACAATCAACTCTCTGTGTACCAATGGTATCAATACCATTGCTAAGTTTGCTTTCTCCAGCTCTTATGTTCCTGGCGCTGCGGATGAAGGGCCATTTACGGATGCTATGGCTACGGCTCTCGGCGGCGCTCCCAATATTGGAACACTTGCCACGCTCAGGCGGTTGCTCCATGAATCCTTCGCCATGACTAGTGCTGAGCTTAAAGCATCGGTGGAGCGTGTTGAGGATGCTCCTCCCAAGAGGCTTGCTCAGCCCGAAAGGGCGGACCGTTTGCAACGCCAGAAGCTCAAGTTGACTGGCCTTAGGATTGAGGGTAAGCTGGAACCAAGCGATCGGTTGATTGATATTGCAGTTGGGATGTACGAAGACAATCGCTTGTCGTATTTGGACCCTCAGAAATGTACATCCAAAGAGCAAGAGGTTGTCAATTCAACGGGTAAGGACGACAAGCGCATTGCGATTGATTCATCAGGTTCTGTGAGAGTGCGCGACAAGCTTGGTAAGCTGGACGCTGACATTAGCAGTGACATGTTTCTGCGACTTGCCCTGATGCGGCGAGGGCTCGCCCTTGATCAGGCAAACATTCTGGATTACCTTGTTCACGATCTCTGGGTTGAACGCATCTTTGATGTGCGAACATCGGATCAGCCGGATGGATACAGCCAGGTTTCGCACCAGCAGGTCATCAATGCCGACAAACGCCTTTTTGTGAAGCTTGCAGAGATGACGCGCGGCGGTATTCAATTGCAGGCATCAGGGAGGCCCGCTGACTCTGCTTTCAGAAGAGCGATGGAACATCCGGACGTCAACCACTTGTTGCAGCCATTGCCCAAGCGCTTGGTGGAATCCAGTCCGTCGAAGAGACCCGCAGATGTTCCAGACGCATCCAAGTATCCGGCCAGGTTCCAGAAGGGCAAATCCAAGGGCAAAGGTGGTGCAGGGTCGCGAACTGTGCGCATGCCAGAAGCCCTTCGCGATGGTGCCCCCAGTACCAAGGCTGGCAATCCCGTATGTTTCGATCACAATCTGGATGGTTGCCACTTGCCAGTGCAACAGAACCGATGCAGGAAGGGCTTGCATGTTTGCTGCTTCAGGAATTGTGGGAAGATGGACCACACGTATAAGACTTGCCCCTTGCGGGGGCAATCCTGACTAAGGAAATATGATGGTGCATGGAATTCAGGTGGTCGTGAAGAACATGGCCAACTTCAGAAGAAGCCCAAATTGCATGGGCCTGCTCCAGAAGAGGACTTGAGCACGGGCTTTGAGGAGCCAGCCAATAAGGCTTGTGAACCAAAGCTGGTGCCTTTGATTCTTGAATTGTGTGCAGGGTCTGCCATGCTCAGCAGATGTTTCAAGGACAGTGGATTCGACATTCTTGCGGTGGATCATTCTAAGAATCGCTTCCTGCCAATGGCACGAATCTGTCAGGTCGATTTGACAAAGCAGCATGGTTGGGACTTCCTCAACTATGTCATCAAGTTTCACAATGTTGTTTTTGTGCATGCTGCTCCGCCTTGTGGTACGTGTTCCCAAGCCCGTGAGATCAAGCTTGCCGGACAGTGTCCCCAACCTTTGCGAAGTGAAGCCCAGCCGTGGGGCCTTCCCGACCTGGCCCCAGGTGACCAGGCAAGGGTTGACAGTGTGGCGCGTTCCTTGAAGCTTGTTCGCTTGCCAACATTCATTGGTCCGTGGAGAACCCTGAGAGGAGTTTGTTGTGGTCAATCCCTCCAATTAAAGCGCTTGTTGCCAAAGCTTGCTTTTATTTGTTCCAGGGTTGTGCGTGGGGTGGGGATAGACCTACCAGGAAAGCCTTCCTTTCCACCCTGCCTGGGTTTTGCCAGTTGCAAGCCGCTTGCCCTGGCCTGTCCCAGCATCATGTGCACAAGCCCTATGGTAGAACTCGATCCTTAAGTGGTGAGGTGCAATATGCAACTGCCGAGGAGGCTGCTTATCCTAAGCCGCTGTGCACTAAGATTGTCAGCATTGTGCAGCAAGGGCTTAACTTGTTTCCCGTGCGTGTGGTTTTGTCGGATGGGCCCATGACCGCCAATATTTCTGGGAATCTTGGAAGCCACAAACAGCCCCGGGGTCGCAAAGTCAAACCATTGTTGTCTGAGTTTGCTCACGTGCGCCACGTTGAAACAAGCAAACCTTTGTCCTTCGATGCCAAAAATTGCCTTGTGTGTGCCTGCCCTCCTGCCCCAGCAGGAGCAAAACTAGTTGCACTAAATGAGAAGAAGGGAAAATCTGGTGCAACTGAGTTGTGGCTGTACTCACTAGGTGTGTACCGAGAGCCTGAGCAGTGGATTGCAGATGCTGTTTCCATCCAGCATCCTTTCGATTGTTTTCATGCTGTTCCTGATGACCTCTTGAGGGTAGTCTTTGACATGTTGACCTTGGAACCGTTCGTGGTCATCCAGAACAGGGCTGAGAAGTTGTCGCAATGGTTAGGCTGGTCTGACGAGCTTCGTGATAGGGAGCGCGCGCTGCACTCACAACTTGAACCAGGGGTGGCTGCCATCCTGGAGGGCAAGAAGTTGCTTCTTCTTGAGCGAATTGCTGCAAGCTTGAACTGGCCTGACATGGCAATTTTCCAGGAAATCCGAGATGGGTTCAAGTTGGTAGGGCTACAGCCGCCGTCGGGTATTTTCAGTATTGAGCCGCGACCATCGGCCTTCTCTGCTGCTGAGCTTGACGATGCTGGCAAATTCTTGAGGCCTGCCATCCTGGGCAGGCTCAAGGGCTTGGCCAACGATGAGGATCAAACGGCTTTGTGGGATATTACGTTGCAGGAGTCGAACAATAAGGAGTGGATGGATGGCCCACTCAGTTTGCCGGAGGTGGAGGCGCGTCGTGGCACGTCTTGGATCCCGGTGAGGAGGTTCGGTGTTTGGCAGAGTTCTGGAACAAAGATCAAGCTCAGGCCGATTGATGATTACTCTGAAAATCGCGTCAATGGTGCGTTTGCATACTCCGACAAGATCATGCCGGTGTGGCACAGCATCCTTTGTGCTATCAACAGGTGAGAAGCTGGAGGCGCCCGTTTCAAGGACCCTTCTGGAGCTGTGGGATCCCGTTGCAACTGTGCTGGACCTTTCTTCTGCATACAAGCAATTTGCAATACACCCTAGTGACAGGAGGTATTCTATCATTTTGCCCTTCGGCGCCACTGCAAGCGTGGTACACTTCAACCGGATCTCCAGGTTGATTCACCGCATTGGACTGGAGCTGCTACTCCCCTGGGGATGCTACTTTGACCCCTTTGCTGTCGGTCCATGGGATTGCAGGGAATACTCATGACTGTGCGACTATGCTGATGCGGCTTCTTGGGTTCAGTTTTTCACAAGAGAAGCTCAAGCCCTTTTCCAAAAAGGCTGTCGTGCTAGGGGTAGAAATTGACCTGGAGGATGTTCGGGACAGAGGAGTCTTAGTTCGCAACAAACCTGGCCGTCTTGAAGAAGTGGAAAGTGGAAGGTGTTGCTGCCAAGCTCCTGGAGGGTGACCAGATCTCGAATGCGGACTGCAGCAAACTCTTGGGTCGTTTGCAGTATGCTGAGGGGCAGGTCATGGGTCGTGTTGGGAAGCTGGCCATGGCCGAGTTGCGTGAAACGTTCAAGGGGTGCCAACGCTCAATCGCTCTCAGCAAATCTGCAAAGGAGTCTTTTAGAGGACTCTTGAATAGACTGATGAGTGGTGATCCTCGACAGGTACCATGTTCGCCGCCCACTATGCCAAGTGTGGTGTACACTGATGGTGCAAGTGATGAGGGCTGGACCGTCCCCGTTTCTTTTCCGTACATGTGCCACGGAAACTGACGGACCATTGGCTGGAGACGATGAAGCACATCATTGGTCCAGTTGAGCTGTATGCCGTTGTTGCAGCACGCTACATTTGGAGACACATACTTGTCAAGGCCAAAGTCATTTGGTACATTGACAGCTTTGTCGCAATGGATGCTTGCATAACGGGTGTGTCGTCGAACGAAAAGATGAGGCGGTTGCTCTTGGCATGGGAAGAAGCGGAAGCCTTGGGCCATGTGTGGTCTTGGTTCACTCGTGTTCCTTCGAAATCCAACCCGGCTGATGAGCCGTCCCGAGGGTGTCTTGATGGCCTGATTGCTAAGCTTGGCGCAGAACGTGACACGGGCTCTTGCCCGCTTGGTGGTACTCCTTTGCAGCCACTTGACACTTTGCAAGAAATGAAAGTGGGAGGAGGTGGCAAAGCGTCAAGTGCCTGAGGCACATGATGATGGTCACTCCCCATGATGGAAAAGTGTGTTGCATTCACAAGGGAAGGCATTCACCTTGCAAAGTGGCTTGAATCTTGTCTCTGTGAGTTGGGTGCACTTTGCACTGTTTGGGTTCCCTACTCGGCCCCTGTCGTTGGGAAACCCTCTCCCCCTGTTTGCGTGTTGTGTTTAAAGGGTTCAAAGGTAATCTGGGCTTGCCCTGTTCCCTTTTAACCCTTTTAAAGTGCGAACGTTTGTGAGCCACAACACGCAAGGGAGAATGGAATGATTTGAGTTTTCACCTAGCCTTTTGGCTCTTAGGGTGGGAGTGGTGGGAAACACGATAATACATCGTGGCATTTGCACCCGCCCTCCCGCCCCCTTTGGCAAAGCGTCAAGTGCCTGAGGCACATGATGATGGTCACTCCCCATGATGGAAAAGTGTGTTGCATTCACAAGGGAAGGCATTCACCTTGCAAAGTGGCTTGAATCTTGTCTCTGTGAGTTGGGTGCACTTTGCACTGTTTGGGTTCCCTACTCGGCCCTGTCGTTGGGAAACCCTCTCCCCCTGTTTGCATGTTGTGTTTAAAGGGTTCAAACGTTTTCTTTAGATTCTTCTACAGGCAGGCTGAAAGTCGAGCCCAAAAGAGATTGCGACCGAGCTGACACGAGCACTGAGGTGATGCTGATGTACGCGTTGACCCGGAGAGCCTTGGCGGTGGAACAGGCAAACATATGCAGTTATGCTAAGATGATGCTCTGGACTCAGCGCCTCATGAAGAGCAGGATGGATGAACCACCTCTCGGATATGCGCGAGCTAGCATGAAGCAGTTGATGATGGCAGATCAGAAGTTGTTCATGGAACTTGCTGATGCCACCAGAGATGGCATCCAATCCACTCCAGAAGGACGCCCAGTTGAGCTCTTGATGGATCGAATCATGCCAGGTCATGTGCGTGCTCAACCCTTTGCCTTTGATGTCGCATGGCAAATCTGAGAGCTCCGGGGCATCCGCCACCAAGCCGAAACAGGCCCGTATGTCCGCAGTGGCCCAAAGGGCCGCTCCAAATTGTTGCTCACCTTCTCACTGCACGACTTCAAATTGAAGTTGTAACAGATCGGCTCTCCCGAATTTGTGAAAGCCTTGCACCCAATGAGCTGCTGAGGCATCCGCACAAACTTTCCGCCAGACTTTCCTTCGATGCAGCCGGGCTACCATGTGTGTGCTGCTCCGAAATGTGGAAAGAGTCACCCTGCAGTGACATGTTCCCTGAAGCCTGCTGGTCATGCTGACTCATGACTAGGCTGCGAGGGTGTGGCTGCGCAGCCACGTGCAGAGGAGGACGTGTCTCCTCAAGAGGAATGGTGTGGCCATGAGGCCACTCCCAGTGTCTCTCAAAGAGAGCATTGGGACAAGTCCGATGAAAGGACTGATGCATGTGAGCAGACCAATGACTCTGCGATGAATACATATGTGCCTGCAGCCAGCTTACCATGTCAAGCGTTGGGCAAGCGGCGAAGGACGATGAGTCCAGTTTCATCAAACCTTGACACAGCAGGTGATCGCAATGGGTCTCATGAAGATAACCCATTGCCGAGCGCCTTAGTCTGCCATGAGGAACAGCTTTTTGTGATTGAAGCTTGTGCAGGTTCTGCCATTTTGTCTTCAGTGCTGCGGAAGCATGGGTTCCAGGTGTTGCCCATTGATTTTCATGCAAACAGACGCCGCACTTATGTGCATGTTATTCACATGGATCTGAGACTTGCAAGCAGCTGGGAATGCTTGCGAAAGATCACAATGCAGAGACGCCTGTTCTTTTTCTTTGGAGCCCCGCCGTGTGGAACAGCGTCCAGAGCCCGGAATATACCTTTGTCCAGCCATGAAGGGAAGCATGGACCGCCTCCCCTCAGGTCAGAGTCACAACCATGTGGACTGCCAGGTCTGAGCGTCCTCAACCAGGCCAAGGTGAGCTCAGCCAATTCAATTGACAATGAGATGGCAAAATTTTGTCAGTGGCTGAACACTTTGAATATCCCGTGGGCTATTGAGAATCCGGCCAACAGCTATATGTGGCTGATGCCAATTTTTGTTCAACTTCGCAGACAATCAATGTTTGTGCAATTTCACTCTTGCATGCACGGTGGCGAGCGGAAGAAACACACTGGATTTATGACCAACATTGCAGAGATGGACGCGCTGACTAGTGTGTGCACAGCAGACCGCGAGCATGCGCCATGGGGTATGACGAGAAATGCAGACAAGTGGGAGTTTGCCACCGCCAAGGAAGCCGCGTACCCTCGGCTTCTGTGTGAGCGCATTGCAGGTGTGCTGAAACTTGCTGCGGCAAACCGAGGTCTTGCAGTACATGGGCTGCGTCTGCCGGGCTCTGTGGCCGCAAGAGCTGCCACAGGCAGACAACCTAAGACCTCAAAATGGGGTCCTCTGGTCAGCGAGTATGCGTACACACAGACAATTACAGTGGATGGAGCCCTTTTGCCGCAGCTGGACAGCAAATTATGAATGTTCCTCAAGGTTCCAAGCTGCTCAGAACATCCGTGAAAGGGGGAACCAGCCCTGAGCTGCCACCCATTTGATTCTTGCCGTGTGGTGCCGGATTGCGTCCTCAGAGCAATGGCTTTCAATCTGATAGAAGGGCCTGTCGGTGTCATGAAACACAGACTTGCAACCTTGCAGCACTGAAAGGTTTGGGCCAAGGAGTTGGAGAAGGCGGAGCTCGAAATACATGCAAATATGCCGGCTCACATGCAGACGGTGATGGAGGGCAAGAAGCTGCTGTTGTTGGAGAGGATTGCAAATTCCTTGAATTGGCCAGATGAAAAAATTCATGAACACCTCCGACAAGGTTTCCGGCTTGTAGGCCACCCCGAGGTGTCTGGGATTTTTGCAAAGACAACCGTTCCAGCGTCGATGACAGAGGATGAGCTGAACAGTAAGATGCCTACAATGAGATGCGCGCTGTGGGAAAGGATAAGATGCTCGGCGGGCGGACCAGGAGCATGAATCTGCTATATGGGACATCACCATGGAAGAGTGCCACACCAAAGGCTGGCTGGATGGACCATACAACTGGGCAGAACTTGGGAACAAGTTTGGGCATCAGTGGCTTCCGTGCAAACGTTTTGGAGTATGGCAGCGAAATAAGTGGAGACCAATTGACGACTTCAGTGACAACGGAGTCAACAGTTGCTACAGCGTTGTGGAGAAGATCGATCTGAGAGCGCTGGATGAGACCGTTTGGGTGTGCGCTGCTTTCCTTCGTTCAACTCTGGCCACAGGGGCGGTTGACTTTGAGCTGTCGGATGGAACCAAGATCAGGGGCAAGGTGCACACCTTCTGGAGGAGAAAGACTGGTGCAGCAGATGTGAAGATCAAGACCGTTGACCTGGCCTCGGCCTACAAACAGCTGGGCTTGTCCGAAATAGACAGGAGCAAGGCCGTTGTTTCCCTGCGAAAGCCGGGCACGCGCGAGGTCTATGGTTTTGTATGCAACACTCTTCCTTTCGGAGCTACCAGTTCAGTGATATGCTTCAACAGGTTTGCAAGATTGACGCAAAGGATTCTGGTGGCGTTGAATGTGGTCAGTCTCAACTATTTCGATGATTACCCTGTTGTCGAGTTGAGTGCTTTGAGCCAGAACACTGAACGGACGGTGGCCGCTGCTCTAGACATGTTGGGTATATGGCGCGCAAGAGACAAGGACCTCCCTTTTTCGGGAAGTGCAGAATTGCTTGGAGTGTGCCTTGATGCATCTGACCCCGATGGAAAAGAGGTCAAGGTGTGGAACAAGAAGGACAGAACTTTGAAGATGGTGGAAGCGTTGGATGACATCCTACTTTCTGGACGTGTCAGACCACGGGAATTACCTTCAGTCTTTGGGAGAGTACAGTTTGCTGAGGCACAGATTTTGGGACGTCAAGGGCGTCTTGCGCTGGCAGAAATTCGCAACCTTGAGAGACGCCAGGCCAGAGAGGTAGTTCTTGACGAAACTGAGGTAGAAGCATTCAAGATGCTACGGCAGAGGATGCTGTCTGGAAGGCCTCGGACCATTGCTGTGTCAGCGCCACAGAGTCCGGTTTTGGTTTTCACTGACGGTGCTTTTGAGCCGTCTAGACGGAATGGTTGCTACAGTGGGAGGGGTGATTTTCACCCCAAATGGTATTGAATTCTTGGTACGTGCTTTTGGATGCAGACTTGGCCAGACTACCCTGGACAGGTGGTTGACAAATGGCCGGAAGCATTTAATTGGGCAGGTCGAGCTCTACGCTGTCGTTTTAGCTCGAGGCCACTGGAGTTCATGGATTGACAACGAGAGGACTGTCTTCTTTATCGACCATGCTGGAGTGGTTGGCGCATGTATATCTGGAAACTCGCAAGAAAAGACCTGGCGAGAACTATTGGAAGATTATGACTCCAAAAGCCCATGTGTGAGTTGGTTCACGAATGTGCCCTCGCAAAGCAACATTAGTGACGATCCGTCCCGAGGGTCTTGGGATCAGTTGAGCGCAAGCTTTGGTTTCACTCGAGACGCTATGAAATGCCCATTTACGCACGAGCGCTTGGAGGATATATGATGCCTCTAAGCAATGAGTTGTGATTGGGGGAATGCCTATGCTGAGAGGCATCATGTGGATGCTTGCCTTATGTAAGGCACAATCAGACTTAGATTGAAACAGCCCCCTGTCTCCGCTGTGCGTGAAAAACAGAGCGTTTTGCATCATGTCAGCTTCAGTTGCGAATGTAAAGGTCCATGTATATGCCATCGGTTCACAGGTTTACCTTTGGCTCAAGTTTTGAGGCTTCAGGCCGTACACCGTATTGGACAATGTTTGCCATTTTTTGGGCCATAGCCCAACAAGCATGTGATGCGGTGTGTCGCGCGCAAAGAAGCTTAGCCTGTGTTATAAGTGCTCTTCATGCTATCATTCAGTGGGGTGCTCCAGTCGCGCAGCTAAACAAAGACCAAGAAGCTGCTGCTGCTGTTCTTGCCGACTATCTCAACCACTCGCGCTTCAGGCTTCCTATGCATGATGTCACTATCCCTGATCGGCTCATGCACGACCTTGTAGGAAACTACTTCAAGCCCAGTGCTGTTGTTACTGCCTTAGGAGGCAAGCGCTCTCGGCCGTCTCAAGAGCGGAGAAGTTGAACCGCAAATCTGGCGGCCATGCTGTCCTTCCATTCTCCTCTCTAAATACGCAGGTATTCGGCAACAGGTCACAGGCCCCCTTGACAAGAGTCTGTTGGGGTATTGCTGCGGCTGATCCCTTTCGCGGGGCTCCCTTTACCAGTGAAGACTATTGGCGTGTGTTGCGTGCCCTGCCTTCTGTCAGGCCCAAGATCCTCGGCGCTCTCCCGCGCCCTCTGCAATCTATGCTGACCCCAAACCTGTCTTGACTGAGCCTCGCTCTGTCCTTGCGTACCTTTCCCAGGATCCTAGCATTCTGCGTATTGCCCAGTGCAGGTGAAGAGCCTATTTTTTCGCAGCTTGGGCTGCTAGGCCTCCTTGATACCCTGGGCATATGTGACCCTGAATCGCCCAACCTCGCTGGAATTAGTCTCTGGTATTAGTCTCTCGTTGCGACAATGGGAGGCGCCTGCTCCTAACTCTTGCGTCCTCCTTGTAGGTGATTGCGGCGACTCAGCCACCGTCCATCAACAAAAAGGTGCCTGGAACACGTGGGATGCTAATGAAAACGTGGGTATTATGACTGCGCGGCGAAGTGGCGGGTCGATCATGCTCATGTCCGTGCACGGGCGCTGGAAGAACGAGACTACCGGCTCTGTGGCCGAGAGGAGTGGATTTCGATGTCCGTGTGTTTGCAAGTCGCTACCTGCCCCGGATGCGTCATCATCCTCCACGTCCTCGCGTTGCTGGCCCACAGCGGATGATGGAGGCTCTGGTGGGCACGCAGCAGATCGCAGAGGTGGACGCCTCATCCACACCACTACGCCACGTTCAGGTTCTCGGCTCCTGTTCCTGGAGCTCAAATGTGGCACCGCCCGGACTGCAAGTGGACGACGCCACCATGCTTACCTTGCTGATTGAGACTGATGAGAGCCAGACCGGTGATGCTTTAGGCACCTGCTCCACTCCCCCGGCTGAACGCAAGCGCAAGTTTCAATATCAATGACAGGCTGTTTGGGCTGCGTACTGTCCGCGAATGGATGGAGCCGTCAAGCTACTTCACGTACAGGGACGATGGAGGACGTTTGCCTGTGCTGAGTATGGTCCAAGCTCGGTCCTGCCAGCCTTTGAGCGTGCTGGCGAAGGACTTTGTCTGGCTTTGGTTGACTTGGCGGAGCGCAACAATACACCAGTCAGGATGCAATGGATGGTCTCCGGGACGCGGTCATGTGTGTATGTGCTTTTCAGTTGGTGTTGAATCGATGGTGCTCCCGCCTCTTTGCGCAGATATTCGGGCTTGGTTTGCTTTTGTCTGGTTTGCCCAATGAGGCCTTCATTGTCACACCTTCCGGGTGGGCTGCTTGTCCGCGCAATACCGAGCCATGACTCACCTTTTCGCACCGTTTTACGGGACCGTGCATGCTTTCTCCTGGCTAGTCTGTCAGTATTTCCGCATGCTTTGGAGCGCGGTCTGCCCTGCGTATGTCTATTACCTGTCCATGACTTGCCGCGTGCGTGTCTTGGTCGCATCTACGATCAAATTCTCTTTTTCCATGGTCGGCTATACTGTTCATGAAATCTGCCGTGGGGTACGGCAATGTGTACTGCTCTTTCGGGATGCACTGTCCTTTCGAATTTCGGTAATTCGCGGCTTGCGGTACTCCCCCTCTTTGCATGATCTGTACAGGTTTCACTTTTCGGCTCGTCTTGTCTGTGTTCCCGTTTGTCTTTTTGCTTGCTTGTCTGGTTTGGGTGGTTCTCTCTCTTTGTGATGTTCGAGCCTGGGCACTTTCTGAGGCACACGCACCTCTCGCGATGCCCGTACCTGATCTGTTTTGCTGTTGTTTCATCCTTTTCACACGGAGTTGCTTAATGCAGACGTGCGCTCGACGCGGATCGCTGCTAAGGGGCAAAAAAAAGTGACTCAGCCACCGTCCATGCGGCGGGCTGTATCCCTCCCACTGGTTGGACTGTCATCGTCGCTTTCTCACCTGGGCGCCGCCTGCGTGTCTACTGGTCCCACTATGCCACATTGCCATTTGGTAGTTTTCTTGAAGAATTGCGCAAGAAACGCACGCCCACTATGCGACGACAGGACATGCCCCAGCCATTGATACAGGCGGCCGCTCAGCTTGAACAGGGCCTGTTACTCCGTCTACTCCCTGCTAATGGTGTCAGTCATGCTGGGCAAGAAACTCCAGCCATCTGTGGTCTTGGGTATACTCATAGGGGGGCCATCACTTGGCAGCTTGGTGACAACATGCACTACTGCAGCGAGGCATTTTTTCTCCCGGAAAAGGGCTTCATCCCGCGATAAATGGAGCTAGAAGGCGGTCCAGAGAAACTTGCGCTGCAACCTGGCACGCGGGTTTTTCCGAAGGCGGGCGATGCTGGTGATGCTGGCGATGCTGGCGATGTTGCTGCTGTGCGTGTGATGATGCTCGCGGGATAGCTCGCGCGGGCTTGCGAGCTATCTTGCGTTAGTCAGGTTGCGCTTGCAAATGTGTGCCCCTCTCCACGCGACGCTCATTTCCTACTCAAACCCGAACCTGACAAGTCAAGATTTTGACCCGCTGCAGTCACCCAAGCCAAGGCAAACGCGCCTCCAAAACATCCTTGCGATCTTCGTAGTCGTCGGTGTCAGCAGCAGGCGGCTCTTCGTCCAACTTGGCCAGAAAGCAAAGACGCGAGGCCACGTCGACAGGGTCTGCCCTCTCCTGGCAGTCTGCCAGCCGCCACCAGCCTGACTGGCATGGTTTTCAGGAAGAAGCGCAGAAAACACAGAACGCAAGCTGCACCCTTGACGTCCGAACCAGCAGACAAAAACACTTATTACAGTACACAGACCCAGCCTGCTCGCCGGTCACCGCAAGCGTCCAAAACGGCAGCCAGCAGCGCGTGCTGCAAAGGAACACACAGGCCAGGAGTCGCCGCTCCCTGCAAGCTAGCCACAGCGTCTTCCCGCGTGACAGCGACCTGCGAGGCCAGCGCAGCCTCCACTGCAGGCCACTGCTGCAACGCGCTGACAACTCCTGTGGCGAGTATCCGCGCCTCTTCAGCAGCAGAGCAGTGCCTGCGGGCAATGACCTCCACGGTGACATCCAAACAGTACGCCGCCGCAGCCCTGCGCAAGTTCGAAGACTCGACGATGTCCGGCGCAGCAGCAGCCACAGCTTCAGCAGTTTCTGCTCGGGCATCACACAGCTTGCGAAGCAGTCGCCACACGTGGTACTTGATGTCCGCTTGAGCGCCTGGAGCAGCCAGCGGGCACAAAACCATGACAATCCTATGAACCAATGTGTCCCTGGTGATATTCTCGAACGGGACGCCCAGCTCCGTAGCCAATCCTTGTAAACACGGCTCAGCATTGCGCAGTGGAACTCCACGAAGTCCCTGTCGCCTAGCGCCGCTGCCAACTGCCGCAAGCCATCTGCGGTAACGGGGTCGTCGGCGCTGGCATGCCCCACAGTATCCTCAGGCCGACAGAACACGGAGAAGCGCGCGCGAACCCATGCACTCGCGCCTGCTTCTCGGAAATGTGCTGCGCCACCTTCTCTAGCAGCTCCGCTTTGGACATTTTGCGTCCAGCTTCACGTTGCTGCACGCCCGCGGTGCCAGCAAGCTGTCGCAGCTGCGCGGCGGTCTGCTTGGCCAGCTCCTCGCGCAGCCAGCCAGCTCCCCGTGCGGCAAAGCCTTCTCGCATAGAGTCCAGCAGCTGCTGAGCTACACAAAAGATGCGAGTCGCAACTACACAAAAGATGCCCCAACACTGGCCTATCATAGCCAGTGTGATCGAATTGTTTTATGCCCCAGGACTGACCTATGCTGTGGAAACCACGTGGACATCGGCTTCAACGGGGCAACACAACAGGAGGTCTGCGCAGCAACAGCAGGCCAACTGAGCAACGCGGCGTCGTTCCCTCATCGCGCCTGCTCCTTGGAAACGTGCTGCGCCACCTTCTCTAGCAGCTCCGCCTTGGACATTTTGCGTCCAGCTTCACGTTGCTGCACGCCCGCGGTGCCAGCAAGCTGTCGCAGCTGCACGGCGGTCTGCTTGGCCAGCTCCTCGCGCAGCCAGCCAGCTCCCCGTGCGGCAAAGCCTTCTCGCGTAGAGTCCAGCAGCTGAGTCGCAACTACACAAAAGATGCCCCAACACTGGCCTATCGTAGTCAATGTGATCCAATTGTCTTATGCCCTAGGACTGACCTATGCTGTGGAAACCACGTGGACATCGGCTTCAACGGGGCAACACAACAGGAGGTCTGCGCAGCAACAGCAGGCCAACTGAGCAACGCGGCGTTGTTCCCTCATCGCGCCTGCTCCTCGGAAACGTGCTGCGCCGCCTTCTCTAGCAGCTCCGCTTTGGACATTTTGCATCCAGCTTCACGTTGCTGCACGCGCGCGGTGCCAGCAAGCTCTCGCAGCTGCACGGCGGTCTGCTTGGCCAGCTCCCCGCGCAGCCAGGCAGCTCCCCGTGCGGCAAAGCCTTCTCGCATAGAGTCCAGCAGCTGCTGCGACTCGGTGGCCGCAGGATCCTGAGCCACAACTACACAAAAGATGCGAGTCGCAACTGCACAAAAGATGCCCCAGCACTGGCCTATCATAGCCAATGTGATCGAATTGTTTTATGCCCCAGGACTGGAAACCACGTGGACATCGGCTTCAACGGGACAACACAACAGGAGGTCTGCGCAGCAACAGCAGGCCAACTGAGCAACGGCGTCGCTCCCTTATCGCGCCTGCTCCTCGGAAACGTGCTGCGCCACCTTCTCTAGCAGCTCCGCTTTGGACGTGTTGCGTCCAGCTTCGTATTGCTGCACGCCCGCGGCGCCAGCAAGCTGTCGCAGCTGCGCGGCGGTCTGCTTGGCGAGCCCCTCGCGCAGCCAGCCAGCTCCCCGTGCGGCAAAGCCTTCTCGCATAGAGCCCAGCAGCTGCTGCGACTCGGTGGCCGCAGGATCCTGAGCCACAACTACACCAAAGATGCGAGTCGCAACTAAAGATGCCCCAACACTGGCCTATCATAGCCAATGTGATCGAATTGTTTTATGCCCTATGCTGTGGAAACCACGTGGACATCGGCTTCAACGGGACAACGCCACAGGAGGTCTGCGCAGCAACAGCAGCCAACTGAGCAACGCGGCGTCGTTCCCTCATCGCGCCTGCTCCTCGGAAATGTGTCTCTAGCAGCTCCGCTTTGGACATTTTGCGTCCAGCCTCACGTTGCTGCACGCCCGTGGTGCCAGCAAGCTGTCGCAGCTGCGCGGCGGTCTGCTTGGCCAGCTCCTCGCACAGCCAGCCAGCTCCCCGCGCGGTATAGGCTTCTCGCAGAGTATCCAGTAGCTGCTGCAACTCGGTGGCCACAGGATCCTGAGCCACAACTACACAAAAGATGCCCCAAGAGTGGCAAATCATTACATACACAATGTTATCGAACTGCTCTTGGCCCTAAGGCTGGCCTATAGCTAATGTTATCGAATACCGAAGCTTCGCTGGTCGTGCATTCACTCGTGCGTTCACTTGCTAACCCGCAAAACTCCACATGCATGGCTGAAGCACGACAACGCGAAGCAGGTGAAGCGACGTGCGTCCTGTGCCTCTGTGTCTTGCTCCTGTCTGGGCCCTGCCTGCTCCTTGGACAGCCGCTGCAGCGCGTCACCATCGCCGCGCGCCATGCAAGCAACACACTCGATGCCGCGGTTTACTACACTATACCGATGCCCAACACGCTCGATGTGGTGGCTTCGATCTGGCGAGCTGTGGAAAATGTAGCTGCTGCTGGCTAGTCTTGCTCTAATGCTCTACATGTGGGGCTCCGAAAATACGCTGCCGACGGCGCAAAAGCAAAAGCATGTCTCAAGGTAAACCGAGCCTCAACTCATGCGGATCCTCAACTCAAGTGTGCACGCAGTGCTCCAAAAACTATCGGAACGGCTGCCGGGCGCAAAGGCTGTTGCTGAGAAGTCTTGCTTCAATGCTGCATGTGGAAATGTGCCAAACACTCTGAAGATGCAGGTAAATTGACTTCACCCTGAAGGACGGCGCTGCCCACGAAACAAAAAGAAACAAGCCAATACCAACCGGCTCCTGCCCGAGTCAGACACAAAAATCGCTATGTCATGAAAGCGTATGTTTCTGCAAAGCAGGCTCGTGTAGCTTAGCTCTGCGCAAGATGGCTCTGCGCAACTTGGCGCGCTGCTACCTGGCGCGCGCAAGCTACTTTACGCGAGTGGCTCTGCGCAACTTGGCTCTATAAAGCGTGGCTCTGCGCGAGTCTGCTCAGCGCAATGTGCTTTGCTCAAGTTGCGCTGCATGATTTCTCACGAAAGTGGTCTGCGCAAGCTGCATTGTTCCAGGCTGCTTTCGGGCAAGTTGCTCTCTGCGCTGCGCAGGTTGCTCTGCGCAAGTGCTCTGAGCAAGTTGCTCTGCGCAAGTGCTCTGCGCCAGTTGCTCCATGCGAGCGCTTTGCGCATTGGCTCTGTGCAAGTTGGTCTGTGCAAGTTGCTCTGCGCAAGTGCTGTGTGCAAGTGCTCTGTGCAATTCGCAGAGCGCAAGTTGCTCTGTGCAAGTGACAATGCGCAAGTTGCTCTGCGCAAGTGCTGCCGGAGCTGTGGGAATGTACTTCGCGTACTATTTAAACTTAAAAGTTGCGATTGTCCAGCCGGAGCTGCGGGAATGCTCCGCGTACTACGTTGTACTTAAAAATTGCGATTTTCCAACCGGAGCTGCAGGAGCACGCTCCGCGTACTACGTTTGTACTGAAAAGTTGCGATTTTCAAGCCGGAGCTGCGGGGGGTGTGCTCCGCGTACTACGTTTGCACTTAAAAGTTGCGATTTTCCAGCCTGAGCTGCGGGAGCACACTCCGCGCACTACGTTTGTACTTAAAAGTTACGATTTTCCAGCCGGAGCTGCAGGAGCACGCTCCGCGTACTACGTTTGTACTTAAAAGCTGCGATTTTCAAGCCGGAGCTGCCGCGGACCAGGGGGGAATCGAACCCGCGACCGCGGGATTGCGAAAGCAGGCGCGCAAACCACGAGACAACTTCCAAAGGCTGTTTCGCGAGCAAGAATATTGCACGGCGCCACAGCGAGAGCGCTTTGACACGCACAATCTCCGCAGAGGGTTCGCCGAGACTAAGACAAATTTGCACGGCGCCACAGCGAGAGCGCTTCGACGCGCACGATCTCCGCAGAGGGTCGCGCGCGCCCTGCAGAAATCGTAGAAAGTCCTCAGTTTTTGAACCTCGACCACGCGAATCTCCGCAGAGGGTCGCGCGCGGCCAGCAGAAATCGTAAAAAGTCCGTAGTTTTGAACCTCGACCACGCGAATCTCCGCAGAGGGTCGCGCGCGCATGCTAAAAAGTCCTCAGTTTTTGAACCTCGACCGCGCGATTCTCCGCAGGGTTGCGCGCGGCCAGCAGAAATCGTGAAAAGTCCGTAGTTTTTGAACCTCGACCGCGCGATTCTCCGCAGAGGGTCGCGCGCGGCCAGCAGAAATCGTAAAAAGTCCTCAGTTTTTGAACCTCGACCGCGCGAATCTCCGCAGAGGGTCGCGCGCGGCCAGCAGAAATCGTAAAAAGTCCTCAGTTTTTGAACCTCGACCACGCGAATCTGCAGAGGGTCGCAATCCCGAGCGACGATCAAACTCCCGCCCCGGCGCCTTAGAAACCTAAACTAACTTACATAGCTGCTAACGCCGAAGCTCTAAGCTCTACCTAACCTTGGCTCTACGTAAAATTGTGTAACTGGCTCATGTAACTTGGCTCTATGTAACTTGGCTCTATGTAACTTGGGCTCTATGTAACTTGGCTCTATGTAACTTGGCTCTATGTAACTTGGCTCTATGTAACTTGGCTCTATGTAACTTGGCTCTATGTAACTTGCTCTATGTAACTTGGCTCTATGTAACTTGGCTCTATGTAACTTGGCTCTATGTAACTTGGCTCTATGTAACTTGGCTCTATGTAACTTGGCTCTATGTAACTTGGCTCTATGTAACTGGCTCTATGTAACTTGGCTCTATGTAACTTGGCTCTATGTAACTTGGCTCTATGTAACTTGGCTCTATGTAACTTGGCTCTATGTAACTCGGCTGTATGTAACTTGGCTCTATGTAACTTGGCTCTGTGTAACTTGGCTCTAAGTAACTTGGCTCTATGTAACTTGGCTCTATGTAACTTGGCTCTATGTAACTTGGGCTTCGATACCATATAGCACATATAGGACATATAGCAAGGATCTGGGCGACTGTGCGGGTTCGGCGGCTTGGCGTGGCTTCGATGCCGGGCAGGTGGCGCGGCCGGGTGGCTTTGCCATTCTTGAGGCAAATTTGAATTGTCTTGAAGCAACGATGGCGCAACATTGGATCAATATTGCGCAGCCCGGAGCAGCGAACTGCGCGAACTGCGCAGCGACTGCAGCGACAGCTGCAGACTGCGCCGCGCAAAAGCGCGAACATAGAACATCGCACCTCTCTCTTTAGCGGGGGTTTCCCAAATGGATTCTATTCCACCTGGTAGGCTCCTGGCACTCGTCCGTCCAGGAAACGACCTCGTCCTGCGAAGGATTCGAAATCTAAAATGCTGCGCGCAGGCGTGTGGCTGCAACATAACGACCCCTAGATATGCGGTTTGGCAAAATGCCGGCTGGCCTTGGATGGCTTTTGGCTGGGCTTGGCTGGCTGGCTGGCTCCTGGCTGGCTTCTGGCTGGGTTTGGTTGGCTCCTGGCTGGCTTCCCTTTTGTTCCATGTTTTTTTAGCTCGCCTTGCAGAAACGCAGCTGCGGGGCATTTTGCAAGCGTATCTAGGGGTCGTTATGTTGCAGCCACACGCCTGCGCGCAGCATTTTAGATTTCGAATCCTTCGCAGGACGAGGTCGTTTCCTGGACGGACGAGTGCCAGGAGCCTAAGGAGGTGTGCGCCGACTTCGACACCATGCTGCGCCACGACTGGAAGCGCCTCGGCATCTCCGCCGAGGAGGTGCGGGAGTTCTGCGTGTGGCGCAACGCCCCGATGCGCGTGCTGAGCTCGCAGGGCGACCTTGCGGACAGCTACGACCCGGCGCTGAAGGAGCGCCGCGCTGTGTGGTTTTTGGCCTTCGACGAGCACTGCTACATGTAGAAGGCCGTGAAGCGGGTGCTGGAGCGCAGGCGGCGCGCGTGCTCTACCGGGGCGGGCGAGGCAGACCCTTCCGCCCATCGGCGAGTGGAGGCGCTTCGACGCGGCGGACGTGCAGCCGGGGCTGTTCTGGTGCGAGGACCTGCGCGAGGCGAGGCGCCAGCTCATGGCCGTCGGCGAGAGCCCCAAGGTGGCCATCAGCAGCCCGGCGCAGTACTGCGGGCTCAGGCTGAGGCGGGGCGCAAGAGCTGCCGGAGCTGCGGCGCTGGTGCGAGGCGCTGGGGCAGGAGTACGGGGCCAGCGGCTGGCCGGGCTGGCGCACGAGATCTTCCTGAAGCTGCTCAAGGCGAAGCGGGAGGTGCCCGGGGCGGCGGAGAGGCAGAAGACCCTGGCCAGGCAGGGCGCAAGTGCGCCCTGTGCGGCTGCGGGCTGACGGCCGGCACCTGCGAGCTGGACCACGTCGTGCCGGTGCGGCTGCCCTTTGCACTCTGCAGGCGCTGTGCGGCGACTGCCACAGCGAGAAGACGCTGAGAGAGAGCGCGCAGCCCACGAGCCTTGGAGCCGAGTGGCGCCCGGAGTCATGGAGCAGTACGCCCGGAGCCCCAAGCTGTGCTGTGGGCTTAGCGCCTGGGCCTCTACACCCGGCAAAGCTGTGACTTTTACCCCCGACCGAAAATAGCGGACGCTCTCGGTGATGAGCAAAACAGTCTTTTCGGATGTAGGGGCCATCGGTTGGGCCCTGGTAGACGTAGGTATCAGCTTGCTGAAGCCACAGTCTATTGGGGCCGCGCAACTATGTGAAGCGAACAAGTGATGGCCCCCTTGCCTGCCTTGTCCATTTATAGTTTGCGTTGACCATTGTCGCGTAAATGCGATTTGCGATGACAAGTTATTTGGAGGCTTTTCATGGGGTATCTTGCAAGGTTGATGGAACTGCGCGGTTTTGATACCCCTTGGTTCAAAAGCTGATAACGGGTCTTTGACTGTCAAGCAATGCAGTACATGTGTGCAGCATGTGATGACACTGCATGGCAGTTGACATGTGCAATTGTGAACACAACAGCGCTGGCTCAGGGAGAGGTGGGATGGAAGTGCTGTTGTTGATTTTGTTTTCTCCCGCCCGCCTGTGGGCTCATGGCCCTGTTGGCTCGAGTTTCAGTCTGTCCTCTTTGGTTGAGGGCTGTTCAGTTTGCAAGGGTTTTTCTTTTCGGATGTAGGGGCCATCGGTTGGGCCCTGGTAGACCTGGGAGCGCTCTCCCAGCCTTCTATCAGGGCCCAGACCCGCGGTCTGGCCCTGTTTGCGTCTTTGGACCCGCTGGTCCTCTGATGCAGGCGTGGGCACGCATGCCGCGCCTTCACTTGGTACTTTTAAGCAAGGACACGCATGTCTTGCGATCTGTTTCACAGGGGGGGGAACATCTCGCCCCTTGTCCTAGGTGCACCGCAGTGCCCTAGGAAAGTGCCACCTTCCCAAGCAACCCGGTCAAAAAGGTGTGCGCCTTGCAGTCGGCTTTTGGGTTCTGGCTTTCTAGTGATTTGAGGCGAGGAGCAGTGCGCGGGACCTTTAACATAATAGTAATGGCGGGGGCTGGTGAGGGGAGCGGGGCAACGAGCAAGGAGGTACAATGGTAAAGGAAATCGTTTGAGGTTTCATTATGTGACCACTATCGGGGTCCAAATAATGGCAACGGAAATCATTTGGCTCTGCATTATTTGAAAATAGTAATGGCGGAGGCTGGTGAGGGGGCAAACAATGGCAACGCAAATCACTTGAAGGATGGTGTTGCAATTGAAAAAACTTCGCGCGCGGCCTCGGAAAAGGTGCGTGAGTGCTGAGACCGTTTTTCATGGGGGTTCGAGGCATTTTAGGCTAGGAGCCGTGTACCAGGCCTTTAACCCTAAGTTCCCTAAATTCCCTAGCTGCCCTGCCCTGACTAGCAAGGCGCGCAGGCAACTTAGGGAACTTCGGGCTTGGTCATTTTTGCAGCTCGCGGCGAACCTAAGGAAACCAGGAAACTCAGGGAACCTAGAGAACTTGGGGAAACTGGGGAACTTGGGGAGTGAAGTGGATGAGCCTCGGCCTCCAGCTCGAAGCTCGATTGTTGCGGTCCGAACCCCAACGACCTTGCGCCACAGTGACTTTGATCACTTCAAGCTGGGGCCATACCCCCAAACTAGCGCATGGTTTGTGTTGGACGTGGAATTCCGTGACTATGTGTGGAAATGTGTTCTTGCGTTGTGATGGGGTGCTTCGTATAGCCCTTTGGACAGATTGTCGAAACACAGCCCGTGCCTCAGCAGCAAGCCGCCGGAGTCAATTGTGCCCAGGTCTGATTGCGGAGTTTGTGCCGAACGCGAAACAAAAAACAACAACACTGCTGGCCGCAGCGCAGAGTTGGATCATGTTGGCCAACACTGAGAAGCGAAAGATTCGTCCGTTGCCCGCGAGAAGGCATGCCAGCCGGCAACGGATTACCAACGCATCGAGTTGATTTGAGGAATCACCAAGTCTTGCAACGGCCATGGCAGCCAGGAGGAGAGGCCGAGGCCGGCCGGTTTGTGACATTGGGGTGTCCGCAACATGCCGCGGAAGGCGCATGTCTCAGCTTTCTCGGGATTGTGCTGGCGCTCTCCCTATGGTGGCCGAGCACGGCCCGGGTCTTGGGATTGTCTGGAGCAGCGTTTGCAAATGAAAGGATTTTCAGTTTTCAGGAGTCCCCATTTGCCGCCCACGACTTTGCCGGAGGAGCCCGAGTCGCCGCCTTTGGATGTTCCTGTTTGTGATGCCGTGCCAGAACCGCAACAGCAATTCCTGAGAGTTGTCCACAGTCCCAAACAGGTCGCACTTTTGTTCAGGTGAGACCACACCCTCTGCATGCTGGAGTCGCCTTGCGTGCCGCTGCGCAAGAGGACCTTCGAACCCAAAGCTTGCAAGTTAGAACAGTTGCCGTTGCCAACAGTGTGCAGGCCCGGGGGGCACGTGCATCAGGCTTGAACGCGGGACTTCTTGGCTGCCAGGACCGGCTCGATCTCGAGGAGGCGGCGGGCCTTCAGAGAAAGCGACGTCCCAGCTTGGCCTCGCTCAGGTGGTCGCAGAAGCCGAAAGGGTGCTGGAGGACAACGGCACGATGAAAGAGATCAAAGCCGTCTTGCGCCGCTGGAGCAGCACGTGGGTCGGGGTTGCAAGAGCGGTGAAAGTGTTGAGCTCAGGAAAAGCGCGGAAGATATATCCAGGGAAGTGGACCCTTTTAGGGCTGAAAGACGAGTTGCAACAAGAACTGCGCGAGTTTGTGGAAGAGGCAGGACTGTTTGCTTCTTTTGCCAAAAGGTGAGTTCACATGTCGTGGCATTCTTTGCGACACAGGCCAAAGCAGCCTCAAAGGGCTTGAAAGAGGCCGTCCGTTCGTGCGCGCTGCTTCGGCGTGTGAGTCGAGCTGGGCAGAGAAGGTGGAGAAGGCGGAGAAGAAGGTGGAGAAGGCGGAGAAGAAGGTGGAGAAGGCAAAGAAGGAGGTGCAGGGTTTGTCAAGTTCTTGCTGCCATTCCATGCCCCAGTTTTTCCGCCCCAGTTGACCACTTCTTCAGCGACCAGAAATCATGCTATGTTCTCAACCACCTTTCTCCTCTTGAAAATTGCTTCCGGTAGGAGGCCGCCGTACAGATCAACACGCCGAGGCAGGAGTGCCAGCAGGAGTTGGTGCAGGCATTGGAACAGCAGTTCGGCAGCCGTCGACCGGATCGCTTTGAGTGGCCCTCGCGGCTGACAACCGGCTCCTTCTCCTTTAAGCAGACGAAGCAGCGCAAGGAGGCATTTGGGAACCTCTTCCGCCTGTGGGAAGACCATGCAGTTTCCACCACACAGCGTGAGAAGCTGTCACTGCCTGCTGTGCCGTCTGCCCCAGGCATGGGGAAGAGCCGTTTTGCTTGGCTTTGTGCGACCAAAGGGCGACTATCGCGTGATGCAACTGTAGACAACGAGTGGCAGGAGACCATGGATACTATTTCCAACCTGACATTCAAGCAGTCGTTGGAGAAGGCTGTAGGAGTGGCGGTCAGCTTCAACTGCGACGCTGCCCCGGTGCCGGGCGAGGAGCCCCAATTCATGCTGGGAGTCCGCATGGTCTTTGGCCACTTCCTGGATGCCACAAAAACGCCTTTCCCAAAGTTCTTGGCTTGGCTGCGCAGGCTCCAGCGCCTCGAAATCACTGAGACTGAAGCATGGGAGATGATCGACAGGGACGTTTGGGAACACTTCCAGGAGAGCCGCGACATGATCCTAACAGTGGATGAGCCGTTGCAGCTGAGGGCTTTGATTACCTCGGCGATGAGGCTCATCACAGCCGGACGCGTCCATGTGCTGATGACGTCCCTGTCAGGCGCAGACCTCGACGAGGCAGCCAACGGGCGAACAGTGCACTTCCTCGGGTTTCAGAGGCTTGACAAGGAGGCTGTGGATAACCTGGTGGAAGCAGAGGACGAGAAAACGAGATCAAGGTTGAAAGGGGCTCGCTTTGAGTTTCTGCTGCGGGAGTGTGCCGGCGTGCCCAGACTGATCGAGAAAGTGTTTGAGGTAGCAAGGTCCCCTGCGATGAACGACAAATCTTCATGTGACGCAATCCGCGTTTGGGTCGGGACGAAGTTCCAACAGCTCAGCAAGTACAAGAACAGGAACCATAGAAGCGCCGCGCTCGTATCTGCGCTTTCTTTCCACGCTCAAAGCCAGGCTCGCGAAGACCAAACCCGCGCCGCAGAGCGGGAAGGTTACCTATTCGACGGGCTAATCCCTCCCCTGCTGTTGAAGTGGTGGTGGGTTGGGCCTGATGAGCAGGGCGTTCTGGATGAGGCGCATGCACTTCTTAAGTCGGCCTGCGAAATCTGTGCTATGTCCGATGTGTTGGGTGGCGCCCAACACGGGCCGAACTTTGAGAAGCAGATGGCAAGCCTTTGGAAGATGCTGACCATCACGGACTCCATCTTCCGGAGAGAGGAAGGCCGGGGCCAGCCAAGGAGCATCTTGGGAATGCTGGGCGGAAACCGGCTTCCAGCGGCCAGCCGCATGGTATCACGGTACAGCGCCGCTGCCGCCTTCGACAAGCCGTTGCGTGAGGTTGCTACTTGGAGTTTACTGAAATCCAAAGAGGAGTTCCAGGGCGACCTTCCGGTGCGCATGGAGCTAAACACTTGCTACTTCCCCAAGTCTCCGTCGTATTCCGGCTTTGACTTTGCCTTGCTGGAGCCTTATGGCGACCAGGGTGTTTTGGTGCTGGTGGAGTGCAAGTTCTCCAAAGAGTTGGCAACAACAAAGCTGTCAACAGAAGACATCGTCAACAAGTTTGTGTTAGCCTTGAGAAATTGCCCCAACATCCAGGGTTTCCTGGCAGAAGGCCGGCTCTGTTTTGTGATTGGGGGCTTGCGCGAATGCACAGTTGATGTGGAGGCAGCAGCCACAGAGATTGTGGGTAAGCTCAAAAAGGAATTTGATATTTCTGAGCAGCAAGTGCACAGCTCCCTGATTGTCTTACATAGGGAACACACCAAGGCGCTCCTGAGACCGACTCTATCATGCCTTCCACCATTTGCAGAGCTGTAACTGTGGCAATATCCCGTCAGCCGTCTGAAGAAGTGTTGCAGTCTGGCGCCGAAGAAAGGGAACGAGCTGCATGACATCGTTGTGCTGCTTTGTGGTGAAAATAGATGCGCGTGTTATGCTGCTTGCCGGGGTGTACGACGTGTCTAAGGGCAATCCCTCCTGGTCCAAAGTGCCGAGTACCCATAAGTCGCATGCTTCAAATCAATCCTTCGCATGCGCACTGTGCCGCGTGACTCTACCATAGCCATGCTGCTTGAACCTGTTGAGGCATGCGAAATGACGTGCACACTAGCCCACACCAAGGCAATGCAAGCGGTGGCCATTGACATAGATGGGCTTCCGCAAAGCACAGGTGTCCAACTGGATGGGGTCTGTGCTGCTTGATGGTGGGCTGGAAGCAGACGACGAGCTGGTCCGGCGGACAGTGAGGGCGTTGCAAGAGCGTCACAGGCAAATCCCTGCTGCAGCTGACACTGGAGAAGCTGATGCAGGTTGGCATCCTGCTGGGGCCTGCAGAACTTCTGACTGGGAAGATCCGGCTGTTGCAGGAGCCCCAGGCACGGCTGGAAAATCGTTTCTCTTGACTTTGTTCTGAGACGTGCTGTTGGTCGTTGTGTGTGGTTTAGAATTTCCCCCACGGCCCGCAAATGCTTTTGGTGGGGCTGCCCTGATCAACAGAACCAGGAAATCCCAAAATTGCATTTGTGCAGAGCGCAGCGCTTCCTGTCTTCATAGATTTCAAGGCAGACGTGATTCGACTCGATGTGGAGCCCACTTGCTTTTTTTTGCTGTCTGTGCTAGTGATCAGTTTTCTTCCTAATTGCGATGCGTGTTGTGTTTGTCGTGATTGCCCTTCCCCTTCTGATTTGGGCACCTCCCGCGCAGGTTGAGCTCCCTCGTTTCAGCGCAGACCTCGTAAGACCGCTTTTTGAACAGCCAAATCAACAACAGCCAAGAGAGGCCGTTTCAGGAAAGGGAGGCGGTTGTAAAGAGAGTTATAGAGGAGATAGAGATGACCCAGAGATTGGAGACCAACAAGGTACGAGTGCTGTCCTTGTGGAGCCCCAGAGGAACGGGCAAGACATCGCTCATCCGTCATTTGGCAAAGGTTTCAATCGACAGTGCGGGCGGCTCTTGGTGTTTGATGCGATCAAGATCGATGAAGCGAGCGTGCTTGGTGAAGATGCTGGAGCTCTGGTTTCTTCCATAGTTTTGTGGCACTGTGAGATCTTCCATGGCTCTGTGAAGCTGAGTCCTCGGAGGTGGTGAATTTCAAGCGCATGCAATTCGCGAATGTGAAGATTCTCCTTTCGGATCCATGTCTACCCCGGCTACCCCTTCTTCCTCCTTTCGGACTTGGGTTCAAGTTGCCAAACTGCGGCTGTCTTCGAGCAGTGGCTTTTGGTGACGGCGGCCTTCAATGCGGCTGACTGCCCCAATTTGATGTTCCCGGATCAATCGGAGTTACTTGTGGGTGAACACGTTGAGGGGCTGGGTCAATCTGGTGGACGGAAATCAGCTTTCGCCCAAGTATTCAACAACTTCCCACAAAACATGGCTTTTCTCCGCAGGCACAGTCAACTGGCAGCAACTCTTGCCAGCCATGGAGTACACAAAGCTTGAGATCCAGCCCATTCCAGCCCTGGCGCCACTGTCTCGACAGGCGGCTTCTGAGGCCATGGTCTTCAATCAAATAATGCTATTCTCTGCTGGGGTACCTCGCCTCCTGGAACGAACCTTCCAGACGACAGGCGAGTTGGCGTCCACTGCCCCTGCTGCATTCACAATGCTTCCAGAGTGCATATAGCTCTGCGGGCCCAACCGGAAGTGGCATTGTCTTTAGTTCTTTGCTCTGCAGTGCGCTGGAAAATCACAGACAGCGAGCTTGCGCTCGGAACATCGACACGCTGGGTAGATATTTTCGAGGTGGGAGCAGCGTTTCCCAGCAATCATTCAGTCTTGGTTCCTCGGCTTTGGTGGAGTCAGAATAAGAAGACCAAACAAAAGCTTCTGGAGGATCAAAAGCCCCAAGCAAGGCGCTACAGAGCGGGGGCCCTTGTGAAAAAGATCTGGTGGCCAATTCCCTGGCTGCGCGGTTCCGCCTGTACTGCATGGCAAGAAGCCTGAGTGCCGACGTCACCTGGGCCCCATTTCTAGCAATTTATCCCACTGAGGATCCGCACCTGCAGGCTGTTCTGCGGCCATCAAGTCCAACCGGAGTTTCAAGAATGCTCACCACGACCTTTTGACTTTTGTGAAGCGGAAGGCGACTCATACGCTCGAATTCATTGCAGTGCAATGTTGCTATGGGTGGCTGAAGAACGCAAGTCAGCTGAAGACTAGGAATCCTCGGAAGGGCAGGAAGGGAGCGCAGGGCAGGAAGCCTCAAAAGAAGGAGCACTGAGACGACCTTGCAGACATGGCAAATGTGTTGCTCCAGATTTGCAGCACATGTGAAGACGGCAGCCAAAATTTTAAGGGCAGCTCTTCCTGGGCCAGACACCAACAGGAGAAGAGATACTCTCTCATGAGTTGTAGGTGTATAATCGCGCAGATGGATGTGTTGCAGCTCCTGTGAGTGCAAAAGCGCGCAAGAGAGAGCAAAGGAAGGGAAGAGAAGGGAAGGGAAAGATGCTTTCCTGTAAACAAGCCTGCTAGTTTCACATATACTAGACGGATATGTGATCAAGTATGTGTTCCCATGCCTTGAAGACGCTTCAACATGCAGGAACAACTCATAGAGGGCCAGCTGTGCTATGTTCTTGGTAATAGTAATAGCTGACGTTTATTTTGACGCAGCGCCTCTCGGATGATTTGAACACATTTTTTGCCACAAGTGCCTCTCAAGAAACGTGGTTCAAATTGCGATTGCAGCAAATGGCTTTTGACAGTCGGATGAAGCGGAATGACGCGAGCGGGGAAGGGATATGGTGTTGTTGCGCGGTGACGACAACAAACGCGCTGTGAGGTGCCTTGCCGGGGTTAGCTTTGCCATGTTTGTGGCACAACCCCGTCTAGTGCGGAAGTGCAACGGGACACAACTTTCCCAACGTTTTGCCGCGCCCCAAATCACACTTGAGGGCAAGCCCTGTTCAATGAAAGCGTGCCAGGAACCCTTTGTAGCGCCCAAGCCGAGCTGGCTGTAGGGTTGTTGCAGAAGGATGAGCTCATGCGATTGCCAGTGCTGGTGCGTTGGGATTTTGAACAACAGGACAACTCAGTACACAAATCACTGTAGGATTTGATCGGCATTCGGCAGTCCAAACTTCAGCCAGTTATTTGCGAGGGACGTGTCAAAGAATGACATGTTGGGTTTCCACGGATCACACGAGGCCAATGATTGCGATTGTGCATGACCGCCGTTGCGAGCTAGACATCTTGAATCGAGGTGGCAGGCCCTAGCAATGCTTGGTCTTTTTAATTGTATTCTTGCATATTCTTCCACAAGCCCAATGTTCTTCGCTTTCACATCTGCAGAGATGCATTTGACCCAGAACATTCGTTCTGTGAATCAGCTGGCTTCGGCATCTTCATGCCGCGTGGAATCTTGCAAGAAACGCTTTGCCGAAGCCTCAAGATGGTCCTATTTGCGCGCATCAAACGGTCATCTTGGCAAAGCTTGGAACGGATGCTGGCTGTTTGTGTCAATCTGGGTCTCCCAAGTCCTCGGGCAGGCAAAACGTGCGTGGACTCATGGCAGTTGAGGGGGCAACCGCACAAACATTGGCAAGTTGCAAATGGTGAAGGCATGTGAACACCTTTCAGCATTGCCTTGTGGAAATGGTCGAAGATTTGAGCTTGGGAGGCTCCATCTTGTGAATGATTGGGCTCCCCCAACAGTCCATGACTTGCAACAAATGCCATTGGTCGTTTCGTCGCTTGACTTTCAGCGCAGTGTAAGGCCATCATCCTGGTGGTGCAGCGCGAGGCAAAGATGAGCTGCAGGACATGCAGTTGCTCAACTTTTTTGCTTTGCAAAGATGGCAACAACGATCTTTGGTCTTCATGTTCGACGCCATCTTTCAGGAGGAGCTTGCGTGCAAGCCGGCACCGCGAAGGCTGATCATCCACTGTTGCGCAACCAGATGGATGTCGTTGCCATGCGTTACGGGTTTGGGATGGTGCATTTTGTGTGGGTTTTTATGGTGTGTTGGGATGGCGAAACGCCCCAAGCACGAAATTTGTTCGACGCGAGCCTGTGCCAGGAACGGCTTGAATGTGCAAGGCCCCGAGGAGTTCAAACAAGTCGAATTGCTCATAGCCCATGACATAACGGAGCAGATGCGAGACGCCCCCAAAGAGTCATGTCCAAAAACCTCAGCTACACAGAAGCATGCAGGCACTCAGGATTCAGTGCCAAAAGTGAGAAGCTGGGCTGTTGTTCACAGTGAACTGCATGATGCTGGTTTGGCCGGTGGGAAGGACCTGAAGCTGCTCAAGAAGAAAGGGCTTGCTGCCTTAGGGGTTAGGGGCAGGGAACATTGAGTGCGGGCAAGTAGCCAAGGTTTCCAAAGCACGTGTTTTGTAAGGTGATTCAGGATAGACAGTTGCGCGCTGCCTGGCTGAGGCTCAGAACATCCTACAATGAGTTCTTTGGTGGGCCTGGCATGCCTGATGTGCCCAATTTAGATGCCTCGGACATAGACATGCCGACGGACGCGGACATGCCACCTGGGCCATTTGCGCAGGCACGGCTTCTTTACCATGTAGCACGTTTTTTTTCTTCATTTTTCCAAGCTTCGCCGTTCTATCAGCAGGTTTTCAACGAATCAGCAGATGACTTCGAGACGCCGCCAGCCGCGCCTCAGCGACGAGTTAGTTCCAGACCTGGTTTTCGGAGCCTCCGAGGTCGGACTGGAGCAGATCGATGCAACGCGCCCGCGGCGGCAGCCCTTCATCCTGGAGGAGGTGTCGGGACTGTCAGACCTTCGCACGTTGCAAATTCCGGCCAGAGAACTTTTTAGCCCGGTTGCCAATCAGATGAAATTGACTTCAAAGGGCGCCAGGACCGCTTTGTACAACTCTGGATTCATATGTAATGTATATGAGTATATACATATATACATATATACATATTTTCATATACAACATACTCATTTGCCAACACTGCCTCAGATCACTCCGCAACCTATTCACCTCCTTTGGCTTTGCATCCGTGCTTATTTTCATTTGCAGCGCCATCCCTTCCACCGGCTTCCAATGCGGACAGCTCGACCATGAATCAGGACCTCGGTTTAGTTTGTTTTTGCGAACGCTTTGCAGTCAAAAGTTGACCTTGGGAATGTTGTTCTGCGATCATTATTGTTTGAATTTCAAGTTGTCCTGAATCTCATTGCTGAATTGGTCTACGGCTGCCAGCACGTCAGCACCTGCTAGATTTGTGGAACCGGATTCTTGCTGAACCCCATCTCCACATGTCGTTTCTTGTATCACACGCACACAAAAGATTGGTGGCCGGTCAATGTATCTTGACCAATTTCCGCGTCTTTGCTAATCCCCAAGGTGGCTTACCATATTTCCTCGTTGGCTCCGATTGCTCGCTGCATGAGAGGTTTTGCAGCAACTGCAGGGAGCCCTGTGAACGCTTCGCGCGCAAAGCAGGTGCGGCCGGACAGTGCCAGCCGACGACCTGTGGAGATCCCCATCCACTCCCCGGGGGAGGCTCAAGCCAGGAGCTTGCGACGGAAGTGGGGGATGTCGTGATTTTGGGTCGAAACTTTGGTGCATTTTGCTTGGATGTTAGGACTTCAAACTTTTTTCCCAAAAGCATCTCTGATGCTTGGGTTCTGCTTTAGGTTTTCTCTTAAGGTGCCTGGGAGCGATACAAGCTGTGACGACGGAGATAAGAAGGGATTTCCATTTCGTTGTGCTGCAGACCGGGCGTGCGATGCTGGCTGGGGGTGCAGACCGGGCGTACGCGGCTGGCTGGGGGGAAGGCGGTGTGGTGCAGACTGGGTGCGCGAGACTGGCGCGGGGGACGCTCGTGACAGGCCGACACCGCCCCCGAGCGAGACGGGCGCGGGGGACTCGTGACAGGCCGACGCCGCCCCCGAGCGAGACGGGCGCGGGGACGCTCGTGACAGGCCGACACCGCCCCCGAGCGAGACGGGCGCGGGGGACGCTCGTGACAGGCCGAAGCCGCCCCCGCCGCCCCCGAGCGAGACGGGCGCGGGGACGCTCGTGACAGGCCGACACCGCCCCCGAGCGAGACGGGCGCGGGGGACGCTCGTGACAGGCCGAAACCGCCTCCGAGCGAGACGGGCGCGGGGGACGCTCGTGACAGGCCGAAGCCGCCCTCGAGCGAGACGAGGCGGGGACGCTCGTGACATGCCGAAACCGCCCCCGAGCGAGACGGCGCGGGGACGCTCGTGACAGGCCGACACCGCCCCCGAGCGAGACGGGCGCGGGGGACGCTCGTGACAGGCCGAAACCGCCCCCGAGCAAGACGGGCGCGGGGGACGCTCGTGACAGGCCGAAACCGCCCCCCAGCGAGACTGGCGCGGTGGACGCTCGTGGGGGACGCTCGTGAGAGGCCGAAACCGCCCCCGAGCGAGACGGGCGCGGGGGACGCTCGTGACAGGCCGAAGCCGCCCCCGAGCAAGACGGGCGCGGGGACGCTCGTGACAGGCCGAAACCGCCCCCGAGCGAGACGGGCGCGGGGGACGCTCGTGACAGGCCGAAACCGCCCCCGAGCGAGACTGGCGCGGGGGACGCTCGTGACAGGCCGAAACCGCCCCCGAGCAAGACGGGCGCGGGGGACGCTCGCAGGCCGAAACCGCCCCCCAGCGAGACTGGGCGACGCTCGGGACGCTCGTGAGAGGCCGAAACCGCCCCCGAGCGAGACGGGCGCGGGGGACGCTCGTGACGGGCGCGGGGACGCTCGTGACAGGCCGAAACCGCCCCCGAGCGAGACTGGCGCGGTGGACGCTCGTGACATGCGGAAACCGCCCGCGAGCGAGAGACGCTTGTGAGACGGGCCCGGTGGACGCTCGTGACAGGCCGAAACCGCCCTCGAGCGAGACTGGCGCGGTGGACGCTCGTGACATGCGGAAACCGCCCGCGAGCGAGACTGGCGCGGTGGACGCTCGTGACAAGCGGAAACCGCCCCCGAGCGAGACTGGCGCGGGGGACGCTCGTGACAGGCCGAAACCGCCCGCGAGCGAGACGGGCGCGGGGGACGCTGTGACAGAAACCGCCCCCGAGCGAGACGGGCGCGGGGGACGCTCGTGACAGGCCGAAACTGCCCCCGAGAGCGAGACTGGCGCGGGGGACGCTCGTGACAGGCCGAAACCGCCCCCGAGCGAGACTGGCGCGGCGGACGCTCGTGACAAGCGGAAACCGCCCGCGAGCGAGACTGGCGCGGGGGACGCTTGTGAGAGGCCGAAACCGCCCCCGAGCGAGACGCTCGTGGCAGGCCGAAACCGCTCCCGAGCGAGACTGGCGCGGTGGACGCTCGTGACATGCGGAAACCGCCCGCGAGCGAGACTGGCGCGGTGGACGCTCGAACCGCCCCCGAGCGAGACGGGCGCGGGGGACGCTCGTGACAGGCCGAAACCGCCCCCGAGCGAGACGGGCGCGGGGGGCGCTCGTGACAGGCCGAAACCACCCGCCCCCCGCCCCCGAGCGAGACGGGCGCGGGGGACGCTCGTGACAAGCCGAAACCGCCCCCGAGCAAGACGGGCGCGGGGGACGCTCGTGACACGCGGAAACCGCCTTCGAGCGAGACTGGCACGGTGGACGCTCGTGACAGGCGGAAACCGCCTTCGAGCGAGACTGGCGACAAGCGGAAACCGCCCCCGAGCGAGACGGGCGCGGGGGACGCTCGTGACAGGCCGAAACCACACCGAGCGAGACGGGCGCGGTGGACGCTCGTGACAAGCGAAAACCGCGAGCGAGACTGGCGGCGCGTGGACGCTCGTGACAAGCGGAAACCGCCCCCGAGCGAGACGGGCGCGGGGGACGCTCGTGACAGGCCGAAACCGCCCCCGAGCAAGACGGGCGCGGGGGACGACGAAACCGCCCCTGAGTGAGACGGGTGCGGGACGCTCGTGACAGGCCGAAAGCGCCCCCGAGCGAGACTGGCGCGGTGGACGCTCGTGACAGGCGGAAACCGCCCTTGAGCGAGACTGGCGCGGTGGACGCTCGCGACAAGCGGAAACCGCCCGCGAGCGAGACTGGCGCGGTGGACGCTCGTGACAAGCGGAAACCGCCCCCGAGCGAGACGGGCGCGGGGGACGCTCGTGACAGGGCGAAACCGCCCCCGAGCGAGACGGGTGCGGGGGACGCTCGTGACAGGCCGACACCGCCCCCGAGCGAGACTGGCGCGGTGGACGCTCGCGACAGGCGGAAACCGCCCTCGAGCGAGACTGGCGCGGTGGACGCTCGTGACAAGCGGAAACCGCCCGCAAGCGAGACGGGCGCGGTGGACGCTCGTGACAAGCGGAAACCGCTCCCGAGCCAGACGGGCGCGGGGGACGCTCGTGACAGGCCGAAACCGCCCCCGAGCGAGACGGGCGCGGGGGACGCTCGTGACAGGCCGAAACCGCCCCCAAGCGAGACTGGCGCGGTGGACGCTCGTGACAAGCGGAAACCGCCCCGGCGCGGGGGACGCTCGTGACAGGCGGAAACCGCCCCCGAGCGAGACTGGCGCGGAGGACGCTCGTGACAGGCCGAAACCGCCCCCGAGCGAGACTGGCGCGGTGGACGCTCGTGACAGGCCGAAACCGCCCTCGAGCGAGACTGGCACGGTGGACGCTCGTGACATGCGGAAACCGCCCGCGAGCGAGGGACGCTCGTGACAAGCGGAAACCGCCCCCCGAGCGAGACTGGCGCGGGGGACGCTCGCGAGATGCGGAAACCGCCCGCGAGTGAGACGCTCGTGACAGGCGGAAACTGCCCGCAAGCGAGACTGGCGTGGTGGACGCTTGTGACATGGGGAAACTGCCCGCAAGCGAGACTGGCGTGGTGGACGCTTGTGACATGGGGAAACCGCCCGCGAGCGAGACTGGCGCGGTGGACGCTTGTGACATGCGGAAACCGCCCGCGAGCGAGACTGGCGCGGTGGACGCTCGTGACATGCGGAAACCGCCCGGGAGCGAGACTGGCGCGGTGGATGCTCGTGACATGCGGAAACCGCCCGCGAGCGAGCCCAATAGACCAGATTAGTCAGAAAACTAGGAATTACCTAATTTATAGAATTAGATCTAATTCTATAAATTAGGTAGATTTTTTTGTGGTGGAAAATAGTTTATTTTTTTTAACTATTTAGTCTCGTTGTTGCGCCGAAAAAATAGTATATTTAGACTATTTGGCCCGGCGCGATTCTAACTAATAGTCTATTTTTTTGGCTCCAAAAACACACACGATTTTCTAACTAATAGTTTAGACTATTTTCTAACTATTAGTTAGAATGTGCCGGGGACAAATTTCTACCAAACTGCGACCAAACTGCGACCAAACTGCGACCCCTCATGTTTGACGACCAAACTGCGACCAAACTGCGACCCCTCATGTTTGACAGCCCTTCACAGCGCGCGCGCATGCGTGCGCTGCTGTGGCCTTTCGCTGTGCGCAAGCTCTCTCACTCTTACACACAAATCTTGTTCCCCCCCCGTTCATGTGACAATATTTTCATGTGAGCGCATTTGCGCGCAGATACACTTGGGTATAACTCCCATGCGCCGTTTCGGCAGCGCTAGGCCATGAGATTTTCGTCTCGCATTCTTAACAAAGGCGCCTCTCTCGAAGCAAACCCTTCAAGATGCATCTCTCAAGGTGTGTCTCTCAAGGTGAT
The DNA here is from genome assembly GCA_963377175.1 of Effrenium voratum. Taxonomy (NCBI): domain Eukaryota; class Dinophyceae; order Suessiales; family Symbiodiniaceae; genus Effrenium; species Effrenium voratum. Next base: position 343,184 of record CAUJNA010003734.1, on the reverse strand, counting down.
CCCCTAAAAAAAACCTCTTAGATCTTCTGCGAAAAGTATTTGCGATGACCCCTTTGGCGGGCTCCTCGTGTTTTCTTGTCTGTTGCATGAAAGACAGCTTGACGGCGCGCCTTTTTTTGCACACACAGTACGCGAGCGCAAAGTGCTTTGGGGTGTGAGAAAGACAGAGAGCAACGCCTTCATCCGTGACGTTTCTTGAACAAGAAATGCAATCCGAGGCGGTAGTGGCGGGCCATTTTCAAATTGGTTTGGCCCGGGGTGTTGCCCCTGGTGCAGCTCTGCGCCACTTGTTGCATCTTTTGCATCATGTCTTCCCCGCAAAACACCCAAATGAGCCGAGGGTTGATGTGACGAGCCAGGATGGCGAGCTCTTGCAGCATGTGACATTTCGAAGTCACGTCGAAATAGGCAATACCTTCTTCCAAGAAATGTTCAGCAACTTGGGTTTGCAATTGGAGCATTGTCGTGCATGTGTTTTCGAAGTCCTCAGCAGGCCCAGGGGGGAACGCGAAGTCGTCTTTGTACTCTGTGATCATGTTCTCCAGCTGGCAGTTTAACTGCAACATCAAGTTGATCCGGCGATGAAGAATCAAATGAGGGTTCATGTGAGCATTCCATAAAGCGTGCAAAGCTGCCCCGAAGTGCCTGACCTCGGCAGCTTTGCCCCGCAATTTGGGGAAGCGGCCGCCTTGCCTCACAAACATAGAGAGACGGTTCAAATATCGAAAAGGCGATGGGGTGCCATGGTCCTTGAAAAACTGTTTCAAGAACGTCCAGCACTGTGAGAGATTCTCTTCGGGCTCGTTCGCCATGACCGTATGGCACAGAAAAGCTAAGACAGATCCGTATTGATACATGTCAGTGCCTAGGTATTTGACGTGCATCCAATCGTAGGCGACTGTCCAGCAAGAGGCACCTGGAAGGGACAGCAGCGGGCATCGAGAATGCTCTTCCCAAGCACGCCACGCGCTAGGAGTCCACTTGGTGGCTCGCCAGCTTGCAGTTGCCCGAAAATCTGTCCAGGTGTCATCGCCCGCCTTTTTGCATTGACAATGCGAGCACGGCCCTGCCGCAGAAGAGTAGTTTGGAAGGCCCAATATTTTATTGTAATAATCCAGGTCCCCTGTGAGGGCAAACAATACTCCCCGATATCCTCCAGCTAGCCACTTTCCCGCCAGCCTGTGCCCTTCACTTCCAGCAACATACCTGCGGCGGCCGTCAAAGTTGTTGCGGGGGGCGCAGCTTGTTGTATTTGTACGCTTTTGTTCCTATTTTGGTGTGGGTGCCATGCATGCGACAAAAATGCCTTAAATAAGAACAAAAAACAAAACCACGCCCAATGATTTTTGTGGTGGCCGAGATGCCTCTTCCCCTGGAAGTCGGCGCTTGGCCATTTCCCTTCCATCAAACACAGGAAGGACCATCGTAGCACTGCAAAGAAAACGCCTCTGGTTCCTTCAGAGACAGAGCCTTTGCTCATGCGGTCATACATGCTCCAGACCCAGAATAAGATTTCTTTGGTCTGCCCTTGCCCTATCAACGAATACCACGAAAACATGGTCATAACTTTGGACCACCCTTTGCCAAGACCGACCACCGGCACGCCGTCTCCATGGACGGCGAGCGGCACAACCTTGGACTTGTAATCGGCAACGTCCCGGATGGGGTGGCTCTCCATCTGTGGATGAGAATCCACTGCGCTCCAAAATCGTTGCAGGGTTTGCTCATCAGGAAGAACAGACGATCGCCAAGTTTCTGGGTAGTCCCGCCACAAAGACGCGAAGAGCTGGTGTGGCAAGAGCATTCCCTGCAGCGACTCGCCGAAAGGCAGGGCGAAGGGAACTCGAACTCGAAATGGCTCTGGTAGTTGGCTCAAGTGCTCGACTTTGTTCATCAGGTCAGCATGGCACTTGTTTTTGTAAGCGCCGTTGGTGCCTATGCCAGCAAGGACGCGCAAGTCTCCAAGGACTTGGCCATTTTCTATAGAGGCTTCCAAGTCTCGAACAGCCAGGGCAGCAATTTCTTGGATCAGTTGGGGAGACATAGCCCCCCAAGCAAAAAGTTCCAGGAGGAGCGCGGCAAGCTGGCTTTCATTGGTGAAATTGCCTGCCTGTTCGTTGGCGGTGGCTTTGGCCATGCGCTGCCTGATTCCCCCAATCTTTCTGCGCTTAGGTAAGCGATCCATGGCGCGGCTGGGTGAAAGTGTGAAGCAAGTCTTGTTTATATGTTCAAACAATGCTCAGCGTGGTAAAATCAGCGTTTTCTGCTCAATTGACAAACCCATGCAACAATTGACAAATCCTGCTCCTTTCCGCTCAAAGGTTACCTTTGTGTGTGTATATGAAGAACTTTGTGCGTCGCAGTGTTCTACGCAACATCAAGGAAACAGCATATGTCTCTCAGGGTGTCTCTCAGGGTATCTCTCAGGGTGTCTCTCAAGGTGTGCGCAGCTACCAAGCGTTTGTCTCTCAAAAGGGCCACAGCGCGTGTGCCTCTCGAGGCTCAGCAATGTTTTGCGCCGCATTCACGGGTGTGCCTGAAGTATATTCTTGCGCTTATAGCTGCTGTGGCCAGGTGGAGCCCCGTAAGGTGCTTCAAAACACAAAAACGGAAGCAGCGGCCTCAGTTGCGCCTTGCCTTGAGGATGCCCTTGACGCTTTCGATCTCCCTGTTGTACTTGTCAACGTCCCGGGCAATGTCAAGCAAGAAGTTGTCCAAGGCGCCTTTGGTGAGTGGGCCATCGGTGTTCGGGAGTTCCTTCCAAGTCTTGACGTGTTCAATCTGGCTCTGGTGCTTGGTCAGGTCGGCGTAGGCAGCCTTGAGGGCTCCCTCCTTCTCCGCCAAGCCCCTTTCCTTGGAAAGCTTCAAGCCCTCTTTCAGCAACTTGTCGCACGCCGTGGCTGCCTTGGCCAGCGTCTTGAGGAACCCTTCAGGCAGATGAGCATCCTGTTCAAGCCGAGTCTGATCAGCCTTAGCCCACAAGTCTTGCAGCGCTGGTGGGGACACAGTTGTTGCAGCTTTACTTCTCCAAAGGAATGTCCAGAGTAAGAATAAACTGGAAAAGGGCGAATGGATGCTAGCTTTGCAATGTTTATCCCCCATCCAATTGTTTCAGGAAACTGTTTCTCTCAAGGTACCCACAACCAGCGTAAACCATTCATTTTCCTTGTGAGAGCGTTGCCTTGAGAGCACAAAGACTCACCTTGAGAGCGACCACACACTTTGAGAGAAACGATAAACTGTGAGAGCCAAAAACACGTTCAGAGCAATGAAGCGACTGACAGCACCGACACAGAAACCCTGAGTGTGACAAATAGTGACAAAAGGCAAGCCCCGAGAGCAACGCCCGGACCCTGCCTTCTTGCAGACCCACTCCCACTTCATCTTCGACATGAGCCCCGCCAACGTGTGGGCCTCCTGGCTTTTGAGCTTCTTGGACCCCTCAACTGTTTCACCACGTTCGTTGGTCTTGACCTCCATGGTTTGCAGCTCACGGAAGCTTAGGTACTCCATACCCGCATCGTCCTTGTGCGACTGCAACTCGCCCTTAGCAAGGCTAGCCTCCATGGCCCTGGAGTCGCCATGGAAAACGGAAGCCAACATGATCCCCCGCGGCATTCCCTTCTTCTTGTCCTTGGCGACGTGTTGGACGTAGATCTTCTGGTACTCTTTGAACTGGTGAGACTCCGTGTTCATCTTGTAGGATCCATCAGTTTGCTTGTTGAACAGTCCATTGATCAGATTCGTCTGGAACTGCCGTTGGCTCTGCGCTTTCTTGGACTCGATTTGCCACATGTGAACCACAGCTAGCGGCAATGCCCCAGCCTTCATTAATTTGCCGAATTTCTCGGCTTTTCCTTTGTCGCGCAATTGGTTCTCTTCCTCATCATCCTTGGACGAAGCAGCCGTCTTGATGTCATCCACCATGGCATTGATGGTCAGCTTGTTCGCAGCTGGCTTTTTCGTGGGCGCACCAGACGTAGCCTCGCTGGCCGCAGGCCTCTTCATAGCTGGCATGGCCAAGCGGGGAATTGGCAATGTGCTGTTTCTTTGCACAGCGGCTGGATGCTGAACAAGGCAGGCAGAGGCAAAGCAACTCAATGTGTGACACACCTCTCATGGTTCAAGGGGAAGGGCGGCCGCTGCCCTGGAAACACATCCCACCCTCACAGTTTCGAGCACACCTTTTTGTTTGAAATTCACATGTGTTCTGAACACGAACAGGCAAGACGTGCGATTATAGTTTGGCCTTCAGTAATTGGCTAGACCCTACATGAAACAAGGTCGGGAGCATGTCGCTTGTGAGTGCGTTACACTTGATCACCAGCGCATTCCTTGAAGCTATGAGACGCCGTTGGTATCTTGACGCACTTCTACGCGCTGGGATACAAGCAGCTGACGATGTAGAAGAAGAACCGCCTGTAGAAGATGAAGACAACAAGACTATCTTTTCAGACGAAGGCAGCAACTGCAGTGAATCTGTTGCAACAATTGTTCCAGAACAAGCTGAGTTGCCCAGGGAAGAACAAGCTGATACTCTTCAAGAACAAGCTGAGTTGCCCAGGGAAGAACAAGCTGATACTCTTCAAGAACAAGCTTACTTGCACAGGGAAGCCTCACCTGCGCCTGCATTGTGTAGTAGTGAGGATGCCTGCAAGGGCGCTGAGCTGGGACCGCAGGAAGCATCTAGTTCTTCTAGCGCATGGCAGTTCATTTTGAATGGCCAGGCATGCTCTTCAGGTAAAAAGTGGAATAGCCATTTCCCTGAGGTGGCAACGATTACGTGGGTGGGGGGCGAGCAAATCTCTATCAGAAGGGTGGCGTGGGGGTCGCAAAGAATTGTGTATGAATATCCACCTGGAAAGGTCATCAAGTTTGCGCGAAGCCTGTCAGATAACGAACCTGACATGAAGCTGAGCCTGTGGGCTCCTGACCTAGCGCCTGGCGTTTATGGTAGCTGGCATGGCACCTGCTCATTTGAGGGGCACATGGCATTCCCGTTGCACGCGGTGGTGCAAGATCGCTTTGAAACTGCTGAGGAGTATTTGGAACGGCATCCTCCCGCTGATGTTTACTTCGCTGAGCACGTTGTTGCTATTTTGGCGCGCGCGACCCTTGCAGGCGTTCGGGTGATGGACGTTGGCTTTCGTAACCTCGGAGTTCGTGAACGCGGCGAGCTTGAAGTTGTATTTATTGACGCTGGCCACTTTACATTTGACTCGAGCAATACATTGTATATGCCTGGTAAAAAAAGAACCAAGGGTGCTTTTGCGAGCATTAAGCACTACTTCGGCAAAGACGTTGCGGATGCGCTGATGCAGCTTACACAGGACCAAGGACACCACGCCATTAGGGTACTTGAAGCTCTGAGCGAGCGCTTCCTCAGGAGGTGTGAGACGTGAGAGTGGCGAAAACAAGACTCGGGGGAAGTTGGGGAGGTGACGTACTCAGTGCAAAAGGTGAGAGGCGTAGTTTGCGCAGTGGTTTGCTCACAACATGTTCCTCTCAGTCACTTTCGATGTCGCTTCTCACCCCTGTGAGCCCAAACAAACGAGCCCAATCCTGCTGGTTGAAAATCAAACTAACCTAAAGTGGAAACTCTTTTGACGATTGCATTTGTTGGAGAAACACCTTTGCGCCAGAGAGACCGCGCCGTGAGAGAGACACTTTGAGAGTGGTCTGCAACCTTGAGAGATGGCACCTTGAGAGGAACCAAAACATATTGGTTTCCTAAAGAATCTTAACGCCCCCAAGCCCCTCCCAAGACTGTTCCTCTCAAAATTCACAACCATTTTAGTACAGTTTTTCATTGCCACATTTAAGGGAGTTGAAAGGGGGGTCGAAGTTTGGTCGAATGTTGGTCGAAACTTCGACTCGCAGTTTGGTCGTAGTTTTACATGATCATATCATAAAACATTGGTATTTACAGTGTTTTAACAAAACTGCGACCAAACTACGACCAAAGTGCGATCAAACTACGGGTCGAAGTTTCGACCAACATTCGACCAAACTTCGACCCCCCCTATGTGGAGAGACATGTTGTCAACGTATGTTTCTGGAAACTCAGCTTTGTTTTTTACTGGGAAATCGATATCTAAGAACAAACTCGGGGCTGCGGGGCATGACGAGCCTCAAGTTGCTTTGGCGCAGCAGGGGCATTCCGGCTCTCAAACAAGTTATCATGCTTGTGGGCGCGTAGCTGTGGCCATGGGAGTGGTGGCCAGTGTTACACTGGAACTCTAGCTTCATTATGGCAAAATAGACCCATTGTTGTTTTTCTCTCAGGAGAGCGATCTGTGTCGGCAAAGCGCCCGGCCTCACTTCTTGGTCTTTGTCTTCTTAGTAGATGATGAGGACGCGCCCTTGCCACTGTTGTTTGTTCCTTGGCCACCCTTGTCCTTTGCCTTGCTCTTCCCCTTTCCGCACTCTTCCTCCTGCATGTTGCAGTTGCCCTCCACAGACTTCTCCTCCTTGTCTTGATTCTTGTTGTCCTTGATGAGATTGAGCAAGCTGTCGGCAAGGCTGGCAGTGACGGGGCTGAGGAATTCTGGCAAGGTTCCCCGGGTGCTTCCATCGTTCATGACTGCGAAGCCAACAGGTGGCCCCAACTCATCGCCATCTTCAGCATCAAGAGCATCAAGATCAAGCATTTGGGAGTCGCCCTCAAAGTGTTGCGAGGACATGGCGCGATGGAATGAGCTGTGCAGCAGCTATGCGTGCGCAATGTCTCCCAAACGCCTGCGTGTGGCAAAGGTCAGCACAAACAAGGAGAGAAACCGTCGAAACATGTATAAGGGTTTGGGGCCATGAGAAAGTTTACCGCCTTTCACGTCGACTGTGAGTGCTTAAGCGTGCCTTGAGAGCAAACTTCAAAGGCTTACTGTTGCTTGAGGCCTCATGTGATTTGCGTGGCTCCAGCCCCCCAACTCAATCAAATGGCGTTGGCTTCCAACAAAGGAGGGTTGGATTTGGTTTGCGCCGTGAAGGATACATTATCCCTCTCAGCAGTGTCCTGACAGCGTGTTGCCCCTCATAGTTTCTCAAGGATCTCAAGGCAACCCTCAAGTTGTTTTTTTGAAGTAGCTCCACACAATTCTCTCAAACAGTCTGTTGTTTAGGGTATCTCTCAAAGTTCTCTCAGGGTTTCTCAAGGTCTCTCTTACTACAGTTTCTCTCAAGGTCACTCTCAAGGTGTCACTCAAGATCCCTCTCAAGGTGTCTCTCAAGGTGTCTCTCAAGGTGTCTCTCAAAGTGTCTCTCAAGGTGTCTCTCAAGGTTTCCCTCTAAAGGTTTCCTGGGGGCTTCTCTCAATGTGTCTTTCAAGGTTCCTTGACTTGAGCCTTGAGGTGTCTCTCTCAAGAAGTTTGGCAGCGCTTGTCTTTAGATCACACTCATGCATACAGCGCTTTGCAGACTCATCTCCTAAGTCTTCTAGAGGTGTGCCCCCTGACAGCTCAGGATTTATGACCCAAAGCTTGGCGCTCAACGTATCTCAGCACAGCAAGTTTGAAAACAACACTAGCGCGCCTTTTTCCTTTTTCACTCCAATGTGTACATGCGTTAGCTTCGCCTCCGCCTCCTCCGCCCACGCGAGCGATCTCTGCCACGGGAAGACCAGGGCCTTGTTCGCCTCCTGCGCGCTGAGCGCGAGTCCGAAGCCGCCGATGATGCTGGGCTCCTCTGAACCTGTAATGATGGCGATGGCAACGCAGGCTCGAGCTTGACAGGCCCGACTGGAAGTGGCAGCAAGGTGCCCGCCTCTGCATCTGTCTCTGGCGTGGTAGGCAAATCGTCGGAGTCGTCCGCGTCTTCCGTTGGATCAACCATGTAGTCATCATGAGTGCAGCGCTCCTCCGTCTCAAGTGTATCTGACACAGGTGATGCAGGAGCTGGAGGGCCTGGAGGAGCTGGAGGGGCTGGAGGAGCTGGAGGAGGTGGAGGAGCTGGAGGGACAAGGTCAACCGGGCCCCGCCTGCCACAGCCGCTTGGTGAAGCTGCGCCATGCCCCGCTGCGCCACGCCCCGCTGCGCCACGCCCCGCTGCGCCGCGCCCCGCTGCTGCCCCGCGCCAAGAAGGTGGCCCTGAGGCAGACTTGGCTTGCGAACCCACGATCGGCGCCGCAGGAGCTACCGGAGCCAGGTTGACAGGGTAAACAGCGCCGTCTGTTCGCGGGCGAGCTGCCTCCGCGACAACTGGGTACTTTGACAGGAAGTAGGTTCCGGCCAGCGACACCGCCGCATTGTGAACTTGAGCCCACGTTTCGAAGGTCAAGAAGAAGACAGACGGTTTGTCTGCCACCAGCGCGCCCTTCCGGACGGGGTGTATATGAAGAAGGCCGTAGCCCAGCCCCCGTTGCCGCAGCTCTGCTTCCAAATCCGCCGGGGTGTATTGCGCAAGCACATTCTTTAAGAACAGCCTGCACGGGGGCTCAGCCATGGCAAAGATCACAAGCGTACCAGTTGTGTTTCAGCTGGTCTGCATGCAGGCAGCGGTGTCGCCCAGGAGCTGTGCTTGTTGGCTAGCTTGTGTTTCCTGTGTTTCCTTTGTCTTTGAGTATACTTGCTCACGTTGTCCCTCAAAGTATAGTCAGAGCCTAAAGATTCAAAACAAACCGATCTTCTCAGATGCATTCACTCACACAGCCTGCGCCTGTCGCACACCCCGGGGGCATCACAAGCAAGCACAGGTGGTAAAACATCATGACGGCTCACAGGGGACAGTGGCGTAACAGGGTTTGTAATTCGTAGGCTGTACATAGGCGCTTGTTGTTCTCGAGTCACACGCACATACGCAAGGGTGCATGAAATGGCTCTCCCATGGCGCTGTCAAAAGTGCTTTGGTTCCTCTCAGGGTGCCATCTCTCAAGGTTGCAGGCCACTCTCAAAGTGTCACTCTCACGGTGCGGTCTCTCTGGGGTAAAGGTGTTTCTCAAACACAAAGGCAATTGTCAAAAGGGGTTCCAGTGACTTTAGGTTAGCTTGATTCTTCCACCCACCAAGTTCATACCAGTTACCCTATAAGGTCATTTCTAGAGCCTTATCTTCAAGGCAAATTCCAAACAAACGCCCCCAAGCCCCTCCCAAACTGTTACCACACAGAGTCACTGAAGACACCACCTTGAGAGACACCACCTTGAGAGACACACCAAAAACCTTGAGAGACGCCACACCGTGAGAGACACGGCGCCTTGAGAGACACTACACCTTGAACCACCTTCTGAGAGACACCGCGCCTTGAGCGACACCATCTTGAGAGACACAACGCCTTGAGAGACACCACGCCTTGAGAGACGCCATGCCTTGAGAGACACCACCTTGAGAGACACTACCTTGAGAGACACCTAAGGACAGAGAGAGAGAGAGAGAGAGAGAGAGCGCGACAGAGAAAGAAAGAAAGAAAGAAAGAAAGAAAGAAGGAAACAACAAGAGAGTACACCTGGGACACTCGCAACTTCCGGTCGCCCAGCGCAGCAGCAAGCTCCTGAAGTTTCCCTCCCCGGCTCTCAGAGGCATTTGAGACGATGCACTTGACATATTCACGGCTGTTGACAGGCGCATTTCATAGCATGACACGGCCAACATTTGGTCATGAACAACTGATTGATCCACTGATCACAGCATGAAACGGCGAAACATTCTGGTGGAAACTGAGGAGGTAACACTCATGCGCGCGCACAGCAGAAGAATATAACCCCACATCAAAGGAAATGCGCGGAGCCTCAATGGACCTTGTTCTTCTTTCAGTCAACATCCGGGGGCTCCACCACATCGGCTTTAGCCTTCTTGAGAAGGGGCCAGGCTTGATTGAAGATGTTTCCGGCCTTGGCATGAGCAGCCCTTGCCGCGGAGCCAAGAGTTTCAGCATCCTCACAGCCCTGGGCCCTCATGGAGTTCTTTGTGTCGTAATAGGCCTTGGACACAAATCTGTTCCTTGCCACTTGCCTGGAAACATCGCATTTGGCCGGGTCTGGAACCACTTCGGGCACTCGCAAAACGAACTGGTCTTGCTCCTTGCTGCTCGATGCCGGGGGCTGTCGTTTCACACCAGCTGATTTTGCATGTTTCGCGTCCTTTGCCTTGGCGCCGCTGGATGTGGCTTTGGCAGCAGGCTTTGTGTTTTTGCCTGAGTTGGAATCCTTGCCCTTCTTTTTGTCTTTGCCCTTCCCCTGTCCTTTTCCTTTCCCTTTTTTGCTGCCTTGCCCCTGCTTCTTTCCCGTTGGATTGATGCTCTTCTTGACCATGTTCAGCCTTTGCTGCTGCGACTTTCCTTCTTTGCAAATGGGCGATGCAGACTGGGCTTCCTCAAGAATCTTCAGGTCCACATCGGAAAGGGAAGGTTTGAGAGGGCCACAATTTTCTGGGGTTGGCGAGGCTGTAGGCTTGAGGTCATTGAGCGCGGAAGCCGTCTTCTCATTCTCGTTGCCGTACTTGGACAGGACACTGTCAAAGATGTCCTCGGGGTTCAAGGGGCCTTTTGCTTCCGTTGGGACAAGGGCATAGGGCTCCAACGCGGCTGAGCTCTCATGGTCGGATGCGGGCTCTGTGATTGTAGCTACTTGCTCCTCAGTGGGGCCCATCTTGACACACATGATGTCCAGCACAGAGTCCAGCATTGTTTTCTGGCTGTTGTCGGCTCTCTTGAAGGCACGTTCCTTTGCATCTGGCTGCTGCTTCAAGGTGCGAAAGTGAGACAAGCCCATTCTCACCGTGTCATCAACCCAGTCGACAAAGTCGACCGTTGCTTTGCGAGTGAAGTTCACTTTTTGACCCTCCTCTAAGCGAGTGACGCCTAGCTTGTGCTTCTTGCCGGAGATGATGCTGTTGGGAGCAATTTTGATGTACTCTTTGAAGAGGGGTGCCAAAGAAGCCATCCAAGCCACTGGCGTCGCTGACTTCCATGAAACATTGGCGGGCGGGCTGATCAGCTTGAAGATATTCTTTTCGTTCTTCTCCTGGATCAGCTTCGTCAGGGGTTCCATCAGGTCACTGACGCCAACTGATGGGTCAGCAATCAAGCGGGATTTGGCTACGAGCATGCTTGTGTGAAACCCACAGGCTGTCACACCAACTACCTGTGAACAGAAAACTGCGGGTGAACGGAGGTTGGAAAAGCCGCGAGGCCACATAATACAATGCGCATGAGATGTGCACTTCACACGTTGACCATGCGGATGAACCGATTCCCGCAGACCTTTTTATGCTTTGAAGGAGAAAAGTCGCCCCGGAGGTTTGCAGGTTATGAGCCCAAGCCGCTCGCGCACATGGAGGTGATGAGGCGGCGACGGTCCGGCCAGGTAAGCCCTGGCGGGGAAGTCGAGGAGAGCCGGGCACTGGCCGGGGGCGAGCTGGTGGCGGACGAGGGAGAAGATCCTGAGATGGGTGAGCCGATGGAGGGTGATGACGCCCTGGAGGTTCACTCGGCAGATGGCCGTGCATCCACCAGGGAGGCATCAACGGCAAGATCGGCGAGGAGCTCATCGAGGACGAGGGAGACGTCACCGAGGGCCCTCAGGCCGGGCATGGATGATGAGCCTTTGGTGGAGAGAGAATCGAGCTCTACGGCCTCTAGGCAAAGGAGCGCTTCAGCGCAGAGCTCTATGGCATCTGCGAAGCCAGGGAGTACCACGAGGTCGGCATCTAGGAGAGCGGGCTCTATGGAAAGGGCCGGTGATGGCCCGAAGGCAGGAGCGGAGGTAAATCCCTTTTGGTCCAAGAGGGTGCAGGAGGAGGTGAGGCTTCGTGAAGCGAGGCCGGAAGGACTGCCACCGGTCCCGGAGTCAGGTGATGAGGAGGAGCCGGTCAGGACACCTTTGAAGGCTGCGGAGGGAGAAGCAGCCGCGAAGAGGAATCGGGCCAGGGCCTTCAGGTCGCCGGAGGAGCGGTTGGCGGATGAGAAAAGGGAGTTGGCCTTGCAGGCGGTCAAGAGGGATCTGAGACGGATCGGAGGAGAGGGTCCGCCGGAGGAGGGCGGGCGGAACAAGGGGCCTTCAGGTGGAGGCGGAGAGGATTGGGATGGCGCCGGAAGCGCAGGAGACAAGGGAAGGCCAGCCACACCTGAGGACCGTCTGGAGGGGGAACTCAGCAGGGTGATGATCGAGGAGTACGGTGCGGTCAATATGAACCTGGCTGAGGCGTTGCGGCAACGGAATGAGCTGCGACATAAGGTGGAGCGACTGGAGCTGGAGAAGATTGTGGTGGAAGCGGAGGCCGAGCAGAACCGGAGGATGGCGGAGCTGTGGGAATCACGGGCGCGGCAGGCTGAGAAGCATGTGGAGCTCTTGACGGACCAGATCACGGTGCTGGAACAACGGCCTCAGCAATTTCACACGCCGCAGCAAGAGGAGGAGCCGCAGCCACCGAGGCCGGAAACCCCCCCACCACCGCCTCCGGGAATTCGATCCAAGAGGCAAAAGCTGGAGATGACGCCGGGTGGCACCAGGGTGCCGCAGGATCCACCCCCTTATGATCATGAATGGCCAAACCCAGAAAACGGTTGGGTCATGGACGGGGTGAGTTACAAGCCGGCATGGGGGCGCTCGAGGTCTACGTCAAGGGAGGAGAAGCCGGCGGCAAGCAGACCGAGGTGGACAAGGTCGAGGTCGACTTCCAAGGACGGTGGTGAGGCACGGAAACCCGAGGAAGGGAAGCCAGCAATTCCAGTGGCGCCCCTGCTACAGCAGAAGCCAAAGAGTCGGCCGGAGGTCAAGGAGATGCCCAACGAGACTGGACGGGCTACGGATCTGCCGGAGCTGGTGGGCGACGGAAGCCCGCTGACCTTTGGGGACTGGATGGCCACGATCGACCACTACATGAAGGACATTTCGACCTACAGCGCGATGTGGTGGGAGGAGGTGTGCGCTAGTGCGAAGGAGGCCTACGCGGAGTGGTTGGTGGCGAGCCCGTTGCAGAGACTGCGCATCAAGCCGGAGCTGCCGCTGGTCTGCATGGACTTGCCTCGCACTGAGCAGAGAGGGGTGGCCATGGTCCTCAAGGCGCTCCCGGAGAGCGTAAAGAAGGAGCTGGTGGCCAACAGGCAGTTGAGCATGGTGAACATCATCTATCGCCTGTACATCTTGTACCAGCCAGGAGGAGCCTCTGAAAGGCAGCAGATCCTGAACGCGCTGCTGCGCTGCTGGACACCAAGGGCGGGAACGCTTCGGAGGTAGCTAAGCAGCTGAGGTCGTGGAGGCACTGGAGGAAACGGGCGCTGGAGCTGGGAGTGGCGTTGCCGGATGCCACGTTGTTGGTGTCGGCCCTGGACAAGTTCGCTGCGGCTCTGTCGAAGCTGGATCAGCAGAGCAGCTACCGAATGTCCACGGTGAGAGCGGAGCTGAACCTGGACACGAGGCCGACTCAGGAAGCGGTGGAGAGCTTCGCGGAGTACCTCCAAGCGGAGTCCGAGACGGCGGAGTTGGCCAAGGGCGGCAAGGAGACCGCTCCCAAGGTGAAGGCGATGGGTGGTGCAGGAAAGGAGGAGGCTGGACCCTGGAAGCCATCGAGTGGTGGTGGGACTCCCGGGAAGCCGAGGGTGGTGGATTTGTCGAGGGCGTGCAAATGGTACGCGACCGACGCGGGTTGCAGGTTTGGCAAGAACTGCAAGTTTGCCCATGTGTGGGACAGCCTGGATCGGCAAAAGGAGCGGTGCTGGAACTGTGGGAGTTTGGAGCATCGCAAAGCGGAGTGCCCGCGGCCTGGGCCCCAAGGTGGCCCGGGAGGAGGTCAAGCTGCGGCTGGAGGGGGCGAAGGAGCCAAGAGGAGAGCCGGAACACCGCCGGGAAATAAGGGGGCGGTGAGGAAGGCTGCTGGAGGAAAGAGCCATGCGGCGGAACCGGTGGTGGAAGAAGAAATGGAGGAGGTCGTTGTTGAGGAGACCGGTGGGAAGGACAAGCTGATGGCAGAGGCGACGCAGCTGTTGAAGAGCCTCAGGATGAAGAAGCTCAAGGCGGCGAAGCTGTCAAAGATCGGGGAGTGCCAAAGTTGGGGGCTTCTTGATGGAGGGGCCACGCATGCGCTCAGGCAAGCGCGGAAGGGGGAGACAGGGGAGGACCGCATGGTGGAGCTTGCGGACGGCCGGGAGGTGGCGATGCAGATGACGGAGGGTCACACTTTGATCTGCAAGGAAGCCACGCAGGTCATTGTGCCGCTTGGAGCGTTGTACCTGCTGGGCTACAGGATCCGCTGGGAGGAGGGTATCTGCTGCATCGAGCATGCGAGCCGAGGCCCGTTGCCGGTGAGGATGAGGCAGTTTTGCCCGGAAGTCCCGACGGAGGTGGCTCTGAGGTTGGTGGAGGAACTGGAGGAGTTCAACAAGGGGTTGCTCAGGAGGGCGGCGACAGCGGCGACCAAGAGCATGAGGAAGCCGGACGTCAAGAAGGGCCTGTGCGGCGGGTGGCGGAGGCGTGGAAGAAAGGAGAGATGGAGAAGGTGAAGGGGGAGTTCGAGCAGCTCTTCCCGGAGGTGCCGGTGGCGCTGCTGGAGAGGGCCCTGGGCACAGGAGAAGGAAGGGGAATCGCCTGGAACCGGGCGGCGAGGAGGAGGCATGCCAAGGCGACAGGGTTGATCCTGCATCTCTTCGCCGGAAAGAGTGCGAAGAAGTTCAACTACGGGCAGTGGGACAGGGAGATCATTGCGGTGGACATCCTGTCGGGCCAGGATTTGCTTGAGGAGGACACCTTCGGGTACCTGGCTGGTTTGGCGGCGGAGGGAAGGACGGAGGGGGTCATGGGTGGACCGCCGTGTCGGACGTATTCCTACTGCCGGCACTTTGAGCCTGGCCCTTATCCGGTCCGAGGAAGAGGAGAAGAGCGGTTTGGCTATGAGGAGCTGAGCGAGGTGGAAGCAAAGAAAGTGGAGGGCGACAGCGTCTTGATGCTGCGCATGTGGATCCTGGCGGTGCTGGCGAATGGTGGCCGGGAGCTGGTGGGTCGGAAGGCATGGATGGTCAAGGAGCACCCGGAGGACCCGAGGAGCTTTGTCAGTGAAGAGGAGTGGGAGAGGGCCAAGGCCCGGGGGGGCGAACCGCCTTCGATCTGGGATTGGCCGGAGGTCGCGGCGATGGAGGAGGTGCTGGGACTCATCAGGGTGAAGTTCGACCAGGGTGCGATGGGCCACATAAAGAGGAAGCCGACGATGCTGTTGACCAGTATCAAGGACCTACGGCAGCTGGACGGCATGAGAGGACCTGGAGTTGGAGGAGCGGGGAACCGCGAATCCAGCAGCTGGGCAGAATGGGCGCCGGGGTTGGTGGCGGCGTTGGACGAGGCGATCAAAAGGGAGGTGGTGGCAGCGGCAAGAATGGCAAAGGCATCGGCAGAGGAGATGTGGAAGAGCCACGTCGAGAATGGCCATACCCCGTTTCGCCGAGACTGCAGGGCCTGCATCCAGGGGGGACTCAGAGGAAGGAGCCATCGGAAGAGGAGTCACCCGGCCTTGGCCACTTTGGCCATCGACGTGACGGGCCCGTTCAAGACGTCTAAGGAGGGGCATCGCTATCTGTTGGTGGGGTCGTACGTCACGGCGGTGGCGGAGAACATGGCCAAGGAAGATGAGGTGGAGAAGGAAGCCAGGGAAGAAGGGGAAGACCCGAGTGAGGACCCATTTGAGGAGATGTTTGATGAGGAAGGAGCCTTGAGGATAGAAGGTGAGGATAGAGAAGTGAGGGTAGAAGGTGAGGAGAGAGGAGCCGGGAGGGTAGAAGGTGAGGAGAGAGGAGCCGTGAGGGTAGAAGGTGAGGAGGACGAGAGAAGAGAAGAAGAGCATCCAGCTCCGGGGGGGCTGGAAGGTACGGTCACAAGGACCATCATGTTGGTGGAGCCGCTGAAGACCAGGAGAGCAGCGGAGGTGATTGCGGCTACGCAGTCGATGGTTGCCAAGCTTCGGTGGTGGGGTTTCGAGGTGACGAGACTCCATTCTGATCGAGGACGGGAGCTGGTGTCGACAGCGTTGAGGAGGTGGGCGGTGAGTCATGGGCTGTACAAGACGTTGTCAAGCCCAGATGAGCCGCAAGCCAATGGCCGGGCGGAGGCAGCGGTTGGCTGGGTGAAGCGGAAAGCACGGGCGCTGCTGCTGGCGGCGGGGGCCAACGCCAATTTGTGGCATGGGGCAGCGTTGCAAGCGGTGGAGATCAGGAACCGGAAGATCATGCGAGAGATGGGTTCTCCACAGCTGCAGCTGCCGGTCTTCGGTCAAAAGGTGGTGGTGAAGAAGAGGAGATGGAAGAGAGAGGCTTGGGAGGCGATCACGCAGAACGCCACCTATGTGGGGCCGTGCCCGGACATGACCTTCGGTTTGAGGGTGATGGATCAAGGGGGGAGCATCTACACGGTGTCACAGGTTGTGCCGGAGCCGAGGGACCAGAAGGTGGACATCCCGGTGGTGGGTGAGCTGTGGACCAGGAGAAGGAGGCTGCGAGGAAAGCAGAGAGATGAGGAGGCTGGAGGAGCTGAGGAGGAGCCGAGAATCGGTAAGGTCGAAGGAAGTGAGGAGCAGGTGGAGGTGTCCTTGGACCCGGAGTGGGTAGGGGTCGGGAAGGACTGGATCGAGGCGATGGCAAAAAGACAGGTGGTGTGGTCGAGAGAGAAGGATCGGTGCCTGGAGTTGGTCATGGATGACTTGGAGATGGGGGGCACCGGAGAGGAGTGGGCTGAGGTGCTGGGAAGGTTAGACATCCAGCAGAGCTGCACGGAAGAGGAGATGGTGGAAGTCACCCGCGAGGAGCGCCCAAAGGCAGGACTGAGGGCGATGGATGTGGTGGCGGAAGAGGATGTTCCTCCAGACGAAGATTATCGGGCTGGAGCAGGTGAGGAGAGAGATGGAGCTGTGGGTGCCGACGATGAAGAAGGAGGTCGGTGCGTTGCTGGAGAAGACAGCCATACGAGAGGTGAGAGAAGAAGAGGTGGATAGATGGGAGAAAGAAGGTGAGGCGGTGCAAAGAGCGCCGGGAAAGGCGGTGTTCACCCGCAAGTCAGGTGATGGGAGGCGGAAGTGCCGCGCGGTTGTCTGCGGCAACCAAATCCAGGAAGAGGTGGAAGGAGGGGCTGACGTGTACGCATCCGGCATGGAGGCTGGCACGGTTCGTGCGCTGCTCCGAAAGGCGGCGGCTATGAGATGGTCGGTGGGCAGCTTAGACATCAGAACGGCGTTCTTGAACGCCCCGAGGAGGTCGTCCCATCGGGTGGTAGTGAGACCGCCGAGGATCCTCATCGATGCGAAGGTGGTGGAGCCGGGCGTCATGTGGGAGGTCACGAAGGCGCTCTACGGGCTGAGGGCTTCACCAGCCGATTGGGGGGCGCACCGGGATGATACCCTCAGGAGGTGGAAAGTGGACATCGGTGGGGGACAGGTGCTGGTATTGCAGCAGGCCTTTGCCGATGAGAATCTGTGGAAGATCAGATTGGGAAAGACCACGGTGGGGTTCATCTGCTGCTACGTGGACGACATGATGATCATCGGGGAGCAGAGCATCGTGGAGGTGATGGCGGGTCACATCAAAAAGGAGTGGGACGCCACGGACCTGGAGTGGGCCAATACCGAAAAGGCGTTGAAGTTCTGCGGGGTGGAGGTGATGGTGAAACCAGGAGGAGGTGGAGAAATCCTCGTGGGACAGGAGGATTACATCAAGGATGTGATCAACCGGTACGGGAGTGAGGTGAAGGAGAAGCTCATCCCGGTACCGAAGGAGATCGAGAAGGACGGGGAGGACGAGGAGCAGGACACGGAGATGGTCCGGAGAGCACAGACGCTGTCGGGAGAGTTGTTATGGGCGACCCGGACGAGACCAGACATCAGCTATGGCGTGAATCGCATCAGCCAGCTGATTGCGCGGCAGGCGAGGCGGGCCTATGACATGGGAATCTACCTGCTGGGCTTCCTCAAGAAGACGATGGAGTGGAAGTTGGAGTTCGGTGCCGCGGCGGAGGGCCACGGGGAGAATGGGGAGTACGTGTATGAGAGGGGCATGAACACGGTGGAGGTCTATGCGGACGCAGGTTTCGGGCCGGATGGAGGCCGCTCGCAGCAGGGGGTCATCGTATGTTATGGTGGCTGCCCAATCCATTGGACGAGCACGAGGCAGCCGTTTGTGGCAAGATCGACCGCGGAGGCTGAGTTGTTGGCAGCCATGGAGGGGGTGCTGCAAGGGGAAGCCTGGGCGGAGATCATCGCCGACCTGGAGGACAGGAAGGTCGCATCGGTGTGGGACAGGGCGGGCATCGATGTGGAAGGGCGGGACCAGCTGAAGTCGTTGAAGCTGGTGATGATGCAGGACAATGCGGCAGCGGTCACGCTACTGCAGGGCCCAGGTGGGTCATGGAGGACGAGGCCACTGAAGATCCGGGCCAGGTCGGCCAGGGAGAGATTTGAGAATGGCTTCTGGGCGCTGCAGCACTTGCCGGGCGAGACGATGTTGGCGGACATCGGTACCAAGGCCTTGGGAAGCTCTCGCTTGAGAGCACTGGCCGAGATGATGGGTATGAAGATGGGCGAGAACGACGCGATCCCGGAGAAGGATGAGGACCTTGTGAAGGTCGGGGAGGGGAACGCGGCCAAGGTGAGGGCGGTGCACAGTATCGAGCATGAGCGAGGCCTGAAGGTCTTGACGGGCATCACGTGCATTATGCTGGCTGATGCAGCGGACATGGAGGATGAGGAGGCTTCCCAGGAGGAGCTTCTGTTTTGGACGGCGCTTCTGGTGGCGGTGGTGGCCGCGTGGGAGGCGCTGAAGTGGAGTGCGAGAAGGGCAGTAGGCGCGGTGCGGAACCTGCAGAAGGGGGAGGATTGCGGGAGTATGTCAACTACCGGAGGTGGAGTGAAGGTGAAGACTATGCAGGGTGGTAAGGAGAGGGCAAGGCAGAGGTTGCTTGAGAAAAGGGCAGACAGAGAGAGCTCCGAAGAAGGGCAGGAACGGAGCACAGAAGGAGGAGGAAGGCCGGGCAGCAGTAGTTATGCAGGGTGGAAAGTTGGAGGTGGAGATGTGAGGCAGCCCGGGTTGGCGCCGGAGAAGAGTTCTGCGGCGGAGTGGAAGGTTTCCTTGGATGAGGATGAGACAGTGGTCTGGGAGGATGTGAAGAAGATCTTCCCGGGGATCGTGAAGGAGCCGGTGGGGACGGAAGACCGCTGGTTGGAGAAGGGCGGCTACTACATCAAGATGCACTGCAGAAGGAGGGTCACGGAGTTTGACCCACGGAGGGGCCACATGCCGAGGGAGAAGATTGGGCCGGAAAGGATCACGGTGATGAGGACGTCAGGGCCTGTCTTCGTGCTGGGCGGCGACTACACGGTGGGGTCGCGGTCTGGCCTGAGGGAGTTCGTGGGTTTCACGATCTTCAAGAAGCTGGAGGTGGGGTCTTGAGCTGGCGCCAAGGAGCGCAAGGTGGCTGAGAGCGATAAGATGCTCGACGCCATACATTTTGGCTGTTGGCACAAAGTGCCAAGGGGGGGTGCATGAGATGTGCACTTCACACGTTGACCATGCGGATGAACCGATTCCCGCAGACCTTTTTATGCTTTGAAGGAGAAAAGTCGCCCCGGAGGTTTGCACAATGCATCTCTATTAAAAGGGCCCCCTCTTTTCCAAAAACACACATTGTGACATGTTCTTTTCTGACGTAAAGCCCGCGCCTCTACAAGGGAACCTTTTTTGGTGAGCAAACACATGCTTTGACCCTGCCTCTCCCACATGTCCGTGCGAACCTTTTGCGCAAGGCTCTCAAGTTGCCCCTCGAGCTGTGGTCTCTCACAGTTGTCCCTCAAAGTGTTCTCTCATCGTTGTCCCTCAAAGTGTGGTCCCTCTCTCACAGTTGTCCCTCAAAGTGTGGCTCACAGTTGTCCCTCAAAGTGATCTGTCACAGCTGCCCCTCAAAATGTGGTGTCTCACAGTTGCCCCTTGAAGCATGGTGTCTCACAGCTGTCCCTCAAAGTGTGGTCTCTCACATTTTCCCCTCAAAGTGTGGTCTCCCGCAGTTGTCCCTCAAAGGGGGCTTTCACAAAACTGGTTCCCTTCAATATAAATTTTCTCGTGGTGGCAGTCCCTCCAAATGTTTGTCCCTCAAAGTGGTCTTTCGCAACTCTTCCAGCTGTTTCTCAACAATGTAAACTCACATGTGTCCATCAAACGACCCGAAACAGTTTTCCCCGAAGGTTGTGTTTGACAGTTTGCCCCTCAAAGCCAAGTGGTATTTCGCAATTGTTCTGCCCCACAGTGTGGTCTCTTGAGATGTTTTTTTCGTGAAAGGTGAGTTCCCTCGCTGTGTCACTTAAACGGGTATAGTGCACAAAACATGTGCACACGTGCGCACAAACAGACGCCCGCGTGACAGTGCGTGAAGCAAGGAAACGTGAAAGCGCTCACAGAAATGTAGCGCCTTGTGTGATGAAAGAAGCTCTTGTGCAGAGACTGCGGCTTGACGACGCGCTTCGCAAAAGTCTGCACACAAGGCGCCCTGCGGCCAAATTCGAGCGTGAAAGAAAGACACGCACCAAGAACAAGCCAAGAAGGCTGTTGCGCGTGAAAGCCGGCTCTCAAAAC
Organism: Effrenium voratum; assembly: GCA_963377175.1. Classification (NCBI taxonomy): domain Eukaryota; class Dinophyceae; order Suessiales; family Symbiodiniaceae; genus Effrenium; species Effrenium voratum. Next base: position 322,661 of record CAUJNA010003734.1, on the reverse strand, counting down.
AGGTTGAACTTGGGAGTGAAAGTTTGGTTGAAATATGTGTTTCTGGGGGGTCGCAGTTTGGTCGCAGTTTTAAATATGTGTTTCTGGAGGGGTCGCAGTTTGGTCGCAGTTTGAAATGTGTGTACATGGTATGGGTCGAAGTTTCGTCGAAGTTTCGACCAAACTTCGACCCCAAAAGCAACACAAATTCTAACTATTAGTCAGATTTTTCCTGACTATTAGTTAGAATTCCGGGCTGACTATTAGTCAGAATTTTTGTGCCCGGAAAAATAAACTATTAGTCAGAATCGATGTGTATATTAGTTAGAATCACGTTTGTCTAAAAACAAGAATTTAAACTAAATGGATTTAACTAATAGTCAGAAAAATAAGATTTAACTATTAGGCAGAAAATAGTCTAATCTAGTCTATTGGGAGACTGGCGCGGTGGACGCTCGTGACATGCGGAAACCGCCCGCGAGCAAGACTGGCGCGGTGGACGCTCGTGACACGCGGAAACCGTTCGCGAGCAAGACTGGCGCGGGGGACGCTCGTGACATGCGGAAACCGCCCGCGAGCGAGACTGGCGCGGTGGACGCTCGTGACATGCGGAAACCGCCCACGAGCGAGACTGGCGCGGTGGACGCTCGTGACACGCGGAAACCGCCCGCAAGGGAGACTGGAGCGGTGGACGCTCGTGACAGGCGGAAACCGCCCGCGAGCGAGACTGGCGCGGTGGACACTCGTGACAGGCGGAAACCGCCCGCGAGCGAGACTGGCGCGGTGGACGCTCGTGACAGGCGGAAACCGCCCGCGAGCCAGACTGGCGTGGACCCTCGTGACATGGGAAAACCGCCCGCGAGCGAGACTGGCGCGGTGGACGCTCGTGACATGCGGAAACCGCGAGCGAGACGGGCTCGGTGCACGTTGTGACATGCGGAAACCGCCTGCGGGCGAGATTGGAGCGATGGACGCTCGTGACATTCGACTGGCGCAGTGGAGGCTCGTGACATGCGGAAACCGCCCGCGAGCGAGACTGGCGCGGTGGACGCTCGTGACATGCGGAAACCGCCCGCAAGCGAGACTGGGGCGGTGGACGCTTGTGACACGCGCAAACCGCCCGCGACTGGCGCGGTGGACGCTCGTGACATGCGGAAATCGCTCGCGAGCGAGACTGGCGCGGTGGACGCTCGTGACGTGACATGCCGGCGAGCGAGACTGGCGCGGTGGACGCTCGTGACATGCCCGGCTCCATGTGAACAGCCCGGCGCTACCTGACCCGAACAAACGGTGCCAATGTGTTTCTAGGACAAACCCTCTCTTCAGAAGCTGTAGCCTCTTGGGGTTCGCCCTACTTATTTGGAAGCAGCCTGGAAGCACGTTGACATGAATATGCTGAGCACACTCGGCCCAAACAAAAGGGCGCATGAACATCCGAACAGCTGACCCCGGTCTACGCAGATCGTGGTAACACTGTGTCTCAGACTTGTTTCAGACAGGCGTCAGACCCACCAAGTGACCGAGGCTTGTCCACACCGAGCCCCCCGCAAAAGCGCAGCGCCGGCCCCGTCTCCACACACCTGCGGCGAATCCACCCAACTTGCCATCCACACGCATCCGATTGACAACGTGCGCGGCCCTTTCCACAAAGTCACCGGTTGCAATTGGTTGCGAATGGGAAAATAGGTGGAGAAACTAACAAATCCAAGCAAGCTTACGAAGCAAGTTTGTGAAGGCCACGTGCACGGCTCCATGTGAACAGCCCGGCGTTCCAGGTGCGCCAAGATTGTCCTTTTTGCCGCACACCAATGTGTTTCTAGGACGAACCCTCTCTTCAGAGTCTGTGGCCTCTTGGGGCTCGCCCTACTTATTTGGAAGCAGCCTGGAAGCACGTTGACATGAAAATGCTGAGCACACTCGGCCCAAACAAAAGGGCGCATGAACATCCGAACAGCTGACCACGGTCTACTCAGATCGTGTTGTAACACTGTGTCTCAGACTTGTTTCAGATGGGTGTAGAGCGAGCTTATGCCTTGTTTCCAATTTGAGAGTGGTAGTTTGTGCGGATCCATTTTCGGATTTCTGCGATTGGTTCTTCATGATGAATCGGATGACTTCGTGCCTTCCATGTAGTGCGGGGCCTGTCATGTTTCACCCGTACCTTTGCCTGTTTCTCTGTGCTTGAGTCACGGTTGCTCCCCTTCTTCATCTGTTTGGGGTTGATTTCCCAACTGTGAACAACTTAAATCTCGGTTTGCCTTCGGACCCTTGAGCCGGAAAACAACGGGATCCACATGCCATGGGGAGTGAGGCTGGTTTGCTTTTGGGTTCCCGGGCTCCTCTTGTTTCCAACTAATGGGTTTTACATTAAACCACTAAAAGTTAAACTTTTAGCAGGGGAGCAGAAAGCAACCGAGGAAACTTGCCCCTTTCCCAAGGACAGCTTCGGATGTGTATGCCCTGCTAGACACAGACGGGCACCGCGAGTCGCTGAGGCTTTCGCGGCCAACTATGCGGTCTGACACCCAGCGCGGAGAATTCGGCGTCTGTTTGTTTCATGGCGATGCGAGTCACAGGCCGCTTCTCACACCCCTGTGGATGTGGACTTGGCCGGGATGCTCGGTGCAAGCTGCAAGCTGCAAGCTGCAAGATCACGACGAGACGTGATAGCGGAACTTTGTGACGTCCGGCTGGCAGACTGAGCCGTGAGGACAAGAACCAGATCATCCCTGAGGATCCCAACAGGGCCCAGGCACACGTCTGTACTTTTTGCTGTGAATTCACCCCGTTCTTTCTTGTCAAGAAAAGACGCAGGACCAGGAGTCGCCAGATGAGGAGGTCCAGTACTGGGTCATGGAGGTGGGCGGGTTTCTTCAGGAAACCCAATGCCGAGTATGCTGTATGTCGGTTTTTTGTTCTCGTGTTGCTGCATGGTTGCATGAGAGAGAGCGTAGAACAACAGCTAGGTCCTCCAGTAGAGGTTAGAATAAGGGTACCCTTTTTTCTGTAGTCTATCTTAGTGGGGGAACCCTCCCCAAAAAGAGGAGAGAAGGGCACTACTGGGGGACCCAGACAGAGCAGATGAAGAGGGTGACATGGGAAGGGGTCACAATCCAATCTGCAACCTAGGGCTCTGACGGAGCTGGCCCAGTGTTGGTTCGCCACGAGGAGCATCATGCGGGGAGCCTGGAGTGAAACAACGCATGGCCGTGGGTCAACACCAATGGTAAAATTGAGAGGGCCACGCCAGTCAAGGTACAATGTTTCTCGAGCGGTTTTTGTTCGAACCAGTGTGTGCAGTAGGAGTTGTAGTAGGAAGTGCACAGATTCCATGGCAGTGGATGAGAGCAAGGCCACATACTTGCCGCTGTTGCGGGTGTGAACTGTTCAGCGAGCTTCGTTTCTGGCACCTTTGGGGCAGGTCAGCATCGGCCAATGTGAGAGTCAGCTGTACCCAACAGCAGAGCACCCTAAGAGGGTGGCTCACTTGAAGTACACAAATCTGAAGAGCCCAGCCAGAGTCTGACAAACTGTTGACTGGAACTGATGCCGAACAACTTCAGTGCCGACCGCGTTGGCGGAGCCTCACCCGCCACAAAATGGGCCGCCCAGCACCGCTGCAGAGTCCGTCTCCCAGTAGCAACATGCATCTTGCCCCGGTTTGTCAAGCAGGTCGCCCGGAACATTCACTGGGTCAAACAGTCTGTTTCAGAATGTCAATGTGCAGATGCTGAGGGAGGCCTCTTCGAGTGTAAAGCCTCTTTTTTGTCTTGAGCTCCAAAGCTCTTTTCAGCCGCTTGAAGAAAGCTGCTCTAAAGGAAAGGCTGAGGGGACTACGCGCCCTTGGCGATCAAGCCACAAGCCACTCGCTCCTTTTCTACAACCGCGTGTGGGAGATAGGGTAGCAGATAGCCAACACCGTCAACTTCCAAAGCGAAGCTCAAGCCAAAGTTATGCAGCCACTTCACAAGTCTAAAGCGGTCCTCCCAGCATGCCAGCATGCCGCGCAGAGTTTGTGAGACTCTTGCGCCGGACGACATGAACAAGTGACCAACGCGCAACTTGCGGTTGTGTTGGCTGGAGCTGTCATTGCCGGCTTCGGCTTCTACTGCCCGTTCATACTGGGACGAAGTGCTATGGGAAGCCATTGTCTGTGGGTATATACAGAAAAGCTATCATGCCAGGATTTCTTAGGTCGTGCAGGATGAGATTTGATGAGCTGCTTTGATGATCTGCTGCTTGCATTTCGCGTCCATCCCGGTTACGGTATGTTCTGTTTCCGAGCTGTTGCTACGACTGGAAGGAGTGGTGTGTTCCATGGGATAGCCAAAGGTGCACAAGTGCTGGGCATGGATTCCCACGTGTTTGTTTGACACCTTTTCTATCCAAACATGAGCGAGCGGTTTCAGGATTTGAGGCCGCGGATGGCATTTCAGCTGATGCGGTGCTTGGTTACGAAGGACATCGCAGAAACCCCGGCAAAGCACATGAATTCTTAGTTCTTGGAAGGCCCTTGCATGGACAGCAGGGCCTTCAAAAGCTTCAGTTGGCAAACATTTTTTGTGGAACCCAACGAAAACAGCTGTCATCCAGAGCAAACCACACTTCAAACAACAGAAACAGCAACCCATATCGAGTGAAGGTTGCCTATCACACCTTGAGGCCAGCCATGGACACCATGAACATGAACACAGCTCTCACCACCATGGTGGCTGCGTGCTCAAAGATGCCTTTGCATAGCCGCAGGAATTTGCAAGCCAATCAGTCCAATTCACGATTTTCGAGTTTGTTGAGAAATAAACCCTCGGAGAAAATGCCTTTGTGCTCAGGAAAGGATGGCATGTCCTATTCCGAGCATGAGGATGCTTGGCTGCTTACCAGTTTGCTTGCCCCGTGAGGGAAGTGTTGGCAGAATCTTTTGCGGAGGCTCGTTCGGGCCAGGTCTATCTGATGCCACGTTGAAGGTAGCTTCTTGAACTACCAAGGAGACAGTCACGGAGACACGGCATGCTGGCCATCATGGCATGCCCGACCTGCTTTGGCCGGGCGTCGCAGTGCTCCATCATCAAGTTTTGCTTTTGCGGACCGCACACGGAAGACTCAAAAGTCTGCCACTGAAACTCACCTGGACGCTGGAGCATACGTTGCATGCCTTGACAAGCTTTTTGTCGCACGAGACAGCTGGGAATCTTCGCGGCCGCCAGGGGAAGGTGGCCACGTCTCTGTGCTGGCCTTGGCCCTTACCGACAGGTGGCTGTGGGTCAAAACCAATGGCACCATTTTGGGGTAGGTGCACCACCCATTTTAGTCTATTTTAGTGGGGATTGGGATGTTCACTGGGGGTACGATTTGGATTTTGACCCATGACCAGATGTGGGCATGAAGTTTAAGACCAATTGATAACTTTGCACTAGGGTTCACTGAGGTGAGACATCACGTTGTCCAGCATGTCCACGAGCCGCACGCCTGCGCAAGGTTTTGATGGCTGGTGAAAGCAAGTGTTGGGTGGCGGGACTTCGAGAAGCAGATTCATTACACCCAAGCATCCATGTTGACCGAGAGATCGCTTTGACTTGTACTGCGGGCCAGGAGACAAGCTTTGTTCGAAAGACCGTCACAATCAGATACCACCGGGCCATTTGAGAGTTGTGGGCCAGGCGACAGCGCTATGTGCCACCGCCACCCCCACCGGTTCGGCGCTTGCAGGGGTTAGCGAACAGGAGGCGTATCTGGGGGACTCCCTTGTATGCCAAGAGCAACGCGAGAAATTGAGATGGAAAATCGGCCATCACAGGGCTGCTTGACATTGTGGTGGGCAGTTTTTTGAATACACCTGTAGCTTAATGTTTGTTAGTTCTTCAGACAACTGTTCCAAGGATGATGAGCTTCGACTTTTGGATGAACCACAGGCGCAGATGCATCGTGAGAGGTTAAAAAGCACTGGGGGCATCCAACCGGCGCAGACTTGGATCGTGCAGGATTGGAGTGCGTGCCACTCCCGTTTCTGCCATCGATAAATTGTTCGATTGTTTCGCTGAAGCCAGGTTGAGCCGTTGCAGCCGAAGATCATCATGGGGGGGCTCTTGGCAATTTCTGCCCAGGCTGGGCACTGCGTTGCTGAGTTGCTGCATTTCTGTCGTTCAATCGTTCGCAGGTTTTTCTCTCGGAGTTTTTTCTTTCTTCCTGTTTTCTTTCTCGCTTTTGGCTGCTTGGGTTTTCGGCTTTTTTATCGTTGACTGGTTTCGCAGCTCTACCTTTGGGGCAACGTCTTTGTGACGCTCTTCAAGCCGAATCGGGCAGCAGCGGCAGGCGCGACTCAGCCGACGTTGCAAGCTGCGAGAGTTGTGCTCAAGCACATGGCTGTGGTTGTCAAAACCGTTTTGGGATCCCACTTTGGTTGGTAGGTGAATTCACAACCCATTTTAGAACCTATTTTAGTGGTGATTGGGATGTTCACAAAAAACAAAAAACAACAAAACGGGATTTTGAACCATGGCCACACTCGTATGAGATTTCCGAGAGAGACGCTTGAATCGCAGGGATTGTTGTACACGTAGTCTGTTGGCGGATGTTTACTACCCCACTGCACCTCAGACATGGATCTTGAAAGAGCTGGTTTTCTTGCAAAGCTCTTTCTCTCTGGATCTTGGCTCCGGCTGAAAACTAGATTGGTGGAGACGCTTTTGCAGACTTTGCAGGAGGATCCCCCAGCGGGCCTGCAGGCACGCGGCTGACCGGAAAACAAGACGGCCGATGTCGCTCAAGAGCTTGTGGAGATGTCATGTTTGTAGCGCAAGAAGTTGGCCGCACCTCGCTTTGGGATTGCAGGTTGCAGCCTAGCATTGCCACTGCATGAGATCACGTCCAGGAAATGCGCCGGAGGAGCAGCCTCCTCCCCCGCCATTGGTGCAGGAACCCCGGACCCTGTGCGTCGGGGTGGCTTGAGAGGTTTGGTCTGAGCTGTGCCTGGAATCATTTTGGCCTGGATTTCACTGCTGCAGATCGGGACGCAAACAAAAAGCACCCAGCTGAGGCTCTTTGGAGCTGGTGGCACTGTGGGAGAGCCCGCCAGAAGTTGAGCGGGGTGAAACTAGGCCGTCCGTCCGATTCTGGCTCTGAAATGCAGACACCAGATCGTGCATGACATTTCTGGAGTTCTTTGTTCTCCAGGTGGCTTGCGCATTCATGGCCGCCTGCAGAAAAAACAGCACATGCCCCATCAACAGCGCTTGCGACCCATGTTTTTTCTCAACTAGGACTGCAACTCTTTGCTTGGGTGGAGCACAGCGGGAGGCTTTTTCATTAATCGCTGGGCAGGTCAAAACGAGCCGGCAGAAAGTAAGCTGCAGTCTTTTGTCGCTTTGTAATGTGCTACGTGGCTAGCAACGCAACAGTTAGGTCGGCTTTCTCAGCTTTTTACTGGTGTATGCGACGTTTGATTCTGCACTTGTGGCTCTCTCGGACTGCTCTTTGGCTCCAGAAGGAAGTATAGGGCTGGGGTCTTAGGACCGCGCCCAGCTCGCGTCTCAGTAGGTTGGATTGGGCTGAAGGGCAATTCGTTTGAAGGCTCGCAAGGGAAAGGCCGGTATGAAGGCGGCAAGCAATGATGATGCAAGCTCCTTGTGATCTCAAAGATCTTCACATGGTTGTTGTTGGGACCCATTTTGGCATTTTTGCTTTTGGTGGTTTAGTGGGAAATCCCCACTGAACTGCTAAAATATGAATTGTTGCTCCCCTTCCAACGTCAACCTTCAACCACACGCACGTTTGATGTAGCTTAATGATTATAGGTGTGCAATTAGTTGCGTTGTTTTAGCCTGCCCAAGGCAAAAGTAAGGAATGACTGGGGGGTCTTTTTGCCACCTGTGGAAAAAATGATCGACCCCTCTAGTGAAGGATTCCTTTTTGAGGGGGGTCGCCAACAACTTTTCTCACCAAAGATTTGAGGCAAAAAAAGGATCCTTTTTTTAAACACCAAAAACAAGAAGAAAAAAAACAAGACTTGTGAAGAGCTTGCGGGTTTTGGGACCTTGGCACATCAAATGCTTGAGCTGGGTTTATTTGAGGCGCAATGAGCTTCTCGGTGCTGGAGCAGTTGCGTTCCGCGCATGAGGTGGGGACGTCGGTTTTTTTCTGAGCCTTCTGGCGGAAGCCGTTGGCTGAAGGTTCAGGGACAAAAATCCAACCAACAGCGGCGGATCCTGCGGATATCCGGCTTCTGAATTCTTGAAGCATGGTTCTGGGAGACCATTTTTATACCGGGTGTTGAGCAAGTGACGCACCTTTTTTTTTTAAAAGTCCATGCCTAGGACATTGAGAACATCGAGAAGGCCATGAGCATGGTTTTGATGGACAAGCGCCTTGGAGATCTTTGGGCATGGGATCAGGGCGGCATTGCAGTGGAATTGGCTTCGAGATCGCTCCGAGGCACAAGACTTCCAGATCAGCAGTGACCTGCGAGCATGTAAGGAAGCCTAGCATGCACGTCATTCAAAACGTTTTAAGTGCGTAAGTGGTGTTGGATGAAGCTGTTTTCCACTCTTTGTTCTTTCTTTCTTTGTTTTGTTTCTCTCTCCCTCTTGATTCGTATGTTGTCGGGCTTTGGTGGCATTCGACAGGGTTGGTTGCGAAACCACACGCTTGCCAACTGAAACAAATGAATACCAGATTGCAGGATTCCAGGTGTGAGCGAGATTGCGTCCAGGATTGCTCCCAGGGAAATTTGCAAGCAAATCTTTGCTGAGGCATTAAAGCACCTGGTCGAGACAACGCAGCTGAAGTGCAAAACCGCCATTGACATTTACCAGGAGACCGCGCAAGCTTGCTTCAGATTGAGCTGATTGCTTTCAACATCCGTACACTTTCTTGTCTTGCTGCCCAAGTCACAACAACTCTGCCCCATTTGCTATAGATGCTTGCCTTTGGATATGTGAGGACAAGGATGGGATGCGTACAGATGACATCAACGCTCTAGCTGGACAGCGAGCAGACAAGAAGGGAGGCAGGGTTGTGATGCGGAGTCTGACGTGTGAGGTTGCAATCATAGAAGATAGCTATGATTTTTGCTGAGCAGAGTCAGTATCAGCACACCAAACCTCTCGAACCAACAATCGGAACCTCCTGCAACTCAGCCAGGCGACGTGTGGACTAGCTTCTACGACAAAGTCAAGGAAGTCAAGGACAGTCACATCTTTGACTCACTTTGGGTCTTGCACGATGGCATTTTGAAGGAGCTGCAGATTTCTCTCTCGGGTTTGAGAAAAAAAATGGGCCGCGCTCCAGGATTACCACCGCCGCTTCTCGGTGAACCAGGGCCTTCCGGAGCTGCAGAACTCGGAGTGGCGGGGGCAGTCCGACATGCGGAGGGCATAGCCTCCCCTGAACCATTCGAGTGCGGCTCCGGAATCTGGCCGGTCAATCATGGGATCCCATTTTGGTTGATTGGTGAATTCACCACCCATGTCGGAACCTATTGTAGTGGGGATGTTTTTTTTTTGACCCACAGCCATATGGGCACCGCCACCGAATGCATGTCACAAACTGCGAGGCTCTGTGCGAAGCTTGGTAGGTTCTACCAGCGGGCCATGGAGAACGACAAGACCGACAGCTTGTTCTCCGGAGAGGAAGACTACGGAAAGCGCCGGGCCGCCCAGGGCAGCTGGCATCTGTGCTCGGAGGATAGTTTGCACAAAGGCGTGGACATGCACGAGCTCTTCGTGACATACCTCAACCTGAAGAAAATCTCAACACTTAGGACTGAGTCCTGGGCTGGGCGCTTTAGCAGGTGGAAGGCAGTTGCGAAGGATTGGACAGACTTGAGAGAGGCAAACGGGAACTGGCAAGCTGCATGGGTGCCAAAGGCAGAACGAGTGAAAGAGCACAGGGAGACTGTTGAAACAAGTTGGCTTCTGCCACCTCACTGATGCGATGGAGCAGCATATGCCAGGAAAGCCAACTTCAGACGGGCAACTTACGTGCGCCTGAAGAAGAAGACCGTTGACTTGGAGCCCGACGATCCAGAGGTGGACAAGTCCAGGACTCAGTCAAGTGACCATCTCAAGCTCATGGCATTTTTCGACCCAACCGCCTTGTCTTTTTCGAAGGTCCGACTCTTGGCAACGAGATGTGTGGCTGTGGGTCAAAACCAACGGTACCATTTTGGGGTAGGTGCACCACCCATTTTAGAACCAATTTTGGTGGGGATTGGGATGTTCACTGGGGGTACGATTTGGATTTTGACCCATCTTCAAACCTGCTTTCTAAGGGTCGTGGAGAAGGAGTTCCATGAGCTGGACTACATCGAGTGGCTCAAGACCTTCGACCAATTCCATGAGATCAGCAGGTACTGCAAATTCCGCCACTGTCTCAGCGGGTGATCCCAACTGCAACCTGCAAAGTTGCGGGGTGGGACGCATTTGCCAGTGTTTGGCCTAGCTTCGGGTTATGAGATGGTCAGAAGTTCTGGGTTTTGGCATTCTGCTCCTGGTGGCACCGCCTTTGAGGTGACAAGAATTACACGGCTCAGCCCTTACCGAGCTACCGTCAGTCGTTCAGGGTGTCCTCACATGCGGCAGCAGAAGCCTTTTGCGCCTGAAAGCATGTTTGCGATGCTCACTTGTGACAGCAAGTGCCAACACTTGGAATCCTAGGGACTTGTTTTGACATAAAATGAAGAGCAAAGGCGGCACCCTTGCAATTGAGCTGCTTTGATCATTTCACAAGAAATGGGGCTACGTCGTAGCCAAGACGTGCTTTTCTGGACAACTGAGCCCTTTGCATGATGTGCAGTCAATGAGTTGTTTGCCTGTTTGCGTGCTGAAGGATTACCTCGAGGGCTTGATTTCCTACCTCCGCGGCTTCTTGCTGCGGACGCAGCCCTTGGCCTGGTAGCTAAGTCGAGCTCGAGAGCCATGCAGAACAAAAGCAGTCGCGAGATGACGTTTCCATGGCAGAAGTGTAACACTATAAACCCTTAACAAATGGTTAATAAACAGAAGTCCCCACCTAAATGATGTCCACCAAAGCGTCCCCGAGTCAAATTCTGATCCTTGTAATGTTGACCCAGGATTAATAAACCCGTGCCATTATTAGGGGGTGTTCCCTCCAAAAGTGATGAATCCCCACCAAAAGGGGACACCCGCCTATGAATCAACCAGAGGTTTATTGTGGCTCAAATTTAAAGAGCTAGGGTTACGCAGGGTTTCCGAGGCGCCATTTTGGGAAGCATGTTTTTGAGCCACAGCCTGATCCTTGTACTCCTTGGGCAAAGTTGACGTGTTGTTTTGCCCGCTTAGATCGACGTGAACAAGCTGGAGCAGCAGTTCGAGAAGGTGCGGCGCTCGGTTGTTTAGGGGCGGAGATTGAGAGTGACGACTAGCGGTCAGAGCTACCTGGCAGTGGTGGTCAAAACCGTTTTGGGATCCCATTTTGGTTTGTAGGTGAATTCACCACCCATTGTAGAAGCTATTTTAGGTGTTCACTGGGGGTAAGGGATTTTGACCCATGGCCACATCCGTGAAGCTGCTTCATTGACGGGTCTGCTTGGTTGCTCTCAGGAGTTTGAAGAGCGGTGGAATGACAAGAGCATTCCCGGCTGGCAGACTCCCTCGCACAAGGCTGGACAGAACGGGCGGTTGTTGGAAGGGGTTGCGTGACGAGCGTTCACATGCTTCAAGGGTCTAAGAGCTCGGATTCCCTTTTTTGCCCACTTCTTCCTTTCCTATGTGGAGCTATGGGTAGCAAAAAAAAAACCCTACCGTTGCAGCAGAGCAGAGCAGCGCGCCTGAGTTTCCTGTGCAAGGAGGGCTTGTTCTGCCTGCCCTCCAGCAAGCTCTTCAACAATGAGTCCACCAAGAAGCATCACGAGCCGGCTCCTCAGCGACGCCGGGGGGCGGTCTGGAAACGACAGCAATCCAAATGGCATGCGGTCATTTCAGGAATGAAGCATGTTCCAAGGAACGGCAAGTTCTACAAGAAGAAGCTGGAAGAGATGTGCTCTCGGCTTTTGTTTGTTCTTTGTCGAGTCTGCGTGCCTGTGAATGAATCGAACGCCGAGCTTTGAGCAGAAGAACAGGCTCAAGCTGAACGGTTTAGGGTTTGGGGTTCTGGATGGGACCAGCATCTGATTAGCACCCTGCAGATCTGATTGAGTCTTTTGGAACCACTGCTGCACTTGTCAAGATCAACAGGGTGTGGCTTCAAACTGGGCTTACGGTTTTAGTCTTTGGCTCCATTTGCCGAGCCAGCTTGGGACACATTTTTTTGACGCCCGCCCAATTGCTGCCTGCTGAGCAGGGCCAGCCAATCAGATGTGGGTGTGGCTCAAAATTAAACAGGAGGGGCAAACCGCAGGTTTTGGTATCCATGTTTCCACTTGACCAGGGCAAGCCATTTTGGTACATTTGTTTCTTGAGCCGCAGAACCATTTGTCGCGAAGCCTTCGTCCCATACGTCGAATGCCTCGGCCTCTGCGACTCGCGGCTTTGGTGGCCGCAGCGCTTGGCGCTGCTTGGGTGGGGCCCAGCCGAGACCTCCGAGGCGGCTCGGGGCTCGGGGGGCCGTTGGCGTCAGTCGCTTGGGTCAAGCTGACCGCCAGGAATTGGACGGCGGGTAGGTCGTGGTTTGTTATTTTTTGTTTCCAGGGTTCCAGAGTGGGTACCGATCTGTGGGCACACCCACTTCAATGGTTTGCTAATTGCAGCAGGAGAAGTTTTAGGTCTAAAAGGCGTTGCCTAGCAAGATGTCAATCTTTTTGCCTGACTTGCGGTCACCAGTTCAGGATCTAAGGATGGTGTGTTCCGGCTAGCATGCACAGGCTTTCAGTCAGAGAACTCTCTGTTGAGCACCTGACGCCGGAGCTTCGAACATGTCCTTTTGCCAATCCTCACTTCTGTCAAGTCTGAGTGCTGCGCTTGACAAATGCACAGGCTGCATGTACGTGCTCTTGAATCATTTCAGCATAGTCATGTCGGTTGCCAGTGTGTATGATGTGAAGACTGATGTGTTTTTTGAGCAGATCGAGTCATAGGCGGCCAGCACTGTTCATGTGCTCGTGGGCCACGGATTGGTTGAGCTCTGCCTCATGGAAAGCATCCGTCGCTTCCTGCAGCCCGTGCAGGACCGGTGCCAAAGCTGGCGCGTGCTGCTGGCGAGTCGCAGGCGGGGTCACGGAGCTTTGCAGAGGGCAAGGCTTGCACAGCGAAAGGCTGCAAAGCTTTGCACATCTTTTACATGTTCACCTGGTGCTCTCACCTGCTTCTTTTAGGGAATGGGATGTATGCTCGCATATGTGCAGTCTTGTTGAGGCTTGTGCCTCCAATGTTGAGATTGGCTCAAGCGGGCAGTATTTTAAGTGCCATGGCACGTTGGGCCTTGCCAGGCTGTTGCTTGGTGTTGCTGAGCTGGCCCTGGGCTGCCTTTACGACCACCGCGAGCCAGCCGCGCCGCTTGGCTCGCTCCACGTGGCTGGGTCCGGCTGGTCCGGCCATGGCGTGCGTGGCCGACGGCCGGGCGGCTTCGTTCATTGCGGGGGCTGCGGTGTGTGCAGTTGCCTGCGTTGGGCTGCTGCGAGTGCGAAAGAAGCTCCGGTCAGCTCGTGCCGCTCAGAAGAAAGCGACGAGCCCTTCGGAGGACGAGCATGTCAAAGAGCTCCTGGTGGACACCGCCATCTTCATGACTTGCCAGATCCTGTTTCGAGTGACCAACTGCAGCAATGCTGCCACCTGTGCCATTTCGTGGGTGCTTCCCGCAGCACGCATTTTCTACATTGGCTTCAACGGCCTTTTGTTGGGCAGTATTTTCTACTTGTGCAGAAAGGCGCGCCAGGTAGATGGAGAAGAAGCTGCAAAGGATGTGGCAATTTTAGACAAGCGCCTGAAGAAGTTTGCTCTGAAAGCAATTGTTTTGTATGGTATTCACTGGTACTTCGGTCTCATGGCACCTTTGGTAGTTAGCTGCTTGATCACAGGCTACGGACTGCCATTCTTCAGAGACTACGATCATTCACTCTGGGCCAAGTACAGCGACCTGCGCTCTTGAGAGGTTCCTTTGCCCATGCGTGCGAGAAAAAAAGGTACAGCAAGGAATCCATGGGAGTGCCCTTTGCTCACAAGACTGTAATCCATGGTGTCCTGCCTTCGAGAGTCTTTGCTTGACATGTTTGCTTGCCCGCATCCCTGAGGCACTCTCACGGAATGACTTGCGCCACCGAGCGGCAAAGGGGGCGGGAATCGGGGTCAAATTTGAGCCAGGTGCACAAGGGGGAATCAGAGATGACTGTGCGTTGCCGGAGTGTGACGCACGAGTGGTGGTTGGAAAGAGATGGCTGTGGGTCAAAAAGCAGGTATGGGGCCCTGGTAAATGGAACCAAGGACTAAAACTTGTGGTTGCCTAGTGGTTTTGTTTTGACCCATACCCAGATGGCTGTCTCAATTCATGTTGCTCAGGCAAGCTGCTGATACGTGGCTGCACCTTAGCCTTCACGGCCGGGCTTTTTGTACCTCAGGCGGGACAGCTTGAGCAGCCTGCCGATGACAGCTCCAAGTATGAGTTAAAATTAAACCACCAGGGGACCGCTGGTTTTGGTCCTTGGGTTTCCATTACCAGGGTTCCATTTCTGGTACCCATTTTTGACCCACACCCAATTTTTAAAAATCTGCCCTTCCGTCCCTCTTGTCAGGTGCGGAAACTTGACAGCTACCAGTGGTACATCGCCCAGGCGCAGTGGCGCGGTGGCGCAGCGAGCTCTGGTTGCGGCTTTGCTTGCGGCACGCGCAGGTGGACCGCTTCAACCCGGACAACAAACCGACCTCTACAGAGGTGGCTGTGGGTCAAAACCAATGGTGCCATGTTGGTTGGTAGGTGAATTCACCACCCATTCTAGAAACCCTATTTGAGTGCTTGGATTGGGCCCCTGGTCCAAACCCATAGCCAGGTAGAGCTGATGGCCAAGGTCGGGGAGATGGCGAGGAAGGCGAGAGCATCGGAGACCGAGTTGCAATCTTTGAGCTCATATCACTCGCAGGGTGTCCTTGGGGTGTCGGAAATCAGACTCTCAGACCGCGTTTGGAGGTGAACACCCCCCCCTGGTTAACAAACGGGGGTTGATTAGTGCTGGTGATGGACAACATTTGGAGATATTTAAGACGCCCTGGAATGATTCGATTCCCTTGTGACCAACAAACAGTGGTTTCAACCATGGTTTCATTTCGGGGTTAGCATTATGTTCCAATCCGCGAGTCAGGTGGGTGGCCAGGCGCTGGATTTGGGCGGCGGCAGCGGCAACGACTTGCGCACCTTGCAGGTGCCGCAAATTCTCACGACGTGTTCGCCCAGCTTCTTACTGTGGATGGCTGCGAAATCCAAATGTCGCACCGCCTAAGAAATCCTGGAATGATGATTCCCCTGCACACACCAACAAACAATGGCTTCCCATGCTGGCAAAGTGGTGCAGGATTTCGTCCATCAACAGTACCAAGCCGCGGAAAATCACCTGCAAGCACCTTCCCTTTCTCTTGCTTGTTCTCTATCTCTTTCTCAATCTCTTCCTCCTCCTCTTCTTCTTTCTCTTCCTCGTTTTGTTGAGCTCTTAGTCCCCAAGCAGTGTGTATACACTAAGGGTTTCTTGCGGTAAGGGTAAAGGGCGAGCTCGATCCGGGTACACTCTAAGGGCGGCGCGCTTTGTCTGCGCAGGCTCGCACAAAAGTTCCCTTGTGCGATGTTCATGTGCACTTCAGCTGCCCAAGCTCGAATAAAGTGCGTGGACGAACTTGGTGTCTTCCATGGGTGTGGGAAATTGTGGACCGGTGCACCCTCTTCGGATTGGGTGTGTTGAATCGCTGTCGCTGCGGCGTGGCGCGCGCGTTGAACATCGAAAGTGAGCCCTCTGCGGACTTTGGGCGCGTTGAGTCGTAAATGCCGTCGCGCCGCATCTTGAGCATCGATCGTGAGCCCTTTACCACGTGCGAACTTTTGGCCCGATCCCTGTTGTCGCAAATGAACCCTCAGCGGGCTTTGGGTAAGTCGCCTGTCTCTGGCTGTGGCACGGTGCCGGTTGCAACATCGAAGCGTGGGCTTGCAAAGTGCTTTCTACAGATCCTGCGCAGAGAGCTGTAATTTATGAAAACCCTTTGTGGATGCTGCGTGCAGGGCAACCAAAAGAACTAACTCGTATGTGAAGGTCCACCATTTTGTCCACTTGCGTTTTGGCCCCAATGAGAAAACATGCCCAGTAGTGAAACCAATCCTGCAACAGGAGAAAAACAAAGTATTTTGAGCCACATGGAAGCTTGTGTAGGGCGCCGCTCTGCTTTTCAAAACTGTTGGGCGGGGGTCACTTTTGAGGATCGGCACCCTTCGGGGACCAGCAGTGGTTAAAATGTTTCCACACCCTACCCAGATATCTCCAAAGGCCCGCACAGATCCTGTAAAGATGCTCCCGCAGATATTATGCGCGGGTCATTCATAGAGATCCTCTCGAGAGGTCTTGCGCAAATCCTCCCAAGCATTCTGCACGCAAATCTTCCCAAAACATGTTACAGAGAGATCCCGTCCAGAGATCCTGCGTGCAGATCTTGCGCCAAGGTCCTCTAAGGAATCCCGCGCACGACTCTCGCCGCGAGACCCCATCAAAAGACCCTACTCAGTCGAGGTCTTGCGCAGGACGTGCAAAGATTTCCGTCTGAGAGATCCTATAGACGACGCTCTGTACAGCGAGTCCGTGCGTTGATAACCATACTGCGAGATGCAGTACGGTGCATTGTCATCGCATCGCAATGAAGCAGGTGTATTATTGCAGGGCTAAATATGGCAGAACCTCCTGAAAGCACTCACAGCTGTTTCAGGCATATTGCCTGACCATTCCATTTCGCATTTCAATCTTCAGTCTTCAAGAAGATAATCCCAGTGGCCTGGTGGCCAGTGTTGCTTGGTGCACTTCACGGGCATTGCGCATGATTTCAGCTTGAAAGCGCTGGGCAATTTCTTAATCTGAGCATCAACAATGGCCCGTGTGGCCAAGGTGCGGGAAAAAATCTGAACGGACAAACCAGCCTTGGCCTTGCAGGCGGCGCAGCCAGCAAGTGTGCTTGTGGTGGAGCCCAATCGCTTCACATGGCCGCAGGCGGAAACGCAGGCGATGGGACGAGTGGTCTGCACAGGTTTCTTCGTCGATTCCGCCAGGGCCGGGAGCTCGGCTTAGAGACGTCTTTCGCCGCAGATCTGACAGAGGCGCGTACTGCTTGGCTTTGTTCGCGTGTTTCGCCCTGGGCTTGGTGAATGAAAGCAGAGAAGCATTTCCAGAGGGACTTTGCTGAAAGGCGAGAGGGTCAATGTGTTGCAATGTGCTTGTTTGCAATGTGGCTATGAATTTTCAGAAGGAACCACCTTAAAAGTGGTTGGTTGGACATGAATCCCCAAATCCAATGATGTCCACCATTAATGGGTCCATTAAAGTTCAGGCCCATGTGGCCATGGTTCAAAACCATTGGGATCCCATTTATGGGATAGGTGAATTCACCACCCGCTCATTTAGGGGATTTATGTCTACCATTTCGAACGGGTCCCGTTTGCAGGCCATGGGTTCCTCTTTCGCCTTCGCCCCGTCGCAGGTGGGCTCGGCCAGCTGCGGGCTGCTGCTGACGCGGCGGGTGCTGTGCTCGGTGGATGACCAGCGGCGCACGCTGGAGGAGATCTTTCGGGTGCTGAAGCCAGGCGCTGAAAGGGGCGATGGGTTCAAAATTCAACCTGATGTGGCGATGGGTCAAGTTTACACTACCAGAAATGAGTATGGGTCAGAATACCACCAGGATATGGACCGCAGGGTTTTGGTCCTTGGTTTGCCATTTGCCAGGCTTCCATTTGGGGGTACGTATTTTTGAGCCACACCCAAATCGATTGGGTTCCAGTGAGCGGCTCAAATAGGGTCTCTAAAATGGGTGGATGCTACCCCAAAATGGGAACGCTTGGGGCTGAGTTTCGGAGCCTGGCGGAGCCCGAAGCGCGTGACAGGCAGAGATCGTGAGAGCACGGCCGAATGTGAAAGGGCAGACAGCTTCGGTTGTGCGAGAAAGAGATACATATATATATATATATATATAGAGAGAGAGAGGGTGAGCGAGAGCGAGACAGAGAGAGAGAGAGAGAGAGAGAGAAGGGGGAGGGGAGAAGAGGCTCGGGTACACCAATCTTCGTTCCAACTCTCCTTCCTCACGTACACTTTCACTCAGACACTCACACATCCTTCCTCTCCCATCTCCACCTGTGTGAGCGACAGAAGCGACATTTAGAGATAAGAGCTCGTGTCAAGCGACGTTTTCATAGCTGTGTCAGTCTCGGTGTGTGCACGCAGTCGCCGAGCCGGTGCGCCAAGCACATCTCTCCGCAGGCGGCGTCTTCGTCTTCATCGAGCACGTGGCCGCGGACACTGGATCCACTTTGCGCACAACGCAGGACACCTGATGGCGCAAGAAACATGTTGAAGCAGCGGCTGGCTCCTTTGCGAGTGAAGGATGGTACATGTTTGATAGGAGATTAATGATGAGTGTTTTCTTTCACAACTTGCTGAATATCAACTCTTGAGCCTTGTTTCCGCTCTATGTCCTCTTTGCAGGAGATCCTGCGTCCACTGCAGCAAGCTTTTGCCAACAACTGTGATCCGGCACGTGTCTGGTCTGCAGGCTGCGCCATTCGCGCCAAAACTGCAAAGATGTTTTCTTTCATTGGGGGGTCTCACTAGGATTCAAGAGTTGCCTCACTCAGTTAGACTTTCGCCACTGTTTGGGTTTGGACCATTTCGGTGGCAAACATCAAAAAAGACACAAGTTTAGGCACACTTTGGTGCCAACAAATCACCAAGTTTGGGAGCACTTTGGGCCATCCACTCCACTCCTTCCGCGAACGCGAAGCGCAAAAGACGTTCGTCGACGTCGAGCCGATCGAGGCGACACCGGCAGCGCCATCCGCGGCTTGCCCTGGGCCTCGCTGCAGCTGGAGGCCTACGACGAGGCCTTCAACGGCCCGCTGAGCCCGCGGGGAGTCCCGGAGTCCCGGCCACGCGCCGCGCGCCGAGCGGCGGGCGAGTCGCGCGCGGCGGTGTTCGGTGCTTCGTTTCTTCTTTTTGTTCTCCCGTTTTGTTTCTTCTTTATTCGGGGGCTGCGAGAGAGAGAGAGAGATGCAGGGAAGGAGAAATGCAGGGAAGGACCCCGATTTTCAAAAATAAGCTCTCCCACTTGTGGGCTTTTCCTTTCGGTTTTTCAGGGATTTTGCTGGCTTCGTTCCATTTCTCATAGCAAGCTTTTTGAGTGAGTGCGCGATCGAGGCACATCCGCGGATATGCAGTGAAAGCTGCTTGAGAGCAAATGCGCGAGCTTGCTGCAGTGCTCTGGAGTTCTACATCAAACCGTGGCTTATGTGCTGAAGTCTTTGGTTTTCATGAGGTTCTTAAGGGGGGGATGTTTCTTATGTGCCTCCCCTTACACCCCCCTCCCTTAAGAACCCCAGAATGTTTGCAAAGGTCTTTGCTACACGGAAATGAGGGCAGGCCTAGATCCGCATCTGGTCCATGCCAGGCAAAAGATGAGCTTCGAGGACCAGAACAAGCTGGCGGACCAAACAGAGGAGGAGGAGAAATGCTTGGCGCCGTGCGTGAAAACACGAAGCCGCTATCAAGGTATAAGCGTGCGCTATGGTGCTTGGCTTGTGACATTGCTTTTGGAATAACTCAGACAAAGACTTGCGGCTGCAGCGGCAACAATACTTCCAAAGATGTTTTGTTTGACCTGGCTGTGAATTTTAATGGGGAACCCCTTGAAAAGTTGATGGTGGACATAAATCCCCACCTGAATGACGTCCACCAAAGGGCCCCTAAGTAAGAATCATACCCACCTGGAGAGGACAAGCGCATTGCTCGGCTGGAAAGCCGTGCGGCCAAATGGCACGACTTGCTGAGCGATGCGATCAATGAGTCGGCTTCCCGGTTCGCACGCACACAGCCTGATGATTGAGGCCTTTTGTGATGTTGTCAACTTCTTTCGAGTTAATTCACCAATATCTTGCACCAGAATGCACTTCTTTACAAACACACTACACACATACAAGACTATTTTTACACTTCAGCTTCCCTTATGTCATAATCGTTGGTCCCTGGATGTTGATTTAGCACGAATGCAGTGTGTGGACACCCTCAGTCAAGATTGAATTATTGTAGGACAAACTTGCAGAGGCCTGGGGATGGTGTAGCCTGGCAAATCAAGACGTGATCCGTTGCGACGGTCATGTTGACACAGAAAGGCCTCTTCGAGCACATTTTTGGTTAATACATGACAGGGATGACGAGTTACTCTTTGCACATGTGAGGACAGTCGCGCACCTGCAGAAGAAGCAGAGTCAGACCGTGGAGGCATCGTTGTGGGCTCGTGATGGTCCGACGGTTGTGACTAAAGTTAGCTTGTTGCACCCTCAGCGCGGAGTTTGGTGGGTCAAGTTGTGCCACTGCTCACCTGACCGTTAAAGATATGGCCAAGGGTCAAAACCCAAATCGTACCCCCAGTGAACGGGACCCAATCCAACCACTACAATAGGTTCTAAAATGGGTGCTGAATTCACCTATCCCAAAATGGGATCCCGTTTAACGGTTTGACCCATGGCCGATGTTACCTCAAGGTGGTTTTCCCTTTTGCCATTGAGGAGATGGAGGCCGAGAAGGAGGAGTCTGATGACGACGAGGAGATGGAAGACGACGGCGCCGACGTTTCGGCCTCGGAGCGGATGCTCGATTGGCTGAAGCGCCATAAGTTGTTTGGAACGTGACGGTTGGGGGGTCCTATGGACTATTTTCCTTTTAAAGGGACCCCCCTGTCAGGTTTTATGTGAATTGGTGGGAGGGTAACGCGTGCGGCAAGTTTGGGCGAAGTCATCCTTCAATGCACAGTAATGGCTAGGCAATGTGCGACTTGTTTGAAGCTATCGCGCGCTGAGATGGGCTCCAACCACGGTGATGATGAGGACATGGTCTTTGTTTGACATTTGCATGAGCAAACTATTTGTACTTGCAGGTCGGTTGCGCGTCGGCCGCTGACGAACCTCAAAGCGATCGTACATGGAATCCAATCTTCCCATGCAATCATGCAGGAGCGGCCCATCTACAACCCATTGAACCTTCCGCTAGGCTGGTTCTCCAGTTGTGCCAGGAGCAGAGACTGTAGACATGTTTGACTGAACCTCAGCATGTGAGGGCAAATGCTGGGGATGGACGAACTCCATTTCGCACCACCTAAGGAACCAGCTGGAAGGATCATTCCCCTGTAGATGCGAACGGTTTTTGTGCGAATGGTTTCCCATGGTTTCTCATGGTTTCAAGGTGGTGCGAACGGATTTCGTCCACCCACAGTATTGCCGCACTCTGGCTTAGAGGGATGAGCTGCTGCGATGTAGGTTGGGATGGCAAGCCCATCCCATTTTGGCTCTACAAGCTGCATGGAATGGGTCTCCTGCTTAGCCGGGGAGCTGCTTCGACGAAGTCGGAGCTCGTAGCGGTTGGTGACCAGCATCGTTTGTCGCGGATGGCAGAGCATCATGTATGTGGGCTCTCTTGCCCACCTCTTTTGTCTGGAACTGCATCGAATTTGGCATTTGAGGCATCGAGTATAAGTGCGAGATCTGCCAGGATCCTAATTTCTGGCTTTGGGTCTGGAGTGCTTGGGAGTGCTTGGACAAGTTGAAAGAGTTGAAGGCGTCTTTCTGGCGCTTGGCACGAGTTTTGATTTTCCAAGACAACCCCCATGAGCTCAGGTGGGAACTACTCCTACTGGGGTCGAAGAGCCTTCGAGAGGCACTTCCAGGACCAGAAAATCAGATTTCATGGCCCGTCATGATTTTCAGGTTCACCCGACCTCCTTCAAATGTTGCACAGCTTGCCGCAATCACATTTTTTGCATTTGTTTTCATTTGACAACTCGAAGACTTGATGCAAAGCCATACAGGAGTGGAGACATGCCTTTGGCATGCGCTGTCTGAAGATTCCCAACACAGCGCACTTTAAAGAGATCACGAAGATCGAGGACCGACAGGTTGCAGGAAGCCAGGAAGCCAGGAAGCCAGGAAGCGTTGCGGGAAGCGCTACCAAATATCTCATGGTCGGTGCTGGAAGACATGGCTGTGGTGGTCAAAACCGTTAAACGGGATCCCATTTTCGTTGGTAGGTGAATTCACCACCATGTTAGAGCCTGTTTTAGTGGTTGGATTGGGTCCCGTTCACTGGAGCTTCGATTTGGCTTCTGACCCGAAATATCTCCTGGTGTCCAGCCGCCGATTTTCGGCTCCAAAAAATGGGTGGTGGATTCACCCGACCAAAATGTGATTCCGTTTCGCGGTTTTGGCCACCGCCTTCCCATGGGGCGCTGTCTGGACGTCGCCTGGCAGGAAGCCATCACGCTCTACGAGAAGCTGAAGCGCGATGCGGAGGAGCAGACCTTCCGGCCGGACCAGGCGCGCGCCGAGACCAAGCAAGGAAGTGGGTATGGGTCAAAATTTTTGGCCACCAGGGACAACCCCAGGTTTGACTTCTGGGTTCCATTTTGGGTATCCATTTTGGGTGCCCATGTTTGACCCACAGCCATACATATGTCAGTCTAGGAATGTGTTATTTGCATGTTTTGTTGCGCCATACACGATCCTGCAAGCAAGTGATACCTGCACGCCGGATTCTGACCCCCTCACTGTGCCACCGATCAGGATGTTGAGTGCGAGGACATCCAGGGAAACGTCATGAGCCAGAAGGCCTTTGAGGAGCGATGCGAAAAGCTTTCGCATGCGACGTGCATGCCCTCGGCCAGTCATGTGTCGTTGTAGACGATGAGGTCAGACTGTGCTGGCATTTGAACATCCGCAGTAGTCAGCGATTTGGGCCACATTGTCCTTTGGCCGTGATATCCGTGACATTCATGTTGGTCAGTACTTTCTTGCTGTATTTGGCACTGCCGGCAGACTACAGAAGCAACAACGCACAACCACAACGCACAGACACACAGACGCACAGACGCACAGGCACACAGCCACACAGACACACACACACACACACCTATCACATAGACACACAGACACACAGACCGACAGACACGCGCACACGCACAGACACGCACATTCACAGACACAGAGACACAGAGACACAGAGACACAGAGACACAGAGACACAGAGACACAGAGACACAGAGACACAGAGACACAGAGACACAGAGACACAGAGACACAGAGACACAGAGACACAGAGACACAGAGACACAGAGACACAGAGACACAGAGACACAGAGACACAGAGACACAGAGACACAGAGACACAGAGACACAGAGACACAGAGACACAGAGACACAGAGACACAGAGACACAGAGACACAGAGACACAGAGACATACGGACACCAAGCCAATCAATATGCATCCAGACACAGGGATAAATAGAGCACAGAGATGCTGTGTCACAGAGACACCTGGACAAAGACAGACACGCA
Source organism: Effrenium voratum (assembly GCA_963377175.1). NCBI lineage: Eukaryota > Dinophyceae > Suessiales > Symbiodiniaceae > Effrenium > Effrenium voratum. Next base: position 299,182 of record CAUJNA010003734.1, on the reverse strand, counting down.
AGCACGTGCGCACACAGAGACGTGCATGCCTGCACATGCACGCAACGCGCAGGCCTGCACACAAGCCTGCACAAGCATGCGTGCCCACATGCTCATGCCCCGTTGGTATGTGATTGCACACGGGCAGGCACACGCAGCAATATCCTTACGCGTGCGTGGTCTTGCTTTCATGTGGATTTTGCTGACGCACAATTGTGCTTGTGTGAGCTCTCGGATTGTTTTGGCCACGAAACAAATTAGCTCCTACATCGTTTAAGACTTGCGCACCCATGCACACCACCTACGCACACACACACACACACATCCAACATCATCTTCCACACCAGGCGATCGGGTTGCGCTTGCCAGTGATCAGATTGCAAGCATTGGTGATCCAATGGCAAAACTGACTACAATCCTTCACAAGCGAGCGATGACAATGAGCCACAATTTGACACCCAACATCTACCAGGATGAAACCGGTCTCAGTGTTCACACGCACTCAGCTGGTGTGTGTGTGTGTGTGTGTATGCATATCCCGCGGCTTCCAAACGATGATATCATGCTTGCAGGACCTGAGGCGGCAGGGTCTGGTTTGAGGTCGGCAGCTCGGGGATTGAAAGTCATTGCATGGTTGAAAACAGGCTGGTGCATAGCAAGTGAACATTGGCAGCTACAGTTTAAGCAATTTCCTCATTGGACACTTGGCTGGGAAACATGCGCAGAGTTATCGCTTTCGCAAGGTGCCAACGACCAGTCGCCAATGCAGTGCTTACGACGGGTCGCCAATGCACGAGCTGCATCTCAGCTTGTTCAACTCGTGCTGCCTTGGGCACACGAAAGGACCAATACCCATGGGGGTGTCCTCTGTATCTCTGGGCTATCACCCAGGAGTTTGGCTGCGGTGGCAGGAAAAGAGCCACATGTCACGCAGCTAACGTTGAAGAGGTTGTGCAAACACATGGGTATGGGTCAACTTGAGCCACCAGAAAACCTCATATTTTGGTCATGTTTGTCCTTGTCCATTTTGGGTACCAATTTCTGACCCACACCCACATTGCATTCAAGAGGAAGCAATCCCTGCAGTTGCAGACTGACGGCAGCGAGAAGCAAGGGTGGCTACAGCCCAGCCTCCCCATTCAGCCTCGTGTCAGCACGGGCTCAAGGTGCATCAAAACATTGACAGATATCGAAATAGATTGAAAGATATTGAAAGAGGTGGATTTCGCAGACAGGCTGATGGATTCCTGGCGCTTGCAATGTCACCGCATGCCTCAAACAGCAAGAGCAGCATTTTGTTAAAGAAGAGGCATGTGTGCTAGCTTTGCTGAGCTTACTAAGACACCGGCCGAAGCATGCGCAGATAGCTTACCGCCGTAGCACTTCATGTGCAATGCCGACAGTGTGATTGGCAATGGCGGCGCCTGGCACTCATTCCCAGCTCCACCTCCAGTCTCCCTCATTGAAGGAGGTGTCAAGGTCTTGTCTCTGCATTTCAATAGCACCCTGACTTACGAACAGATATCGAACTGACATACTTGTGTGCTTACAGTACATTGCAGTGGACGGCAGGAACAGAGACTTCTTTTGGTATCGAAGGTCAAAGGCATGCTTTTTCAGAGTTAGGCAGTCAAGATCCACCATATTACCTTGAGAGGACAATTGGAGACGGCCACTGGCGGACCAAGGCCTAGGGGAGAAGTTCACATTGGGCGCTTGAATGGTCAGAGTCCATTCGTGAAACTTGGATGTCATAGGGTTAAGTACCGTTTGCAGTTGCCTTACATGCATACTCGGTCGTGCCTCGGTACCTCGAATCTTCGGGGCCATTTTGGCTCAAGTGTTGGCTTGATCCTGGGTTACTGACCTCGGTTTTCTGGTGTTTTGTTTGCCCCGCGGATGTGGACATGGAGCCGAAGGCGACAGAGCTAAGGAAACCGGGTCAGGGACGGCTGCCACGAGCGTTGAATCCCCCCGCAAAACTCTAGCACTGCCGCTCAGCCTCCTGCTCGCCAAGCAGCTGATGCCGTTGGAATCAGACAAGACCCTTTGTGGATGAGTGGCACTATGGGCGGAAGTGTGGCCCCACCACAGCGGCCTGGCGTGGAACGAGTTTCAAAGAACTGGAGGACAAGCTTCACCCAGATGGTGCAGAGATGGGGATCATCGACCTGTTCACCACGTAGATGGTATGCCTTCCGCAAGGAGGAGAGAGTGCTGACCAGGTCCAGAGATGGGAGGAGACAACAACGATGCCTTGGTGGACAACTTGAAGAAGTTGGCATCAGAAGGCCTCCTTTGAACATCGCGCCTTGCTGCGACCAGGTATGCGTTACGCTCGGAGAATGACCCGGGGAGGAAGGGGTCCGGACATGGCCAACATCCATGCGACCATGGAAAATACCCAGGAGACCTGCGTTGGTTAATCTGGGGGTGAACACTGACAATTTCCGGGACACCATCATCGCCATAACGGTCGTCAACTTGTACACGTCGCTTGCCTCTTGGTGCCGCAAGGATGCGGAGGCGTCAAAACCCCACGGCGTCTGCTCAAGATCCGAAGCAAGATCTATGCCATGGCCACAATTGATTCGAAGGCCATGCTGGCGATTGGGAATCTTTGGACCCTTCGGCCTGGCAATTTCATGATACCCCTAATGGACCCGCCTTTGAGGACACCAAAGAGGCCCTCATCCACGTGACCCAAGTAAAGTCCAAGCCGCATCCTTATTCCGCTGAGGGCCGGCAGAAAGGCCGATCCAGATGGAATCTGGGTTCGCTGCGCTGCCTGCCCTCAGTTTTGGAATGTTTCTTGCCACTCACGCGGTTCTTGGGAAAAGTGTCCTCCTGCTTTTGCACATCAGGCTGCGCTGTGACTTTGATACCATCTTTTATCTTTCTTCGTGCTGGATGGGGGCACGCTCACGCTTGCCATGAGGCCTATTTCGGCGCCTGCTGGGGCCTGAAAAGCGATATGCTGCATAAAAAGGGTCTTGCCGTGCATGCCAGCACGACAAGCCAGAAGCGCACGCCCCAACGTGCGCAAGAGCAATGTCTCAGGGTTGCACAGCGAAGCGTCCAGACTTTTTCAATCCCGGCTTTGCCCGAGTTGCCATTGAAAGGGCGTACGCTTTAGTAGTGGAAGAAGAACAAGAAGAAAACAAGACTAAGAAGGCAAAGAAGAAGAAAAGAAGAAGAAGAGGAAGAAGAGGAAGAAGAGGAAGAAGAGGAAGAAGAGGAAGAAGAGGAAGAAGAAGAAGAAGAAGAAGAAAAACAGAAAGAAGAGGAAGAAGAAGTGGGTGTTTACATTTGTGCCGAGCCGGCGCCCCTTGCTGTTGCTGATCAACTATCAGGCAGAGCCAGTGGCCCGCGTGGGGCTGGACCTAAACCAAGATGGCCAGAGCCCCAAGTCGCCTGTGGCGCGAGTGGTATGAACCATGTAGATTTGCTGGGCATTTGTTTCAGCCCTGCGCATGGGCAAAACCTTGAACCAGGGCAACAAAAAGACCCCAGCTGCAACCAGGTCAAAAAAAGATCTCGGACCTTACGTCAGTGTTGCACTTATACAGCTATGTGCTAGCCAGACGGAATTTGCGGAGGCCAGCCAGATGTCATCGTTCAGGGCGTGGATCGGAATCATGATGGCATCCCGGACGTGCTGCAGCAGGATAGGATCGATCGGGCTTCATGGACAAAGCGTCAGTTCAGTTCTAGCGATCCCTTGAGTCACCTGGCTGTTGGTGGCCACAATTTCGGTTGAATGTGCCAGAGTTGCCCCCGTTCTAGTGATAGACCGTGCTCGCAAAAGTGGTGAAGGCTCCGACATGCCAATGCGGCAACATTTTTGCAGCAGAGCCTTGACTGCATCGCCTGGCGGGCTTGCTTTGCGTGCTCCGAGCTTGAGGATCTGCAAGCTTTTACTTGCAGTCTGTTCTCGTGGAGCGGACGGAATGTTTCTGACACTGCCCTAAGAACCAGCTCAGCAGCCCAGGATGCGCGCTTCTGTCGGCGCTGCGGCGCCAGAAGACCTTTGCCGCAGGCGCAGCCTGAAACCATACGGAGGATGGTAAAGCGAAATCCGCAAACCGCACCACGAAATGAAACCATGGGAACCACTGTCTCAGGTCGCGCAGGATTTGTTGGTATTTACAAGGGAATCATCATTCCAGGGTGTCTTAGGTGGTGAAGGATTTTGTCGATCCACAGTAAGAAGCTAGGCGAACACCCTCCGTTTGCACAGCTGACTTTTTGCAGACACGAACAATTCCTAGGCCTTAGGCTGGATGCTTGGATGGTCTTGCCGCGGCCCGCAGGCAATGCAGCCAATGAGCCCACAGGCTGTTATTCCGTGGGTGCGGCGCGGTTGAGCAGATACTGCCACCATTTCAGATTTCACCTCATTGGATTTTCTCTGCTATACCAACAGAACTCCCTTGCTGAATGTACCTTCTCAAGAAGGTTGCGCATTGACACTTCCAGGGCCAAGATGCCAAGAAGTTCTCGTGCTTCGTATGCTGGGGCATAGCCTGAGGATATGCGACGGTTGCCTTCCGCTTTTGTGCCAATCTTTGCCAGCGGCTGCTTGGAGTTGGAAGCTGCAGGTTCATGCGCAGCGTCCATGCACAGCGCAGGCGTGCCGAGAGGGCAGAGCATAGGGGCACTCCACAATGTGCCGTTGGCCTTGTGTATGGCAGGATCGAGTTTGTGCAGTCCGAAGCCTGTGCTAACGCAGTGAGTCAGACAAGCCAGTGGTGTTGTTAAGGCATTCCAGGTTTTGCTGCGCATGGTCGTGCACTTTGCGCAGATGACATGCACTTTACACCACACACACACGATATTGCCATGCAGGCAACTACACGCAATTGTACAAATCCACACGTGCATCACACGCCTTCGGCATTCTTCCGACAAATAATTCTAATGCTAGTCAACACTCGGAAAGTTGCATGGACATACACAATCGCACTCATGCATTTACAGAGGGTTCAGCATTTGGGCTGTTGCAAGCTACTAAGTGTAGAACCTCCTAGCGAGTTTAGCATTCATGATTTTGGCCCATTGCTCGAGCCCAACTACGAATCACCAACTACCACAAGCAAAATGCAACACAGCAAGTGACACACGAAAAGTGACAAGCAACATGCAACAAGCAGCAAAGAACAACTGGAAAGCGACACGCAACAAAACGTCCATAGCGAGGAACAAGTATGCAACCACTAACAGAAGCTGCAATTCATTTGCAGCAACAGAAGCGTTTTCCTCACACCAGGCCAACATTCTAGGACTGACAGCAAAGCAACCCAGCAATCAACACCAGCACCGACACCAACGCCAACGCCGATGTCAACGCCGGCCCGCTCATGTACCTCATGTGCGCCTCTCATCGACACCCCCACAAGTGTTCCTTGCAGTTTGGCGTTGCCACTCCGTTGACGACGCGGCCGTGTATGCAGGCGGGCCCCGATGCCATTAATTGGGACTTGCTGCAGCATGACAGGCTCTTGAAGCAATGCCAGGGCTGCGAAAGGAATTTGAGAATTGGACCGCTGCAGTGAGCAAAGGCAAACAAAGGGGGCGGTTGGTCAATTTTCAATAAACAGCAGGCCAATTGCAACAAATAACAAATTCCCTTGTCTCGCTGGTTATTTGCTATTTTTGATGAACACTGTTGTCAAAAAGGCAAGGACTCTTTCCCAGGTGCCGCAGCAACCTGTAGGCTACACCCAGGTGGGGCTGGCTTGCATTCCTCACCAGATTGCAGCAGGTTTCAGAAGTCCGCATAGTGAACTTGCTTGCGTGGGTGCTGTGGATGTTTTTTGTCGACGTGTCGTGTTCAATGTAACTTCTGCTAGCTCCATGATGTGTCACATCTTTTGACATAGGCAATGCACAGCGCTCCTGCCGTTACTCTGTCGCCCGAGAACTCAGCTAAGATGGAGCAGAATCTGAGGCAAATCTGTGTGAGTTCTGTGGACGCTGCTTGACAGAGCTTCAAAGGTGCAACAGAAGCCAGTGTCCCCCAGCGAAATTTGCGTTGCTCACTCTACTCTCATGCGGAGTTCTTGCGCCTGCCTTCCACTTACAACACACAGACAAAAGACAAAGTCCTGAGGGACGGGACCAGACTTGCCCCGACTGGACCTTTTGTCTGGGGTGTTCTTTTTGTTTGTTTTGTTGAATCACAACATATGATATAGTTTATTATTTATCCTCCCAGATCCCTCAGTGCATTTCCACACTGCGCAAAAGGCTGCAGACTTGTGCTAAAATCAATTCTCGATCCTTCAGACAATGTCCAACTCAGGCATTGATTATGGGCAAGTTTGTAAGTTTTCGTGGTCCAGTCGTTTTGCAATGCACAGCACCTTCCTAACATGTACACTATGTCAAGCATATGTTGAGTAATTTATGGCTTGCGTCATATGTCTACCAAGACTTGCGGGTACTGTATGTCTAGACATCATTCACCACATGTCCAGTATATTTCGAGAAGTCCGATGTGTCAAGTGCATTCCTATATAGTTGTGTGGCTTTCCTATCTGGTTTCTAGTATGTGGCGTTTTTCAGCACAGACTTGACATACTCCTACAATACTTTCTTGCCACACGTATCACAGATTCCGGGCGTTTTCTCCACTACAAGACATCGCAAAACCCTTGTTCAGGTGAAATGCAGGGCTGGGCACATTGGCCTCTCAAGAAAGCAGTCGCAGCACGCAGCGTTGCTTTCGGCATGATTCTGACACCAGAAGCCAAACTCCTGCAGCACGCTGCCAGCGATTCGGCACACGCATCTCCAGCACTTGAGGCCGGCGCCGGCGCCGGCGCTGAGGGCGGCTTCCTCTGTGATTCGCTGGTGGCTTGATGGTGAGCATCCATGTGCTGAGGTGGTGCAGCCTGTCATCCAGGAGGTGGTTAGAGAGGCGAGGGCGCCTGGGATTTACAGGCGATTGCATGGCAATGTACCCTTTGAATCTTCAGAACTCCACCCCTTCAGGTGTGCAGTGTGCAAAGCCTTGACCAGCAACCCATGAGCTGCGGACCAGGTCTTCGCATGATATTCGTTTGGCTCAGCTTCAACAGAGCGCCGGTTTCAAGCGGCCCTGCGCGCAAAACGGCTCTGTGCGAAGCGTCATCATGAGGTTGCGGTGCACAAGAAAGAGCTGCACACAATCTTCAGGGAGAGGCCTCAGGCACAATGGTGCTTGCAGCATCAAAGGCAGCCATCTTGCCAAAAGCGAATCGGTCTTCAAGCCTGCATGCAGCTTGTCGCTTTTAAGCTGCGGGTTCATGCCCTGCACCGGAAGTAATCACATGAGCTGCTTGGCAGTCTTTCCACAGCGACTTGGATTCTTTGTGGGAGGTGGAATTCGTGGAGAGGTCCGTAGAAGTGCCCAAGGCGCCTTGGCAGCCGGTTGGGTGCAGGATGTTGAGTCCCCATTTGCTGGAAATTCATGACGTGCCTTTGTTTGTTTCCCATTGACATTGCGACATCTCTGTTCATTGGAATGACTGTGAAGGGCATAGGGACCGCGCAGACAACAAGCACCAGCTCCCATTGGCAGCGAAGATATTTGAGACGGTGAGCAAATCCAATTTAGCACAGCACGGAAGCCGCTGAGCAACATGAATACGGAAGTTGCAGCCGGGCTCGGAGACCAATCAAAACAGTGCACTCATTGAACTAGGGAACCCCCGGCAGATCAGACACTTTTAAGAGTCGAGACAGTTTTGATTGCCGATTTTTTTTGAAAGCATGGATTTTCAGCCGGGGGCACCAAAGCCTCAACCGTGCAGCTAGACGTGCTTGTTTGTCCATCTCCACTTCAGGCAGGGCGGCCCGGGTAGGGTGAGTCAAGCCTTGAGCGCTGTGCACCGGTAGAGAGTAAGGGCTGGATCCCATTTCTTCGGTGCTTCGGCAAGATCAAATTCTCAGCCTCGGAATACACCGAGCCAGACACTGAGGTTGAGCTGCAGGAGAAATTTGTGGAGGTGCCTCACGTGCTTCTTCATGAGTCCGGGCCACAGCTTTGCTTTTAGCTCTGCGCTACTTGCTGGTGCGAGAGATGCAGGGAATTAGAAATGGAATGACCCCTATAAATGTAAACCCTCCAGCTGGTGGTTTCCTTTGGGGGGACCAACGCCTGGGTTCATTTTATGTCTCCTTCTCTTCCAATCGCACCAGCAAGACTACTAACACCACAAGCCGCGGCGCTTCCTGGTTCGACCGTCACAAGCTGCGGGCTGCCGTTCGGCCAAGGCGCATCATGGAGGTCCCGGAGGTCTTCGAAGACGAGCTGGCCGGCCGTCTAGAAATGTACGGATTGGACAGGTGCACTGGACACGCAGGGCTTGCGTTCGCAAAGTCGGGCTTGTTGACCATGTCGAGCACATTTTTGACACAAAAGGCTCCAGGAAAGAGAGCAGGCGCCGCTTTTCGGCGCCAGGTGAAGCAAGTGCCCCGCCTGGAGTACTTGGAGGCGCGTTTTGGGTTTGTGAGTGGCAGCTGTCGGTTGTACTCGCAATTCATGGCGCCCTGGCTTGTGCCAGTGCGGCCCAAATGCAAAGAAAACGAGTAATGGTGTTGCAAGGGGTTTCCGGTGTCAAGCTTGGGTTTCTTTTGTTGTCTCCACCCATGTGGGGATAGACAGACTGTGGATGGACAAAATCCTGCACCACCACCTAAGAAACCATGGTGGAAACCATTGTTTGCTGGTATTTACAGGGGAATCGCATTCGAAACCAGGGTCTCTGAACGGTGGTGGTGCCTGAGATGGTTTTCACAACCATCAGCATGCCCATGACCTATGACCTGTTTTTTCCCTTCACAAATCACTATGAGGCCCATTCCCATGACCAGCCGTAGCTTTTTTCTTTTTCTTTTCCCCACTCCGCGGCACAAAAGTCTTCGCCCGGAAAGCGGCTGCCGCGGATCCCCCCGGATCCGCGCGCATCGGATCCACGGCGGAGAGGTGGAGAAGCTCATCGAGCTGCCGCTCTTCGAGGCGCGGGAGCAGCTCCTGGAGGTGCCCAGCCTGCTGGAGCAGGAGATCCATCCCAGCTAAATCTGGTCGAGAATGGTTGGTGAAATGGAGACCTGGGTAAACATGGGTAAAACGGGGTCAATTGAAAATAGGGTCGATAGGGTCCTTTTGGACACCTTGGTACATGGACACATGGACGACCTGCGGTCCCCTCGTGGTTTCAGTTTTGACCCACACCCAGCTCGCTTCGATCTCGATCTCGATCTCCCGGCGATCGCGGCTTCGGGCTTGGATCGAAGTGGATCTTTGGGGAGCGCACCGTGGTCTCGATTTTAGCGCGCTCTTTTTCGTTCCCCCTTTTTTTTCTTCTCCAGGTTCGGCACCTGGGTATGGATCAACCCCCACATGAGAGCATGTAGGAACACCTATCAGGCTAGGGGCTCAAGGAAACTGGGCTTTCTTAGCGAATTGCCACGAGTTTTGAGCAGTCTTCAAAGAGACGCACCAATGTGGCCGCAGCTGCGTTGGCTGCTGCGAGTCATTTTGCCAGCTTGAAGGGGTCGCTGAAGGTGTGGATTGTTTGTCATTTCAGATGTGGCTACTGCAAAAACACTGGGAATGAGTGTAGACATGCATTTGACATGTGCAGGCTGTGTCTAGTATGTGAGGCAACAAGCTACTTGTTTTCAAGGAAGGAAGAGGATGTCAACGAAGAACGTCTGCTTGCAGAACTGCCAGACTGCCCCTGATCAATCAATAGCCCCAGGGCCATCCGCAAAGCGCTCGCTTTCAATGGGCAACGTGGCCTGCCGGTGCTTGGCGCTGTAGCTAAGCCCAGGCCCTATACAAGCATCATGTGCTTAGAGTACTTGTTTAGACATTCACAGAGACGCCTTGTGACATTCGGGAAAAAGGACATGGACTTCTCTCTCTTCCCAAAAGCCAGCGTTGGCATTTTGGGGATATTCTCTCTGTTCCCAACAAAACTAATTGTAAACGCTTCGCGTTGCCCGGCTCGGCCAGTCCGCTCTCGGCTGGCTTTGAGGTATATACCGTGCTTCAGTTTGCCTTGAAGTGATGTTATTAAAGTGAGTGAGTCGGCGCCGAAATGGGTGAGCTGGTTTCCAAGCTAGCGGGTGGGCGCATGTCTGCACGATTCCACCTGGCTTCAAGGGCCAGACCGAGAGCCGCAGAGAGCTGCAGAATGGTGGGCCAAGCGCAGGGATTTTGGCCGCGCGACATGGGGTCGGGGGGGGGGGGGGGGGTTGGACAGACCAATTTTGGAAAGAGGTTCTGCAGAAGGTCTGACCGCTTCTCGCCCTGGGGGCCGAGGCGAAAATCAGTTCCTTGGCGTTTGTGTGTTGGGATGTTCTCGTTGCCAGTGTTTGGGACGGGAAGTTGGGGCAGCGCAGGCACTTGCTAGCTCCAACCCTGCCGGGCACAAGCGACCTTCCATCCCCAGCGTGAGCCACAATCAAAACCCGGGTAGATGAAGCTTTGTAAGGGGACGCGGTTCCGGGATTACGACCATTCTAATACCAGGTTTTGATTGTCAGGTGGACGCTTGTAGAGTGAATCGGGTGGCCGTTTCGACCAGGGGACGCGACGCGCGGGGCATCCGACGCGTCCTCCTCGCCGGTCGCCGTCCGCGGCGAGCGAGGAGTGTTTGGTGGAGATTCCCCAGCTCCGCTGCATCGAGCTCATCCGGGAGGTGCCCAAAGAGGCCATGCGGAACGCGAATGGGAGACGGTGTAGGTATATGATACATATATATATATATATACATATGTTAATGCATGTATGTAATGTAACGTAACGCAATGCAATGTCAGGTAATGTATGTATGTGTTAATATATATATATATATACATATATATATATATATGTATATTGAACGCACTGAACGGCAAACACATGCTGAGCAACCCAGATGTCAGGAGTGAAGAGTCCGGACATGTCAGTGGACAGCAAGAAGCTGCATTGCAGGTGGTAAAGACCGTTCAGAAGATGGTCGAGCGGCCCGTGGTGCAGGTTGGGCCGCCTCCAAAGCACAGTCTGGGCGGAATTCTTGGCAAGTAGCTTCCAAACCGGACCCGAATTGAAAAAACAACGTTGCTTGCCCCGCACGTTTTCCGGCCACAACTGAGCCACTTGCTCAAAACCCGGGTAGATGAAGGATGGCAAGGGACAATCCCAGCCAGAAATAGCTGCGCCCGCCTTCTTGATTCTTGAAGCATGGTTCTGGGCCTTTTGATACGGGGGATTTGATTGTGACTCAACTGTTCGCTGGAGCCACTCCTCAGGGAAACCAACTTGCAGGGGTACAGGGGCAACCAGAGATACGTGAGGATTCCCCTAAAGGCGCCTTGACTAAGTTTGAATGCACCTTGACTAAGTTTGATATGGCTGTGGGTCAAAACCAATGGTACCACTTTGGGGTAGGTGACTACTTTAGCGGTTGGATTGGGATGTTCACCAGGGGTGGTTTTGACCCATGGCCGCCAAGTTGGAATCCCATCTCCTTCCATCAAGTTCCTGGCAGGTGGTGGAGCGGCAGGTGGAGGTGCCTTTGACCACCGTGCAGGAGGAGCTGGTGGCGGTGCCGGTGGTGGAGCAGGCAGAAGCCCCAACTGGCTGTCAAAAATAGGTACGCCAAATGGAACCCTAGCAAGTGGAAACATGGACCAAAACCTGCGGTGGTCAAAAACTATCAGGGGATTGCCAGGGTTTCAGTCCAGGTGACCATTTGCCAGGGTTCCCAAGATGGGGTGACCCTGTATTTGACAACCGCAGCCAAATCAACAAAGTGCAGTTGTGCATTTTTGCGCCTTGCCCGCAAAACATTGTTGTTCATGAACAAATCAACTGTGCATTTGTGCATGTGTGCATTGCAAGGGAAACATATTGTGATTCATGCAGCTCCTCTTGCTGACTGTGGACTTGTCTCGAACAACTCACCCGGTGCCATCGACCCGTCGACCCCCCAAATTCGCTTAGGTGGACGTCATCAAGCAGGTGCCCGTCTACGAGCTCCAGCAGGCACGCGCGTAAATCTCTTCAGAGAGCACCTCAGAGGGTTTCGGGGGCAAAACAGAAATTTGGGCGTGGCTCAAGATGGGCACGGGTCAAAATTGAACCACAGGGGACCGCAGTTTTAGTCCTTGCCTCCATTTATGTTCCACTTTGGGTACCTATTTTGACCCACACCCAGATTAGATTTTGCTGGGGTTACGCAGGTTTTCGTCTTTGGTTCCGCTTACCAAGGTGGCGTTCTGGTACATTCGTTTTTTTGAGCCGCAGCCGTTTGGCAGGAAACATATTCTCTCAATACACTCTAACACGGAGTTGCGAGTTGGATCTGCGCGTTCGCACATTGGACAGGGGGCTTGTTTGCCATGGCAGTAGCTTCTCCTTGCCGGCCAGGTGGAGAAGCGCATTGAAATACCTGTGGTGGAGCTTGAGGAAGGGTGGGATTTGACATGCGTGGCAATCTCCGGACTGTATCAGACATGAGGTGCCATGGATATTGCTTCCTGGACCCTCAAACAGCAAGCAGTAGCTTTCCCACAAGCAAACTCTCCTTCATTTCACCGCGCGCGCTAGCATTTTTCAATCCACATACCAAGACCCATATAAACGCTTAAACATGTTTCCAAATATCAATCCACTCACCAAATGTTTTAAGTTATTCATTTTTGATAAATAACTTAAACCAACTCAATTTTCCTTAACCTCATTCTTTTTTAAATTTTCCTCGTGCCTGTAAGTTAATTCGTGTCTCGCTTTACCCATTTTCCTAATATCACAATTACACACATCACAATGATAATTAACCTTGCTCTTCCTTTTTCCTTTCTCACGGCATCTTTCACAATTTTTTATAATTTCCTATGAAACAATCCACATTCCTTTTACTCTGACAACCTGAACAATGTTTCTTTTCCATAACCTCTATTTTGTAATACCCACATCCCTTTAAATAGTTTTAGACACAAATAAGATTTTTCCTCTGGGGTAAGACCCTCATAGAAAAACCACCAAACAACAAACCACACAAAAAACCAAACAACAAACAATACAATAGACAATTACAAATATATTGAATAAATCTAATAATTTTATCTTATTAGAACTATTCATGATGAAGTGTAGTTGATAGAATAGGCAAAGTATTCATCATCGTCTGACCCCTGAACTTCAACGGTTCCACCAAAGGGGGAAAGAGGTTCCACCAAACGGGGGGAGAGGTTCCACCAAAGGTGGAAGCCCTATTAAAAAAAGTGATAAAATTGTTTCCACCAAAGGGGAAAGATGTTCCACCAAAAGGGTTGAAACTTGATTTCAACCCCAACACCAACCCCAAACTCGTTTTCCTTAATCCACCAAACTCACCAAGATTTCACAAATCAATTCAGCAGGTATTTTGTATAAATCGTCTTGCTTATGCTTTACATAATTCTCGCCCCAATTTTCCCGCTTTCCACTTGGTGCCCGTTGTGCAGTTTCAATATGTTTGTTATTAACAACTTTACCGCAGTCTTTATTACATAAACTTCGGGGTTTCCATCTATCAAGGTTGCTCCACAACCTAGTGCGCTTCCTGTAATTAAAATCATATTTACAATAGTCAATGTCATTAAACCTTAACCCATTCATAAAAGACTGACTTTTCAATAATCCAGTCTGTGGATTTTCAATAACAAAACACGGCCATCCGAAATATTCAATAATCTCTATTGTTTTTAATACAATACTATTAGCATATTCAATGTTTCTTATTCCTGTTGTTTTTGCTCTGCTGTATTCGGTGCAAGGAGGTGATGCCCAAATGAATGAGAAGTGGTTGCTGTCAAATTGTTTGTAATCCCAATCAAGTATATCACCATTAATATGAGCATTTTTCAATTCCAACGATATAACATTAAAACCGAGCGACTTTGCAATAAGTCCAACACTGCCTGTTCCACTAAACATCTCTAATAAATTCATTTATTAGAATGATTTAGATATTTATTATATTAATCCATAAGTTTATATTCATCACCATCTTTCGCGATTTTATAGTATTCTAATGTTTGTTCTTTTGGGTTCTTAATGCGCCCTTTGGACACCATCTCAAAATAAGATTGTCTTTTAGTTTCATGGTCGCCTGAGGGACGCCCTAATCCTTTCTTTTCAAAGATGTTATCCATCTTCTCCTTATCGTCTTCGTTCTTGAATACGTTATTGCTTTTAGGTTGGTTTATTTTTTCATCAATATTCTTAATAAGTTCAGTTAATGTTTTAATATTATTACTAATAATTATAACCTTTTTCATTAAATCGTTAATTGTAGAATCACCATTTTGTGACATTTTTATATATAAATATTTATATAATTATTTACTTATTTAATTATGCGTTTTTATTATACAATTTACCTGAATAATTTAATGTTATATATGTAAATAAATCATATTCTAACAGTCTTTCGCCAATTTTATTTTTCATTTGTATTAAACCTTCCTCGTCACCTGTAATTTCAAAAAAAAATCAATATTTTACCAAATTTATCTGGTTTAGTTATACCTTTCATAAAATATTTATCATTGAATTTAGCATCTAACCAATAAAAGTATTCTTCGCTCAATTGTTTAGCAAAGTTTACATCACCATTGAATATGTCTTTAATTTCTTCATCGTCGAAAGTTATAATTCTATGGTCTTCTCCATTCATAGTTGGCATTACGATTATATAAATATTTATATATTTATATATATATATATTTATTTATTTTTAAAGTGCAATTATGTTAAATCTACTCTTTAAATACTATTTTTTCATCATTTCTCTTATGGTTTCCTGCGTTTCGTTTTCATTATTATCCGAGAGTGTTGCATCCTTACCCCATTTAAAAGTTATATTAGTTTCTAAGTTGATACTGTCTTTAGTTTTATCAATATTCATGTTCTTATCATTTTTACTAATTTTGAAACTTGTTGGAATACATGAACATTTACAATTTCCTTTCTTTTGTATTTCTAATTCATTTTTCATTTCTAACATCTTTTTGCACATAGGACAAGCAACCTCAATAACTGCTGTTTCTTTAACAATTTCTCCGCTATCTTCATCTGTTGAAGAAACTGTAGTCTCTGTCTTATTCTTTTTGTTTTTCTTTCTTCCCATTTATATTAATATTTACATTTTTATTTTTGATATATTGAATTCCTAACTTAATTAATTCTAATGAATAATAACAGCATTTTTTAATTTTATTATCAGTTATTATTACTTGTTCTATATTCTCCACTTCATCTATTATATTAATATAATCTGAATAACTCCTATTCATATAAATAATAAGATGAAATAAGTATTTAATCTTATTATTTTCATGCATAATAGAATATTGGTGGGGCACAGCACTTGGAGTTTTCATTGCACACGCGAGAGAGACACAAAACTAATTATCTTCAATGCTTATTGATTGAAGCAATGAAAAACCTGTTCCATTATGTTATTCACCGCCACTCAAAACATAATGATGTTCCATTCAATAATAAATATATGTTTTTTTCTAAATATCTTTAATATTATTTTTATTATGCCTGATGTAAAACCAATTGATGAAATCAAATATGACTTTAAGCAAAGCAAGCACGAGGTCGTCCCTAAATTGCCGATGAGAGCTATGATCGTGGGCCCGTCTGGTTCTGGAAAATCGACACTACTTGTATCAATGATACTTGATATTTACAGAGGAGCATTTGAAAGAATTTTTATCTGGTCTCCATCTGTAAATTTGGATAGCATTTGGTTGCCTGTTACAAAATACATTAAAGAAGGTTTAAAAGTTGATACTGATAAAGAATCGTGTTGGTGGGATGAGTTCAATGTTGAAGAATTGAATACCAGAAAAAACAAGGAATGAAGAAGTTATTTAATATTTTTCTAGTTTTAGATGATGTATCTGATAATCCAGCAATAACAAGAAATAACAAATTGTTAAATTCTTTATTCTGTAGGGGACGTCATAGTGGAATATCAACACTTGTCAGTCTTCAGAAATCATCAACTGTCCCACCAATTATTAGAGTAAATATAAGTCATTTGTTTTATTATAATCTTAGACACTTCAAAGAGATAGAACTATTACAAGATGAATTATCAGCAATTGTTAGAAGTGATAATTTGCTAGAAAGCAAGAAACTAATTTATAAAATATATGAAACTGCTACTGACGAACCACACAGCTTTTTGTATATTAACCTTTTAGAAAAGAACCCAGATAAAAAGTTTATGAAACGCTTTAATCAATATTTGAAAATAACTAATCAATAACATTAAATTTATTGTTTAATGTTATTAATTTAAATTAATGAAGCGTTGCAAAACTGTAAATTTGGTAATTTATATATTAGTTTGTCTGATTTTTCTTTTTCTAATTTTTCTTTTCTTGATACACATTCTTGAATAGATTTAATGATTAAAGTATCTGCTCTTGTTTTTTCATCTACTCTTAAATTCTTAATGTCTTCCATACTGCTATTTTCATCGTTTTTACCTTGTCCAATACCCATTATATATTTATTATTTAGATTTTTCTTTTTTCAATTCCTTAATTTCTTTTTCAAGTTTATCTATTTTATCATTGAATTCTAATACTGCTTTATGAACTAACACAGGTAAAACTAAATAATTCTATCCTAAATACTCTCTATCTTTACTAACACCATTTTCAAATTCTTTAGGAATTGCTTTTAATACTTCGTCTGCCAAATAACCTATATGAGTTTTACCGTCATCATTTCTATCGTGTCTCTTAAACTTCTTCGGTTTAAATTTCTTAATGATATTCATACAATTAGATTTGATATTGTCTATGTCATATTTCAACCGTGAATCAGATGAATCAACAAATGTTCCGTTAATCGTTACGGTTGTTGCTGTTAAATCTATATTTGTCCCTGTTGCTGGCTCAATTAAATTACATTTTTCGTTCCTGCAACCGTTATATTTTCCTTAAAAGTTGATGGAGCATTATTTGTAAAACTTTCAGTATTTACTGTTGTTCCAAATGTCTTATCACTAGATAATAAAACTGAAGGTGTACTCGAGCTATCTGAAACTCTAAACGCTGTGTTTGATGTTCTGAATATTACATCAATTGTAGATAAATTAGGTCCATCATAATAAGTTGATATTTCCGATGTTCCCAGCTTAATATCAGTTCCAGTAGTCATTGAAATATTATCCAAAAATGAAACCGTTGTTAAATCAAATGATTGAATGGTATTAGTTGCTAAATATGCATTTTGTATTGCCATATTAGTATCAACGGTTACCAAGGTTCCTCCGTTAGGTGCTAAATGATTGCTTCTTAATGCTCCATTAGTTTTAACATAAACATCATCAGCAAATAAATTACCCATAAAATCAGCAGTAGCAGTATTAAAAGTCCATCCGGTAGTAATATTAACTGCACCAACTATGTTAGATTGAACGGCGGGGTCTCCACAAATAAATCTAATTGAAGAATTGACATCACTATTCCTCATATCAAAAGATGAAAAAACACTAACATATCTATATAATTCAGAATTTGTATCAATTGTTAATTTACCATCGGTATCAATATTAACATTATCACAATTAACATTAGCATTTGTATAAATATTACCTAACACATCAATAGGTTTATTAAAAATAGTTTTATTAACTAATCCATCACACATCATATATTGATTAGAAGCATTTGGAACATCGCCAACACTAATGGCAACAAAATCATCATGAGACATATATAGACCTTCTATAGCATCAGGAGTATATCTTCGTATTGAACCATTAAATTCAAATATGAACCATTGTTAAGATTTACTGCCTTGTCAGCTCCTATAAAATCAACTGCATCAGTAAATCTCGATTTTCCAGCACAATTTAACACATAGCCATTGACACCAACAGCACCTAAACCGAACCTATCCTTTCCCCACACTCTTCCAACATTAGCGTCTCCTATTTGTGTTTCCCATTGACCTCCTGCGCTACTCATCCACATGCGTCCATCTCTATTAATATTGAACTCTCTATTAAACATTTGAAAAGTCATTTGCAATCCTAAATTAGGTGATGGTGTAGTACTAAACTTATTACATATTATAGAACCAGTAGTAAGCATATTTAAATCACTGTGTAAAGTTGCATTATCGCTAAAATTCATAGCACCTGCTACCGATTGAGCGTTAGTATCTATTTTATCCAACTTTTGTCCTAATGATGTATCCTGTGAATTATTGCTAGTAATTATTGAATTAATTGTATTTGTATTTCCTGTTATTAATCCACTTAATCCATCCGATTGTAAAACATAACGAGCATCTGAGCCTGCAACATCTAAAATAGATGAAGACGAAAATAAACCAGATACTTGTAAATTACTTAATATTGTGGAATTATGATTTAATATTGTTTTATCATTTTGAAAAATCGAAGAATTATTAATTTCTACATCTCCAAAACCTCTTTGATTTAAACACATTGTCGCGCCTGTTAAACTTCCATAAACATAAGTATCAATATAATTATTGTATAATTCATGATTATAATTCTAATTTCCAAATTCTGCTATTTTGAAAGTTGCAGTAGTTGTTATATTATGTATTAATGTATTATTTAATACTGATGTATTTAACTTTTCTGATAATAAATTATTAGTTGTTATTTTATTATAGTAATCTGATTCATAAAATGAACCTCCATTCTGTAAATATGATATTGCTATAATATGCGAATTTATTGTACTATTTAATCCTGTTATTAAATTTGAATTGGAACTAATATTATTAAAATTAGATGTTATAGTAGAATTTAAATTATTTATTAAATGTGTATTTGATGAAATATTATTAATATTTGTATTTATTAAATTAGTATTTGAAGAAATATTATTAATATTTGTATTAATTAAATTAGAATTAGAACTAATATTATTCAAATTAGATGTTATAGTAGAATTTAAATTATTTAATAAATTTGTATTTGATGAAATATTATTAAAATTTGTATTTGAAGTTATTGTCAGATTACCTATTAAAAATGAATTTGAACTAATATTATTTGATAATACATTAATTTCTGTTTTGTCATATGTTTCAGTTATATCATAAAAAATAGCATTTATCTGCTCCTTTGTATAGGTGTCTGCTTGGTCTGCTTTACTATCTAATACTGTTTGAATGTCAGATTTACTCGCGTAAAGGTCTTCTATATCATTGACTGCTCCGTCTTTTACTTGTCTAATTCTATTTGCTGTAATATCAAAGATATTCATTAAGTTTTTGCTCATCATATTATATTATTAGTTAGAAAATTAATAATATCATATTTTATATTTAATCATAAAATGTTACAGAATTTGACCGGATTTCAAGAATACATTCATGAACCATATGAATATACATCTGTTCTGGCATAATACCGGCTGGATGAGCTGTATTTCCAGTTCCATATAAAAATGCTCCATCAAGGGGGCGAATTTTTACTACCATATTTGAATTATTTTTAAGGTTCATACCTGAATACGCTGCTGATTCTAATTTTTGTAGATTAAATCCAAACATAAATGCTTGTGTTTTATAGTCCTCGCTTCTAACTAACAATGGATTATCAGCACAATGCATTAAGTGAACATATGCTTCACGAACACCCTGAATTTCTTGTGATGGAATAACTTGATTACCAATTACCAATGAAGCAGTTAAATCATATATAGGGTTATAATATCCAGAATCAACTGCGCTTTGTTGTGATAATGGATGATATAGCGAGTTGTATTCTTTAAGAATTGGTCCAAATGAACCCACATAACCTTTGTCTGATGTATTAGAAAATGAAATAAATATTTTATTTAATTTAGATACATCCCTTACGATAGTTGTGAATATTTCACTAGATTTGGATGTTGTTTGTTCTTGCATTGTTTCGGTTTCAAAAGTAATTGGAAGAGAACCGGTTTCTAAAATTTTTGAGTATTCTGCAGATAAAAGAATCGTCGAGTGAATAAACACCTGTTGCTTTAATGACTGTTTTTTTATTGCCCAACTGTTAGAAGTATTTGTAGCGGTAAATCTCGATGAAGCGCCTTGTGCAATAATTGGTAATGTAGCATCATTCACTAAATAAAATTCTATGGTTATAGGACAGTAAGATAGCGGTATCCAGTTTACAAGTCTTAAAGCATTTCAAATTCATATCATAAAATACATTAGCACTTTTACCTTTGGCAATTCCTCGTTTGTTAGAATCCGTTACACCCCTTTGAACGCTTGCTACTGTGTCAGTACCGGTTACTTGCGAATATGTTAAAAATCTAACATCGTTATTATTAAATGAATTTCCAAAACCTAAAACCTCATCAGCTCGCTTTGCTTCTGATGTTTTCAGCAAATCTTTCATAGCATCGGCACGAGATGTAGAATTCAAATCACATACTATCACATCTCCCGTCATAACTCTAACTCTTGAAAAGAAGAACCAGCAGATATAGGGCGTAATTCAGCACCAGCATTGCTACTAGGGTCAGTATTTTCTAATGTAAATCCTAATAATAGTGTAGGAAGTGAAATCCATTGATTAGGTGGTCCATTAATGTTAAATCTAATTACAGAATTTGTATCAGCGGTATAAGTAGAAACCGACGAAGGGTAACAGTTTTTACTTTCTTTTGACCTCACATAAGAACCGCCATCTTTTAATTTAAAGCGAAGGTTCTTCTCTACGAGTACATCTTCAATATCTAATGTTTCCATCTTTATATATTTAATAATAGAAAATTATTATATTATTCTATTATTAAATTAATTTATTTTAAGGTGTGAATAATCTATAACTTCTTTTTTAGAAATTTTATATAATAGCTTTTTTGATTTATTTTTGATATTATTATTTTCAACCTTATAATTAGGTTCTTCTTCTACAATCTTTTTAATGTCATCATAACTGACTTTCTTTTTAGGATTTATAGTATTTTTAATATGATTATTAGGCATTCTTATATATTATCTGATATATTTTCTTCATTGTTAGTTATGTTATTTAGTGCTTGTTGGTGTCTTTTAGTTTTGATGTGTTTGTATTGTCTAATTCTATGATACTGACAACCACATACTTCACAATCGATAACTTCATCCTTTTTTCTGTCATAATATTCTTTACTTTTGATTTTCTGTATTTCTTTATTTTTGGTATTATAGTCTTTTCTTTTGTCTAAATTGTTCAAATAATAGAGTCTGTTACGCTCCATTTTTTGTTCCCTATGTTCTTCATCATATTTCTTTTTCTTGGCTTTAATATCTTCTATATTTTCTATATATCTTTGTTTTGCTAATTCTTTTAAATGTTCCTTATGTTCTTCTTCCCATTGTTTTTTGGAGCGACCGGCAACTGTCATATTTAATGTTCCTAATTGTCTAATATATTCACCTTCAACTTTTCGTTTTTGTTCTATATTTTGAATATCGTTTAATTCTATTAATAGTTCAATATAAAAATTATTAACACCTAATTCTCTCATACTTGTATAAAATAGCAACTTTCATTTATGGTCTTCAATATCTTGTAAATCTTTGCTTTGGAATAATCCATAACTATTCTTATATGCTCTTTTTTCTTTAAATATATTATTTTTACATAGTCTCCCTTACAGGTTCAACACTTCTTGAAACATCTTTACCAGCATCGCCATAACCAGTCTTATAATCGTGATTTATCAATGGGTTTAAACTTCCAGTTGCTACTGTAATTGCTCCACGGTCTGCCACTGATATTGGGTCTAATATACTTCTGAAATTAGTATAACTATCATCATTTTTGTTTGACATTGAAACAAAAGGAGCGCCGTAAGTTGTCAAACAAATATTTCTATCAGGGTTATTTTGTAAATATTTAGCACTCGCACTACTACCCAATGAATGACTAATAACTTCACTAATAATATGGTTTTCATCAAGTATATCACTAATATCTCTATACCTTTGACTGTATGAACTTAAACCAAATGGAATTGTAATATCGCTTAACATATCATTAATATTTGATTTAATATTAGACTTACCAAATGTCCCAGCAACATATAATTAATATAGTTTATTATTATCTAAATAATAACCTTTACCATTTGTTTCTGCTTTGTTTAATCCTTCTGTGTCAGATAAATTATTATTATATTTAGGTTTGAATAATGATTTTTCTTGTTGAATTTCATTAATTATTTTTCTATACATTTCGCTATGACCTTGATGAAGCGGATTGTATGATTTTAATTTTCCTCCTTTTAAATTATATCTATTCTTCATTATATTAATTATTGATATTTTTTTATCTAATCAATTAATATAATGAACTTTCGTAAAATATATATTGCCACACAACATAGAAATCTAATTGACAGTTTGAGCACTTCTGACTTTGTTATAGATTTACCAGAAACCCAAGAAGCAGGAGCAAATACAAAACTATATGTCCACGAATTATCGATACCTAATACTATTTATCCGATTGAAGAAAATGTACATAATATATTATATTTAACATTAGGAGGAATATTAACAGGAGCGCCCGTATATTTTTTTATTGTAGCACCAGATAAAGGTAGTTATGTAGGTAGTGAATTAGCAACCGAATTACAAAATAAATTGAATACTGCTACTAATGGAACTGATGGAAATAGTGACTTTTTTAGTTGTAGTTATTCATTAAAAACAAATACTATAACTATAACTGTTAACTATGTTTCTTACTTTTTCGTAATTCATACGGATAAGGAATTGCAAACTAACTATGGTTTTAGTGTTGATTATGACAGAAGTCATACAATGTCTATTAACAATGTTTTAGGAAACACTGTTGAAAAAATCAATTTTGCCCCCGACCCTTTTGTTAGTGGTTTTGTTAATTTATTACCAATGAACAATATTTACTTAACCAGCGATAGTTTAACTAATGGCAACCAACTAGCACCTTATGGAGTTGCCCGTGTACTAAAGAAAATTCCTATTACTGCTGGATTTGGAAATGTAATCTATGATAATGAGATTTTAATGAATGACGCTAATGATGTTTCAATGAGACATTTGCGTCGTCTTCATTTCAAATATGTTGATAGTTTTGGTAAAACTGTAGATTTACACGGTGCAGACAGTAGTTTTAGTTTAACATTTGTTGAGGGTTGAAAAGCATATATTAAATAGTTTAATATAAATATTTGTTATGTACTAATTATATTAAAATATTTTAATACAAATATTTATTATATACTAATTATATGGTTAAACATATTCAAATAGTAAATGTAGGCAGTGAAAATAATGAAGCACCTAAAGAAGTAGAAGAAATTAAAGAAGAACCTATTATTAATGAAGAAAGCAAAGAAGTAGACACTAATAATATTATAAATGAAGAAGATAATAAAGTAGAAGAAGAAGAAGAACCAAAACAAGAATTAAAATCTAAAACATACTCAACGGAAAAAGTGGAGTGTCCAAAGTGTAAAACATATTTAACAAAATACACTTTCAAATATCGTCATAACTGTAATGGAATACCAGTTAAAAAAGAACCAGACCCTAACAAAGTTGTTCGTAGAAAAATTATGCATCCTGCACAAGCAAAAGAATTTGAGAATTACGTATATGACAAAGTTAAAGAGAATATTCCCAAAGTGGATGAACAAGAAATAGAAAGACGCGTAGAAGAAAAGTTAAAACAACATATAGAAAGCACAGCAAATAAAGTATTTGAAACTGCGAAAGATAGATATAATAATATGAAACAGCAAAAGTTGGAAAAGAAGCAAGAACATATTAATAAATTAGTATCAACAATTATTTGATA
The DNA here is from genome assembly GCA_963377175.1 of Effrenium voratum. NCBI lineage: Eukaryota > Dinophyceae > Suessiales > Symbiodiniaceae > Effrenium > Effrenium voratum. The sequence goes on along the minus strand of CAUJNA010003734.1, from coordinate 275,345 downwards.
AATACATTTATAATCTAATTATTGTTATATAATGATTATTGATAAGAAACAATTGCTTATGCGTCGTAGAGAAATGTATGACAACGTTGTAAATAGAATAACAGAACCGCCAAATAAAGACAAACCGAATATCAGTGATGTTATTGATAGAAAAGCAGCTTTTGAAACAAACAAACCAAAAAAGAAGAAATATAAATCAACTCAACATTACTATTATGAAGGAGAGAACAAGGCACACCAACCTAATTACACATATTTGAAAGAATTACAAGAACAATTAGAACATCATAACACCAAAAAATATTATGCTGTATTTCAAAATAAAAGAAGATATATGGAAGAAGCACAGGCGTATTTTAACGAAATCCAAAGGTTGGAAGGTGAAAAATTGAGACATCATCCATCAAGTGAAAACGGTAAAACCTATTCGGAAATGACAGATTAAGAAGAAAAAAGGAATAATTAACCAATTAAGACAAGATTTTGATTTTGAATAAATTAATTATATTAGATTAATAAATTTTATAATTTATCAATAATTATATAAAATGATTAACAACCACAAACACGAGTTAAGGAAACGCCCTACTTTTGATGAAATGCTTAAACAAGCAATGACAAGCAAACTAAAAACAACAGTTATACTGAAGAAATACAAGAAATATATGTTATTGAATAATCTTGATTTTGATAAAATGGGTTTGATGAATTATAAAAATAAAGAAATATATATGAACGCTCAAGTTATGATGGCAGACAAGGCAACACAAACGCTTAACAAAGAAAACAAGGCAACACAAACAGACCTACCATATGATAAAGCAACGCAAACTTATAATTTTGATGATATGACAAAACTATTAGGTGGGTCTTCAAAGAAGTTTAAGAGCAAATTGATAACCAAGGCTGAAGCAGACGCAGACGCATTTACATATGACCCCGATTTATATGATGATGACGATGATGATGATGATGATGACAAAAAATATGATGACATTGATAAATATAGAAAGAAATTATTTATGTTGATGAGGATTATAGAATTTATGATGAGGTCAGGTTTTAGTATAGGACAAATAGTAGCACATTTAACATATCACACTACATTAACAACAATCCAAATTTCAGAGTTATTCGTTAATTTAACAATGAATTCATTAGTATCGTCTTATGATATAGCAACTGCCACAATGAATTGGTTAAATACAAATGTTAGTGAAGAAGTTGAGTTAAATACTTCCCCGCCTACTAGCGTTAATAGCTCTCCACCTATCACTGTTAATAGTTCTTCAACGCATACTGTTAATTCATCATCATCAGAAGAAAATGCTAATTATGAAATAGCACCTCCTACCGATATGCCTATTCCTACTGATGCTGAAAGTGAAAATGATGAAGATAAGGATAAAGAAAAAGAAAGTCTAAAATAATATTATTTTTCATTAAACAATATTATTTTTAGTTAGCGACAGCAACCATCGCATATTCTGTTTTGTATTTTCTGCTCGGGTGATAATTTGACTTTTCAGGTTCTGGTTCTCCTCTCTCTCTCCTCTCTTCGGTTTCTCTTGCTTCTCTTTGTGCTTTCTTCTTATGATAAAGTGCTTTACCTGTTATTCTTTTTCTCTCTCTTACTTTTTCTATGTATTCAGGGTCTTCTTCTTTTCTCTTATGATAATACAACCGTGAAAACAACGCCATCTGTTCCCTAATTTCATCCAATGTCATATCTTCTGGTTTCTTTGTCATTATCTTAATTATATTATATAACATTTCTTTAAGACTGTTTCGATACATATCATTAATTTAAGTTTAAGACGAAGGCATTTAAAAAAAATACTTATTATTATAAATATATTATAAATATATTCATGTCTAAAAAACTTATCCGACAATATACCCAGAACTTAAGAACTACAAGAGATAGTAAAATTGGCAAAGTCCCGCCGGATATACAAGCAAAAATCAATAAAATAGTTGATTTGTATGAAGACCGCAAGATTTCACAATATGAAACGGCAAATAAATTGATAAATGACATCAGCATCAATGATACAAAGAAACGAAAATCAGGATTGAAGAGATATGATAAAGCAGTGGCAAAGTACGAAGAAGCAGAACCCATAACCGAAAGAATGGCAAAGACAGCAAAGAAAGCAAGGACAGGAAAGGAAGTTAAAGCAGTAATTAAAACACACGACAAACAACCAATATTCAAGAGAAAAGCAATATCGGGATTAGCAACAAAGGCAAAGGATATTTTCAAGAACAGGAAGACTTATGATGTAAAATTTATGCTGTTTTCAGTTGCTAATAGAGACGAAATAAAGAAACCATCATTTATATTAGATGGCATATCATATTATCCTATATTACTGAAAGCATCAGGGAAGCAAAGAGCATTGGGCGAGGCGAATGTCAAAGCAAATCAGTTTATAGAAACAGTAGTAAGTAGAAAGAATAGAAAATATCATATAGATGAAAAAAGCTTATTCAAAAGGGTAATGCTGTTGATGAACACCAGTAGCGAATTTGATGATATAGGGCATCTTGTGGAACACGCTGACGTCATTAGAATTGAAAGCGTTGAACTGGTTGAAACTGACACCTCAAACTACGATGAAAGAGAGCAATCACTGAGGGAAAGTCAGAATATAAGCATCTATTATAGATACATCCAGACCGAAGTTGACGCCGATGCTTTAACAATAAAAGAAGCATTACAAAAGAAGGAATATAAAGATAATGAATGTTGGATAAATGCTTTACTTGAAAACTTTGAAGGGACAGAACTGACAAGAGCAAAGAAGGCACATAATGCTAAAACATTATCCCGAAATAAGATTTTAGAATTGCTGGAAATGACAGAAGAAGAGTTTATCAATAATGGAGCATCAATAAACCAAATGGATAGGGTCTTTAAATTCTTCAATATTCCAGTCAGACTTTACAACTTTACAGGCGGTTTAATTTATCAACATGACCCCAAAGACTACGAAAAGGGCAGAGTTAAAATGTTCAGAGGATTAGTTAAGAATAACCATATTTATTTGTTAAACCATGATTTAAACACATTAAGGCAAATGCAAGCAAACGAGGAAGGATTTAAAGCACCAACTACAAGCAGATTTTATATTACTGACAGGAATGAACCTATTAAGTATAAAATGTTTGATGATGTAGATGATTTGTTAAAAATGCGGGATGAAGAAGAAAATGCCTTAATACATTCTGACAATGATATGGTAAAAGTATTTTTTCAACTCAACGAAGCAGGATACAAACCCCACATTAAATATGGCAATTCCGGACAAATTGCTAATATTATGTGTAAGTTTTATTACAAAAAACTCAAAAATACATTAAATATAATATTGTATCACAGAGTTTGTCAAAAGATAGGATTGATGAAGATGTAGCAATTGATGATGAAGACACATATAATAGTATTGTTAGTGCTATGTTCCGATTTCAAAAGGACATGTTTAAGGAAACCCACTTATCATATTACAATGAAGTTGATATTAAGATATTGAAGGAGTGTAAAACTATTGTCCCGGTTGGGATTTTTGATAATAAGGTTAATATTAAAAAGTTGAGGGAGATTGACATTCGAAAGGCATTTACTTTTGGCGGGTGCTGTATCAAATGCATCCCGAGATTTACAGAGTTTGATGTGTTTAAACCCTTTACTCAAGATTGCGATATGAATAGTTTTAATAATCTAACTTTATACATTGTGGAAGTCTATGAAGGAAACATATTTTTTAACAAGAAATATAATCTGATTTACGGTAAGTTTTTAAAGCAGTTGTTAAAGCGTGATATTAAGTTGAAGATATTATATTACAAACAGCGTGATATTAAGTTAATTACAAGAAAATAATTGATGAACTCTATTCTACAAAAATATCAAGCAATGAAGATTTAAATAAGCAACTACAAAAGACAGTAGCAAACATAAGCATCGGTATGCTGGAAAAATCGCATAACACATCACAGAAAAGTAGCACATTTAACTCATTGAGGGAGGCGTGTTATTATCAAAAGTTAAATCCAAACAGTAAAATCTATACAATCGGTCAGTACCAAACAGAATTAGAAGAATTAGAAGATGATGAAATGAGAGTAAAGGATACAGCAGGCATGACATATTATGTATTGAATGTGTCAGATAAAAAAGTATTGACTACTGGATTTATGTATATTAAAGAACTGCTTTTACAATACCATAATTTCAAAATGTATGAAACATATAAAACATTAACTGATAATAATGTTAAAGTGTATAGTGTTAAAACGGACAGTTTTACTATCCACAAAGACGATTTGGATAAAGTTTATGGATATACTTATTTAAGAAAATGGCAGGAAGGACTGCTGAAATTTGGCGATGAGATAGGCGACTGGAGACTTGAAGAGAAGCACACTATAACATTACCGACACAACCATATAAGTATAAGTTTAATGAATTACCTGAAATACCGAAGATTATTTCTATTGAAGATGAATGGAATACTGAAAGCATTTGTACAAAAGTTATTAAACAAAATCCATGCCTTGTGAAAGGGAAAGTGCCGGGCACAGGTAAGAGTTATATAGGCGAATATTTCCAAACAATGAATTATAATGTTCTGTTCGTTGTTCCAACAAATAGACTTTTACAAGAGAAAGAAGTAGAAGCAACAACATATAACAAATTTTTTAGCATTGTCTTTCATGAAGATGTCGGAGAGAAATTACAATTTTATGATTATTCGCCTTTTGATGTAATAGTGTTTGACGAAATATATATGTCAAATTTATATGTGTTGAATAAAGTACGGTTATTTATTCAGAATAATCCGGATAAAATCGTAGTTGCTACGGGCGATGTTAAGCAATTACAAGGAGTGGAAGTAATGACCAACTGCCAAGACCCGGCGACATACATGGATAATTATTTGGATACAATCTTTAAATACAACATCTTCTTAACAATTTGTAAAAGAGTAGGTGCAAAAGATAGTGAAGAAGGAGAAAGAAACAGAGCAATAATTAATGATATGTATGCTGACTTTTGGGAAAATACATTGCCAATAAATGACATCATACCCAAATATTTTGAAATCACTGATGATATATTGGCATCAGAGCATAGCATTGCTTATACTAATTTAAGGTGTCGGTCTGTCTCCAATGAAATCCGGGACAGATTAGACATAAGTGAGAAATATGTAGTGGGTGATATGTTAATTGCCAGAAAATGGATTAAACAACCAAGGGTAAATGTCAATTTAAGATACAGGATTACAAATATAGAAGATGATGAATTAGGAAAACAAAAAACATTACACAACATAGCAAATGAAGAAGATGAATTTATGTTATTTGAACCTGTGGTTGATGCTAACTTTATATATTCATACTGTGCCACTACTCACTCATCACAGGGAGCAAGTGTAAGAGAGAGCATGACAATTCATGAATGGAATTTACCATTTGTATCTAGAGAGTTTTTATGGACGGCAATTACAAGGTGCGTTGATTTCAGAAAAGTCAGATTTTTCAAGAATGATGACTTTGATAAACAAAGGGATAACAATATGATAATGAGATACTTTAAAAACAAAGTAGACAATTATAAGATACAAGACCGTCGCGCTCACCGGGAAATAAATGAAGAAGAATACATAACTGCCGAATAGTGCTTACAACAGTTTCGCACCAGATGCCAAAAGTGTAGTAGTCCGCTTAATTTTGAAACAAAGCAAGGTAAATTATGTAGTAATTTTACAGCACAGAGGTTATGTAATTTTCGCCCACATGAAGCGGACAACTCTATTGCCTACTGCGTCTATTGTAATGTATCAGCACATTAAAAAGGTTTTAAGAAAGGATACATTAAGATAAATAGGGATGGATAATAAATATGAAAATGGTAAAATCTACAAGATAGTTGATATAGGATACAATAAATGTTATATTGGTTCTACATGTGAAAGTCTAAGTCAAAGAATGGCAAGGCATAGAAACAATTACAAACAATATCTATTAGGCAGAAACGACCGCTTAACATCATTCTTTATGTTTGATGAGGTTGGTATAGACAACTGTAAGATAGAATTAATAGAACATTACCCATGTAATAGCAAAGAAGAGTTAGTAGCAAGAGAAGGCCATCATATCAAGACAATTGATTGCGTGAATAAGCATATTCCAACACGCTCACCACAAGAATGGTATAATGACAATAGGGGCAAATTATTACAACAATTCAAAGACCATCATGAAAATGATAAAGACAAAGTTCATCAACGAAAAGCCGAAAAAGTATTGTGTGAATGCGGTGTTCAAATCAGCAAGAGCCATAAATCCCAACATCTAAAAACAAAGGGGCATTGCGACCGACTACAAATAGAATCTACACAGACAAAACCAGAGCCAATATCATGTTTGTGCGGTTCTTCTTTTCAACCACATGAGAAAGGGAGACACGAAAAAACTAAGAAACATCAAGAATGGTTAAAACAACAAGAACAACAACAAGTGGATTAATTAAGATTTTAATATTTTTTATATTAAAATCTTAGTTTTAGACTAAAAAAGGTTTAAAGAAATAATACCTATATATAGTAGAGAGTAATGAAGGAACAAGAAGTAAATAATTATATCAATAAGAAATGCTATGACTGTTGCCACTTCAAAAAAGAACATATGGAAGTATACAAAATGAAGTTACCTAATGGAAATATATGTTTTAATGTCTCCTTTTAAATCAGACCCGTCTCTCCTACGATGCAACAACATCTATAATTGTGGTTAATCATTTCATACTTTTTCTTACCGATTTTGAGAAATATTCTAACATAACTATAACGTGGTCTTTCATACACAGTTAACAATCTCAAATTTCATCTCCAATATTTCTATTACTTTTTCTTTCCAGATTTAAATGATATCTGATTAATTCTTGATTATCTCTCCATCCCTGACAAAATTTACATTCATCTTCTGTACCCAAAGCATAATCAATAATATTATTAACTATGAAAGCAAAAAGTTTAATGTGAAAAATACCGTGAGAGATATCAATATTATTATTAAAATTATGTATGAAAGACGTGAGATATATACACAATCTAATAATCATCAATTAACTTATCCTGAATTTAAATTATAAATAAGATTATCAATATAATAAATCTTAATTTATTATATGGATAAACAAAAATAATTAGTGATATTTATTATGATAAAAGCGGTTATGGGTCTAAACGGCGCACACTTCAAGAAAGTAGAGAAAAAGATAAGTCAATAACCAAGGCTGATATAGACGATTTTTTCAATAAAAATATAGAAATCAAAACAAAACCAAGAGGGCAGAATTCATATATACCGCCAAATGCATTTCACGAATTCCAATTTGATTTATTCTTTATCAATGATATTCCTAATCAGAAAATGAAGGTTGGTGCTTTAATGATAGATATTTTCAGTAAGGCAATGACTGTAATACCTATTCAAAGCAAAAGTGAAGGTGATGCACTGGTTGAAGGATTTAAAAAGATGGGCGGATTTTGTAAATTATTATTTACAGATGATGAAAGCGCATTAAATACAAAATCTATACAAGATTATCTAAAAGAGAAAGGTATAGAACACTACACAACAAGAAACCACGCAGCGTTCAGTGAAGTAGCAATTAAAACGTTCAAAAGAATGCTGTATAACAGAGTTGAAGCAGATGAAAAGAAAGACAAACAAGATATTGATTGGCGAGACTACATTTTTGAAATTTTATTAACATACAATAATAAATTGAAGCACACAAGCACTGGTTTTACACCAGCACAAGCAAAACTAAAAAAGAATGAATTTGAAGTAAAACTAAATATATCAATGAAAGCAAGACATTCCCGCACATATCCAGATTTAGATGTTGGAGACAAAGTTAAAATCAGAAGGAAAAAAGGAATAACTGAAAAGCAACAAACCTCACACTGGACTAAAACAACTCATACAATAACCAAAATAGAAACTAAATTAGGACAAACATATTATTCTGTTAGTGATTTTAATAAGTCTTTGTTGAGGCATGAGATGTTAAAAATATAGTTTTAGACTAATAAGATAAAACTATTTGATTTATTCAATAAATTTGTAATCGTCTCTTATATTGTTTGTTGTTTGGTTTTTTGTGTGGTTTGTTGTTTGGTGGTTTTTCTATGAGGGTCTTACCCCAGAGCAAAAATATTATTTGTGTCTAAAACTATTTAAAGGGATGTGGGTATTACAAAATAGAGGTTATGGAAAAGAAATATTGTTCAGGTTGTCAGAGTAAAAGGAATGTGGATTGTTTCATAGGAAATTATAAAAATTGTGAAAGATGCCGTGAGAAAAGAAAAAGGAAGAGCAAGGTTAATTATCATTATGATGTGTGTAATTGTGATATTAGGAAAATGGGTAGAGCGAGACACGAATTAACTTACAGGCACGAGGAAAATTTAAAAAAGAATGAGGTTAAGGAAAATTGAGTTGGTTTAAGTTATTTATCAAAAATGAATAACTTAAAACATTTGGTGAGTGGATTGATATTTGGAAACATGTTTAAGCGTTTATATGGGTCTTGGTATGTGGATTGAAAAATGCTGGCGCGCGCGGTGAAATGAAGGAGAGTTTGCTTGTGGGAAAGCTACTGCTTGCTCAAACTACCCATAAAAATGGGATATCACCCCATAATTTTGGGGGTCAAACCCATTTTTAAGGGAATTTTGAGGGTTCAGCTTGACACTTCCTTTGAGGAGAAGATAGTGGAGGTGCCGCAGAGCGAGGTGGCGGAGAATCCCGCGTCTTGGTCACGGCTGGGCGTTGATCCGGCAAAAGCGACCATGGGGGCGTTTCGCCGGGCTCGTGGCGGGTGGCTCAAACATAGGAGTCCAAAATTGGTTGCCCTGGGAAATGGAAAAGTAGACAACCACCTGTGTAGCCCAGCTGTTTAATTTGTGCAAGCCCAGCTGTTTCATTTGGAGCACCCAAGGTGTGGAATGTTTTGGCCCCTGGGATTCCTTTTTGAGGTCGAGGTGCCGGAGGTGGAGATTTGCGAGGTGATCCGGCAGGCGGAAAATTATTTTTGAGGGCGCCGAATGGACATCTGTGGGTCAAAAGCCAAAGCCCGTCCCCGTGAACGGGACCCAATCCCCGCTAAAATAGGTTCTAACCTGGGTGGTGAATTCACCGAAAACCCCATTAAATGGGTTCAAAACCCGTTGGTTTTGAGCCACGGCCAAGTCGGAAAATGCGTGCGGTTTGAGCGGCTCTGGCTTCCGCCAGGTCCCGAAGTATGAGATTCGCTACGTGGACAAGGAGGTCATCACACATCAGGTTGAGTACATCGAAAAGTTAGTGGAGGCCAGTTAGACTGTGGCTTGCGGACTGAACTCGTCGACCCTTGCAGCACTTCCTTCGTGGAGCATGTTTTAGCGTTGTTGGCGTTTCCGGCTTAGTGAAGCCTTGCGAACATTAAAGAAAAGGCTACTGCCAGTGATGCTGGATTTTGCTGAGGCCGATTGGCTCAGAAGCCTTGGCTTGTGCTGCGTGTCAACCGCGTTTTGCAGCTGAAACTTTGCTGGTCAGGCCATGCAGCATATATTTGATTGTCCTTGTAAAGCTTCTGTTGCCTGTTTGTCCCTGGTGCTCGAGCTTGAAGGGATGCATTGCCGGACTCCTCGCCGTTGGTTTCAAAGACTTGAATCTCTGGGAGCCACGCGCGCTGAGAACATGAGTGGCTCTGCTAGGTGCCGCACGTCGTCTATGAAGAGCGCATCATCGAAGTGCCGCAGGCTGTGAATGCACAATGTCCCATGGGGTGCAAAGGCGACACGCCGACGCCAGTGGGGTGCAAGGGATTTTAAGACCTCTTTCATGTTTTGATGGAAGTGATGCTGATGATGCTGGACATGCAAGAGATGCAACCACACAACGTACAGGAACAGACCCAATCTTCGCATCCAAAATTTCAAGACTTTCAGACACGCAAAATTGACCAAACACAGAAAATATCAGAGATGTCGGGAATGCTGGGAATGCAGCCAGCTGGCCACAAAAAAGTCCAAAAACCAGGCTGGTTTGATATTTCCCACAATCAACCATCAAAAGCAGATACTAGCAACGCCCCTCAAATACCCCTAAAAAAGACTTCCAAAAACAAGATAATGCAGGGGATGTTTCGCAGTAGCTGCTCCGTACAGTTGGGGAATTGCAAAAAACACTCATTTTTGGAAATTCAAACAGTTCCTCAACGTATGACTGTACTTGGCTGCATCCAGACCCCTAACAGGCCGATTCCAACATCGCTTGAAACAGCAAAACACCATTAGTATCTGCAAGAAAAGATACAAATTCATGGCTCCTGATGATGCTGGGGATGCAGATCCTGTGCGTCCGGGAGAACCCCCCCCCCCCCTAGAGACCTAGGCGAAACGCATATTTTTGCACGCAAGCCCCAAAAACACTGGACAATTACAGGGTTTTGGACACCCAGCACACCATGCCCAAAAAATGGCAGCCATTTTAGCTTTTTTAGTGGGGATTGGGATGTTCACTGGGGGTACGGGATTTTGACCCATGGCCACATTGTCGTACTTTCCATGTTTTCCTTTCAGCCCGCAACTTGTTCATACTGCCATACTAAAAAACACGGAAGCTCGGTACGAAGGTTCGCTCTTGCAACCCAGAATGCCAGGTGGAGCGCCGAGAGATTATCCGCCACGTCCCCGTCAGCCGTGTGCCCTGTCAATTTGGTGGAGGAGGGAGGGGAAGGGGAAGGGAAGGTCCGCCGGGCTGGCGCTGCTCCTGCTGGGGGGTAAGCTCTGCAAGGGTTATTCGTTGGCTGACTGCAGACCGACAAGGCTGAGGTATTTGGACACAGTATACTGCAGGAAAGTACGCTTCGGGACAAAAAAACAACATGTAAAGAGGGAGTGCGACCAGCAGCCACAGAGAATCACTTTAGACAGGGCTTGGGGAGCCATTCCCTGCCAGGTGCAGGTGGTTGACAAGAAGGCACTCCGCGTTGTCTTTGGGAAGCAGGATCATCCTTGGTCACATGAGTCACGTGTGTGAGGAAGTCCTTCCAATCATCCATCGCGCATGGGCGAAGCCTTGATGTTGACGGTGAGCCAGTATTGCAGGTGCCAAAGCACACCTTGCAAGTGACGGAGAAGGTGGTGGAAGTTCCCTCGGTGCTCTGGCCGGACTTGGTGCATGCGTTAACCTCGTCAGTTGCGCTGTGACCAACATCAGCCGTGACGCCTAGAATATAGTTGGGCGGCTAGGCAAAATCCTGCAATGACAACCCTGTTGCGGAAGGTATGGTTATTCCTTGTCAGCAATGTATTAATGGCCATGTTGTTTGCATGGCACTCATGTCCGGTTGCAGCGTGGGTTGAGCCAAGCCCCCCCGCTTTTCAAACCTTTCCAACATGCACCTGTTGGCCCCCCCAGCTGCAACCCACCTCAAACCTTTTCGTCGACTCCTTGTTGTAAAGATGGTCCGCTGGAATGATTGTCCGGATCCCTGCTTTTAGTTTGAGCTGGCTGGTCAAAAATGGGGCAACCCCCAAATGGCTTGCCCCGGGAAATGGCTTGCCAAGGCCAGCCTTTTGGGTCCAATTCCTGGTTTCGTTTTGACCCATCAACTCGTGAAGGCCATGAAACCCCCGAAACGCGGAACGAGAGCGCGGCGAGCGAGTGGAGGTGCTCACCGAAGAGGTGGCCATGGAGGTTCCGGAGCTGGCCACCGTGGAGCTCATCACGGAGGTGAGCCGAAAAGTTCTCCCAAGGAGGGACCAAGTCCGGCATGGAATGATCCCCAGATGAATCTTGCAAGGAACCCCGGAATGATTTTAATCATGGGGGGGCAACAAGCAAAGAGCAAGGCAAGTTTAGGGCAGGTTCAGACTCGATTTGGTGAGCAGACTGGCCGGGCCTTGCGAGACTTCGCTGTCCAAGGGTTTGCCTTTGCCGAACTCTAGGTGCCGAAAGTTCAAGTGATTCCAGTGCCGGTGGAGGTGCCCAAGGCGTGGCCGACTTTTCGTTTTTTGTTTTTTTCCCCCTTTGCGCCCATCCAATGTTGATTTGCCGCAGGCGTCAGTTGACCCAATTCCTGCCATGCAAAGAAGAGCAGCATGACGTTGGGGCGCATTTGCGAAGTCGCTCGGCAGATGCTGGGATGCTTTAGCTATTTCGTCTGCCCATGTTCATTCAAGAGTCCAAGATGTGACCACCAAATTTGCGCATTCAGCCAGCAACCAATGAAGCACTCAACGAAGCGCAGGCACAACTTACTCACTCACAACGGCGCTCTGAGTCACTGGTCACGGCCAAGCAGGTGGCACCTTGGTCTGCGAAGCTTCGAACGCCCCCAGGCGTACGACGACACCTGTATGGCCTGAATGGTACAGCACCAAAACTGCAGAACCCCATTTCAGTGAAACTCCCTCACCCCACGATCTTGCTCAACCAACTCTTGCAACTCCCGCCCATTTCCAGCTTGTCAAGCTGTCGCTTCGCCTTTGCCACCCGCCTTTGCCAAAGCTCAGCGCGACCCGATGCAAGTCTGCGTGGCCGTTGGCATTGAGAAGCGACCGAGGCAAACGCCGGTAAGGCAACCAACGAACGAACCACTCAACAAAGCGCAGGCGCAAACACAAATCAAGCAAGCAGAGCAACGACGGAACAAAGACAGAAAGAAACAAGGATACATGTAGGAACATAACAGACAAGAGATGAGAAGAGACAAACAGAAAAGTACATGAAATACTTAAATAATTATATTAGCAGAACAACAGAAAGCATCGACAATAAGATCAAATAAGAGACATAGGATAACATAGCAGAACAGAAAAAAAAGACAAAGACGGAAGGAAGGAAGGAAGGAAGGAAGGAAGGAAGGAAGGAAGGAAGGAAGGAAGGAAGGAAGGAAGGAAGGAAGGAAGGAAGGAAGGAAGGAAGGAAGGAAGGAAGGAAGGAAGGAAGGAAGGAAGGAAGGAAGGAAGGAAGGAAGGAAGGAAGGAAGGAAGGAAGGAAGGAAGGAAGGAAGGAAGGAAGGAAGGAAGGAAGCAAGGAAGGAAGGAAGGAAGGAAGGAAGCAACCAGGAAAGGGATCGTTTTACACCGCCCTTTCCTGATCGATTTGGGTGTGGGTCAATGCGTACCCAGCACAGAATGCTGGTAAATGGAAACATGGACCAAAACCTGCGGTTCGATTCCTGGGGGGCTAATCGCTTCTCAACACGGACCTTCCTGCGATCTCCCCGCTTTGTCCATGGCTTTTTCTAGGGTTTCCATTGCATGTGTATTTGTTTGCTTCCAGGTTTCCATGGTTTCTATGGTTTCCAGAATTGTTATGGTTTCCAAGGTTTCGACTGATTCCAGGATTTCCACGATCTCTATGGTTTCCATTGTTTGCAGGTTTCCATGGTTTCTATAGTTTTCAGGGTTTCTTGCCAGAGAAACAATCGCACGTGGACCGGGCTTGCGGATGTTCTTATGATTTCTCTTCACACCATGTGTAGTCGCACTCCGGTCTCGCGTTTGTATTTTGGCGCCAACAATCACACGCAGTCCGGGTTTGCAAAGGCGGGTTTGTCTTTTCATTTCTTCTGTCACCATGGGGCCAGGGTGTGTGACGCTGGGTCGTTCGGTCCGATGTCGGTCTCTGTGGCGACCATCTCGCGAGTTTTTGCGACCCAACGTGTCGCAACATGAAGGCGGCCAAGCGTTCGATTTGTGGCTGTTAGACAGCCGCTTCGATGCGTCAAGATTTGCTGGCGCCTTCATTCCGACAGCTCCCCATCTACACGCAACGGACATTGGACTTGCCACTTGATCGCGAGCTTGCGGTCGATTTTTAGTTTCTTTCCAGGCATGGCTTTGGATACTATTGGCAGGTGGTGAATCTTCAGATCCAGGAGCTGCTTGAGGAGGTGTCGCGCAATCTGAGTTTGCTGAGGTGTGTTGCAAAGATTTTGTCTTCTTCTTTTTTAATCATCATCACGCGAATCCGACGGCTCCCAGCACCACAACTAGAGCTTCTTTGATCATGCACGGAGGCGAATCCTTTTTGTCTCCAATTGCATTTTGGGGAAGCCTCTTTGCGCGTGTCATGCTGGGATAGAAGTCTTCTGTGACATCTGTGCGAGACTATCTCGTTTTTTTGGAGGTGCGGGTGACGCTGGTTGAGGAGAGGCTGGTGGAGGTGCTGTGCATTGAATGCAGATGGCCTCATGCACTGCATTCATTTGGACACATTTGCAGATAGGCAGGCACTTGCTGAAAACTTTCACAACAATGCAATCTTTTGCCCAAGCAGAGTTTTCATGGCCAGTACACTGCCAAGTTTTGTATTTTTGCTGTCTTGCACTGCTGAGATTGGCATTTGGCAGTTCAGTCCGTGGCTGTTCTGCGACACGAGCAGAATGTTGCAGACAATCAGCTGCTACATTTCAATGTCAATGAGATGAGCTGCTTGTGACGCTCCAGATGCCCTGCAGCGCTGGTTCAGAGTGCGCATCCTCTGATGCTGGCGTTCGGTGGGCGGCAGATTACTTTCAAGACGTTCAAGGAAATCAAGACATGCACACACACACAAACAAACATCATTCAAAGTTCTAAAAAAGAATATGCCGCCCATAGCATGAGACTCGGTACAATCCAAGTCAGCAGCTGTCCGGCTTGTGCATTGTAACACATCGAGACCACATCGCTTGTCGCACCCCGTCTCTGAAAGAGGTGGAGGCTGCGAGCCCATACAAGCAATCGATGGCTCGAGGCGCAATTGAGAGAGTGTTGTGAGAACCATGGCTAGCAAGGCTTGTGCAGCTTCAGTTGAATTGAACTTTCATCCGGGACGTTTTAGCTCTACTCTCCGGGAGGAGTCTTATCAGCAAGCTTTTAGGTCAAATGGCTTCAAGACCTGACCCGAGACCGAAGAGCGCCTTCGATTCGGTCAGGTGATCTTCTTTGGACTTTTTTCCTGCCGCCTGGCTGTATTGATGACCTGGCCAGAACAAAGCCCTCATGAGTGCAGGTAGTTTTTCTGGACACATCAGCACGAAGTTTACGCTTTGACATGCTGTTCAGGATTGTTGCCAAGTTGCCTGCAGCCTCGTGCCGGGTTGAACAAGTGCAGCTGCTTGATGCTTGCGGAGCTGACACGACTTGACATTTTGGCAGATCGGCTCCGTCAGGTCGAAACAGCTTTTGTGCGGCACGTTGATCTGAGGACCGCGTCAGCCACCTCGTGCACCTACGACTCCTGCGAGGTCTGCTTGGAGGATGCGGTGAAGCGCAGCGAGCTCACCCTGGAGGGGCGCGAGTCCGCGCGCGTGGGGCGTCTGGGAAGAGGCTACCACCCAATGGTTTGGCTCGCTCGCATGGAGGGCTTCTGGGCTTGAGGCTACAACCCAATGTCTGGTCTGTTTTGGACAGCTGAGCCACTTGCTCAAAACCCGGGTAGATGAAGGTTAGGGACAATCCCAGCCATACATAGTTGCGGCCGCCTTTGTATTTCCTCACATGGTTCTGGGTCAACCATTTTACTGCCGAGTTTTGATTGTGACTCTGCTGAGCTACCTGCTTTATTTTGTTGGATCATGAATTCTGAGCCGAGCGCAAAAGTTCGGCTTGAGTGGCAAACCGACTCAGTGAGCATGTTCTTGCTGCTTGTAGCGCTTTGGCAGGCTCACTTGCATTCGCAGATTTGAGTCTTTGAAGTCATGTCTGCACAGACACATTGGTTGCTTTATGGGAAAGACAAGATGCAGGCAAGCATCTTTGTGCTGACCCTGTCAAAGGTCATGTCATTTTGGCGGACAAGCCTTTTCCTCTTGTTGCAGGGCAACAAACTGACACATCCAAAACAAGCTGACTGCGGGTATCAAGGCCCACCAGAAAAACTAGAGCCAAAAAGGGCTAGAAGGGGTTCAAGCTTTTCTAGCAGCCCCTATTGACTCTTATCAATGCCTACTGGAAAAAACTAGAACCTCAAATGCTTTGTTGAGATTTGTGGGTGCCAACTGCATGCAGGGCAAGCAACTGACACATCCAAAACAAGCTGACTGCGGGTATCAAGGCCCACTAGAAAAACTAGAGCCCCAAAGGGCTAGAAGGGGTTCAAGCTTTTCTAGCAGCCCCTATTGACTCTTATCAATGCCTACTGGAAAAAAAAACTAGAGCCTCAAATGCTTTGTTGAGATGCAGGGCAAGCAACTGACACATCCAACACAAGCTGACTGCGGGTATCAAGGCCCACCAGAAAAACTAGAGCCCCAAAGGGCTAGAAGGGGTTCAAGCTTTTCTAGCAGCCCCTATTGACTCTTATCAATGCCTACTGGAAAAAAACTAGAACCTCAAATGGTTTGTTGAGATTTGTGGGTGCCAACTGCATGCAGGGCAAGCAACTGACACATCCAACACAAGCCGAATGCAGGTCTGTTGGGTACTGTGGACCATTTGTTGTCCGTAGGTTTTGTCGGATGCCAGGCCTGACGGCAACGTGTACAAATCGCCCTGCCGCATCGCGCGCTGCGAGGAGCCATGCCTTGCAGTGATAAAGCTCAGAATCTGGGAAAAATAAACAGTTGGGTATGGGTCAAAGTTTCAACCACCAGGGGACCGCAGGTTTTAGTCCTTGGTTCGATTTACCAGGGTTCCATTTTGGGTACCTATCTTTGACCCACAGCCAGTTGAGTTTTTTTTTTTTCTTTTCTTTTTTCTTCTCACAATGGAACAAGCGTCTTTCACACACATATGTTGGTGTGCCATGTGCCATGTGCGTTTTTTTGTTACCCACCCGCATTGGATTCTTTCTTGTTGCATCCATCCGCATGTTGTTTTTTCCCCCGATGGCAGGAGTTTTGGGATTCTCAAGCGATCGTGTCGCAGCTGGTGGGTATTTTAGCCTCCGAGAAGCTGGGGATTTCTGTGAGCTATGTCCACGCTGAAGATGCCGCTCGGCACGACGTCGCTGTGGTTTTGGTTGGCAGGTGAATTCACCGCCCATGTGCAGAGGGGGGGGGGGTATTGGTGGGATGTCGGATGCGGATGTAAGATTGGGGGAGAGCGGAAGAGTTCTCAGTTTTCAAGTGTCTTTGATCCAAGTTGCGACACAATTGAGCAGTTCGGAAAAGTGGTAGCAGATGACTGCTTACCAACGATTGTGGTAGCAGCTCTCAGCGAGCTGCCGTTCAGCCAGGCACGGATTTTTCAGACACATTTTCCAGACTAAATAGGCAGGCGAATTCGGTCGGTGGCTAAGGAAACGTCTGGATTGTTTGCAGTCCTGGGTTGTTCCTCATGGATGCATGGCGACTGCGCGGAGCTCGGGGATGGGAAGTTGTCCACTGAGGCTCTCAGATGTCACACCAAGCTCACGGGAAGGGATGGGAAGTGCCCCAGGCAAAAAGATGATCGAGGATGCCTCATCCGCGCGGGATGCATTCAACAGAGGAGCCACTGATTGAGTGATTGGGCATGATCTTCGGACATGAACCTGGATTGCAGAATCGTATCTGATCCTTCAGCAGATTGATGATGTGGGAGCGCACTGTCATGGATAGAAGGGTTGGCACAGATGGTCTGCACGCTGTAAGCTGCCGCGTTTAGACAGACAGACTGTCCCAGTCATTGCGCAGGAGAGAAATTGCGCCTTGGCATGTAGAGGACGTTTTTTTTTTTTTTTAATTATGGGCATTTGGACCTGGGTTCTGACCTCAAAGAGCCTGACGAATCTCCCAGGTCTGAAAAGAACGCAACACTCCGCTTCAGGTTTGCAGACCCCCTCCCTGACGCCATGGTGCACATGGAAATGCGCCTGGGCTGCACGACTCACACGACTCACTCACTGTGGGTCATTTTGAGTCAGCAGGCAAAAACACCTTCAATCATTTCAGAAAGCTTTGAATCGAAAGATCAAGTGACCGCTGTCATGAGCAGAGGGCACTTCTATTGCAACTACGGACCGGTCTATGGGCTGGACCGGTCCGTTGAATTTTTTGGTGCGCTGCTGCATTTCCCATCTGCTAAAGCACATTCTACTGGTACTGCAACTGGACTAGCTGCTGCTGCTGCCATCATTTTTGTCTCCATTCATGCTTTGTGCTGGCTTCACGTTCGCTTTTTGCTTTTACTTAGCCGCTACTTTGGTTTCTTCTGCTGTGTCAAAGGCATTTGTAGCTTACTGCTTTTCCCCAAATATCTTTGGCCGTAAAGGTTCTTACACTTATAGAACGAACTTGGGACGCATGATTTTTGAGGGTCATGGGACACAGCCATCTGGCACGGAAGGAAATTGAATCGAGCTTTCGAGCTTTCGCCCGCTCTGCCTTTGTCCCGGGCATCTCTATTTGCTCTGTCCTGGCTTCTCTTTCTGCATCCCTGCGCGTATAGCAGTGTGTCATTTGCATAATCTCCGCAAACAATGGAGTGTCAATCATAGCTTCTGACCAGTGTGCTCAAGTGTGCTCTCTTGCAATCTTTAATCTGGAGCAGCGGGCGGCGATTTCCACAAATTCCTTGGGACGTCGCGTCAGCCAATCAGGTTCTGTTGCCACGTTTTGCCATCCAAGGAGTGTCTGGCAAACTCGAAAGCAGTTGTTCCCAGATTTGAACTGGAACAACATTCGCGTGGCCAACGTTGGCACCACCGGGTGACTTAGCAGCATTTGCTCACTGAGCCAGCAAATTTGGGTGGGGGTCAAAATTAAACCAACACAGAACCGCAGTCTTTGGTCCATGTTGCCACTTACCAGGGTTCCATTTTGGGTACCTATTTGTGACCAATGGAACCCTGGTAAATGGAAACATGGAGTAAAACCTGCGGTGCATATGCTGGTGGTTTAATTTGGACCCATACCCATTTGTTGCCCAGCGCTATGCAATTCCGTGCATTCAAGGTTCCTCGCTACGCCGAACGTCTACGTCCACCGGGAAATCTTGGAAGAGTCCTGGGCAGCTGAGCAGCTGGCGCTGGACCGGCGAAAAGTCAAAGGGAGCTGCTGGAAACGAATCGGCATCCAGGTAAGTGCACAGACATAGGGCTGTGGTTGTCAAAATCGTTTTGGATCCCATTTTGGTTGGTAGGTGAATTCACCACCCATTTTAGATAGCCTATTTTAGTGGTTGGATTGAATCGGTCCGAAAGTTCACTGGGTCAAAACCCGGCTTTGGGTTTTGCCCCATGGCCATAGAGGATCTTGCCACGCTTCAACGGAAAAAGCGCCGCCTTAGACTGCAAGACGGCCTTACGCTTTGGGCTGCAAATCAAGCATAGAATTAATAGACTGAGACACTCAAGCACACTAGCAGCAGAGGCAGAGCCAAAGGAGCAACGCGGCAACCACACCGGGCTCTGAGCTTCCGCGGACCAGCGAATTCTGGTCAAACCACGCTACGAGCCGCAGACACCGAGACACCACTTGGCGCAAGCGTAGCTGCTGGTTGAGAACAAGTTTGAGGGCGACGTGGGAGTTTGAGCTCGACTATGAACAAGACGACACATCACTGCCAGCGGCAAAGACTTGCAGCTTGGCGAACCCGACCGAAAGGCCGCCACAGCATTGCAAGCTCAAGCAGGACATGTCGCCCTATGGGCAGATCAGACTGGCGGTGGAGTAGATTGGCGCGCAGCTGCGTAGATGCAACAGGGATACGTAGACACATAGACACATAGGATCAGAGACAGACACACACAGATGCATAGATACCTTGATGCCCAAACACATAGGGATGTAGATATGTAGCTGCAATAGACGTAGACACACGCAGGTGCGCACATACATACAGTCATTGATACATAGGTATACAGACACAGATACATCGAGACATAGAAACGCAGACACATAGACAAATCAATACATAGGTTAATAATAACATAGAGACATAGATACACAGGTGCATAGATGCGCAGATACATAGATACCTGAACATCTACATACGAACCGACATACAGACACGCATGCATACATACATTCTTCATCTACAGCAAATGGCTGGAGGCAGTGGTGCCTGTCAGCCTCAGCCAGTTGAGGTGGCTGCGGAAACGTAAAGAAAACACCAACCACTCAACCATTTGGATTGGTTAACTGCTGCATGGCCGCCGAGCAGTTTCAACCCGGAATGGCCCAGCTTGACGCATGATTCCAGCGTGCTTACATGCGACAGGAGATGTGGTAGCTGTGGTGGTTTGAGGGCTAGCCGATTTAACTTGTTTTACAGAGAAACCAAATAGGCGTGGCTCTGCTCGCAGGATCACGGGCGAATATACACCACACCAGATGCCGTGAAGTATTTTGACACGCCGCGGCAGCTGATTCAACGAGGACACTTGGCGGGGAAGGGGCGGGCCAAGCCTGCAGCGCTTTTCACATTGGTACGAAGAGATGGCTGTGGTTGTCAAAACCAATTCGGTAGGTGAATTCACCACCCATTTTAGAACCTATTTTAGGGATGTTCGCTGGGGGTACGGGGTTTTGACCCATGGCCAGATGAATAGCAGCGTGCTTGGATGCCAACGACAGGAACACGCTGCCTGATATGAGTCAAATGGCCAATTCAAAGCATGCCAAAGGACTCCAAACGCGCAGTCGGCACAGTGTTCCTCCGAGCAGCAGCCGCCTGACTCAGGGGTGGTGGCCGAAAGTGAGACTCCAAACTGCAGCAGTGAAGTGCCCGAAGTGCAGAATGGCATGGGCGACCTTGCGGGCACTGGCTGGATATGCAGCTTGGCTGCATGTCTTGGTCCAAGAGGGCTCAACGCAAGTCTCCTCGTTGCTCGGTGGTTGTGCAACGGCGCAGTGGATGCACACGTACCTTTTGAAGTTGCACAATTTGAAAGGCAGGGGCGGGAGTCCCACTCTCCTGTTCAGTGAAGAAATATAGGAGTATGTAAATTTGCTGGCAGTATCGCTGAGCCAGTTATTTCGACACCGGGCAACTTGCTGGGCTTTGCGGCTTCGTTCGACAGGTGCAACGCATTCGTGGTGGATTACTCCGGCCTGTGCCGCATTGGGTGACCAATGGCTAGATCTTTGCGTTCCTCTTCTTGACGACGACTGGGGCTTCTTGGTTCAGAGCGATGCTTCGGTGCTCAATTACTCTACAGGGTCAGAGATTGAGTACTTTGCATGTGTCTCTTTCCGCATCTCTCTCAAGAGCCTGCGGGTGACATACGAGGTTCGCCAGTTTTCGTGGCAAGCTAGACAGTGCTTGCATGGACTTGACACTGCTGCCTAGGCTACCCCAAAGTGAGTCTCTGGACGGCAATTGTCAGAACAGGCGGTCTGGGAACAGCAATCCATGCAGCTGTGTTTCTGGAGCCAGGATGATCCGCCTGGCAATTTGGCCTCATCAGACCCCCAGCAAAACCATACGTTTTTGGGCCAAGGCGTCCCGCAAGGGGAGGAAGCAGTGCAGTGTCAGCCCGGATCAAGATCATAACGATAGTTAAGCCAGGAACTTTTGGCAAAGCACCAGGATGGTTTCCTCTTCCGCAGGTGTTTATTGTAAACGCCTCGCGTTGCCAGCCTCGGCCCAGCCCAGCATGCCTCGAAAGCAAGCAACAGAGCTGGTTCAGTGGCGAGTCATAGGTGTGAGTCATGGATGGGGCCAAGTGACGCAGTGGCGCTGCGTGCAAGAAGCTTGCAATGGGCAGGCTCTGTTGGACCAGTGGATGTCAAGGGCTGAAGGAGGCAAGGCAGCTTGGCGCGCAAGTTACATTGGCCTGATGCCCATCGGTCGAGAATGCTTTCTAGCACCACCAGCCACCGCGACAGCAAGAATGACAACAACCAAAGGTTGTGGAAACAGGTTCTGTGATGCAAGATTTTGGGTGATCATGTCTGTGCCCTATCGACGGCCCAAGCACCGGACTGGGCTGGCGACGGTGGAAAATTGTGGGCTGCAGCGCTTGACACCGAGCGGCTTCGCTGCTGGACTTGACTGGACTGGGCTCACTTGTCAGGCCAGGCCAGCGCTGGCGCTGCTTCGCTTGCCCAAACTGAACTGTTAGTCTTGTCCAAGGCAGTGTGCGGCAGGTCGCCCGGCTGGCTAGAATGGTCCGCGCTGGGCTGAGCTAGCCTTGCTGGTGGCTTACTGGACTGGACATGCGAAAGTTCAGATCTGAGCGCCCTCGGCGGCCCCTTCTTCACCTGTCTTAGCGCAATCTTGGTTCTTGGCGGAACATAGTTGTTGGGAATTTACACGGCTCCTCTTGTCATGCGCACGGCCTGGTTTGGAAAATCACGGGATGAAGCCCTGCCAGGCATGCTCGTTGCGAAGCTGACAGTCGGCTACAATGCCCACTATGAACCTTGGAAGGAATTGTTGAAATTCTTGCAACATGCGAAAACTGCGTGTCCAAACCAGAATATCAGATTTTGCCAGCTATTGTTGGAGCACAGCTGGCTAAGCGCGCTTGCTTGCCCAGACATGATATGAATACCAACATGCCCGCAGCTTTCTGTAGGAATTGGTGTCCAACTTTCAGCACCGCGCGCTCTTCCACTGGTGGGACACTGTGGCAGCCTCAGCCTGCATATCTGCCCGTTTACAGCAGGACCAACACATAGTGCAGGCACTTGCATCACATTTCACACGCAATCGCACACATAGACACGCTCATGTTCATTGTCGCTCCTGAAGGATACAATGTTTCGGACGCGGAATCCTGCTGTGGTCTTCATAACAGCAGCTCTGCAGCAGAAATGTAACTGCTCCAAGTTTTCTTCAATGCGCCGCTGACCCGAGGGCCCGGGCTTGGCGGGATCCTTCTCGCAGAAGCTGGCCTACTCGCCGGCGCTTTTGGCCAGCGAGCAGCTCCAGGCCCGGGAGAAGTGGATCAATGTGGATCTTTCGGCTAGCGAGGCGCTTGCTTCTTGGCGCGCCTTTCCGCAGATACGCCAAGCAGAAGCGCTTGTTTTGTTTGCACTCCTGCTGAGTTTCCTTCTGACAAATATAAAGTAGGGCCGCCGCGTCCCTCCACGCCTGACACGTCTCTGCCAACTTAGGTCTTGCAGATGTGAGTGGCAATTATGTAAATCAGTACACGGCTAACATGTGGGCCAGTGAAAGCCAGCAGCTGGCATGTGCAAGCTTGACCTTCTGACCTTCACGAAACAGGCAAGGACATGGTGAGCAGCTCAGCCCTGGCAAAGGCCCAGGGCAAGCGATTCAAAGACGAGATTGAACAACAAGCATAGGTTCGCAGCATGAGCAACTGTGCAACTTTCTCAACTCCGGCTCACCCAGTAAATGCTCACCGGCCCCATCGCCCAGGTCGGCTGCGTTGCAAAGCCCCCCCGCAGGATCGCAGGATGCATGCGTGCCAGCTTCAAAACTTTGACCGCTGACTATGTGGCCCATGAAAGTGTGCACAAGCTTTGCTGCTTCCGAGGCCGCTAACATGTCAGCCGATATATATATATATATATATATATACCTCATATGTATATATATATATACACATAATATGCACATACGTATTAATATATATATATATACACATGTCTTGTTGTCTAAGTGTTGGCAATAGCTGCCATCCCTGGTCTTCGGCGATCCGTACACTGAGCTCCGGAGAGGGCTGTTAGCCACGCACGTTTTTTGACACCTAATGTCGGATGCAAAGGTCTGGCGTGCCAGAATGGAGAGATGTAGCGCATGTCCGTGAAGGGCCTATGGAAGAAGGAGTCATATGCGTTGCAAGGCCATCATTGCCATGTCAAGTGGCCGAAATGCGCTTTCTACTTTCGTGACTGGCAGCTGCTTCGGCGCATGTTGTCGTCTCGCACATGTTGTTTGGCACGTTGGCGTTGTCACATGTCAATGTCTAACTTCTAATAACGAGGGGAAAGTGATTTGCGAGATTGGGTTGGTGCTAGGGGGACGTGCAGTTTGGGGTGCTGGTCTAGGTGCTGATTGGGGTGCTGTTTGAGGTGCTGATGGCAGTGCGGGCGCATCTTTTCAGACGGTAGGGTGCTAGGGGGCATGCAGTTTGGGGTGCTTGTG
The DNA here is from genome assembly GCA_963377175.1 of Effrenium voratum. NCBI lineage: Eukaryota > Dinophyceae > Suessiales > Symbiodiniaceae > Effrenium > Effrenium voratum. Next base: position 251,303 of record CAUJNA010003734.1, on the reverse strand, counting down.
CAGGCGTTGTTTTGGGGGGTCACGGTGCGCAAGCATGTTTGCATCTTGACGGTAGGACGCAGGGGGGAATGCAGTTTGGGGTGCTGGTGCTGATGGTGCTGTGGGACGCAGTTTGTGGGGATCTGTTTGAGGTTCTGGTGACGGTGCAGGCGCATGTTTGCATCTTGACGGTAGGGTGCAAGGGGGCACGCAGCTTAGGTGGTGGTTGGGGATTCTGTTTGGGGTGCTGGTTGATTTTCGCAAGATTGACGACTGGGTGTCTTGGGGGGTGCTGTTTGGGGTGCTCTTTAGGGTGATGGTGCGGGCGCATTTTTGCTCGATTGATGGCCGGGTTTTGCTTGGGGCGTTCTTTGGGGGGGTGCTTTTGGAGGTGCTGGTGCAAGCGCTGCTATGCTGGTGTAATTGTCTTGATTTGCGCAGGTTCTGCTACAAACTGCTCAAGTGCAGAATGATCACATCAACGTTTTGCTGTCGCAGGCAGGGATGTCAGCAGTTGCGGTTGCGCTTGCGCAACACTCGGCTGCAATCTGTTTTATCGCCGTCGAGTTTTCGGAGCCTCGCGATCCGCGTGGCGTGAAAAGAGCTGGGAGGGGTAGTCTACGGGTTTTTGGCTCAGAACTACTCCTGGTTCTGATTCCTGGTATAGCTCCTGGTATAGCTCAACCACAAGTCAGAACTCCTGGTACAGCTCAACCTGCTCAGGCAACCATCAACCGGTTGACGACTTCAAAGGCCCCAGGTTCGGACAGCTGACTCCCTTCTCCAGGTGGCCGAGGCCCACGCCTTGGGCTCCTTGGCTGCGTGTTGCGCCGTCGAAACCGTTAAGGGGATCCAAGTCATTTTGGGGGTGTTGGTGACTTCTCAGCACCCGTTTTTTGGAGCCTACTTTCGTGGGCTTTCCGCTGAGCCCCGGTTTCCGGGGGCTGATGGAATCAGAGGGATGTGTCACTCGGCATGAGGTGTCAGCAACACGAGCAATCTGATCCAGAAGGCCGGGTTTTGTGAAGGGGAAACATCCAGAAGTGCCGCACTTGCGCTGGCCATGGGTCAAAACCCATGGCACCAGTTTGGGAGTTTCGTTTATTTTAGTGGCTGGATTGGGATGTTCACCGGGGCTATCCGGGGTTTTGACCCATGGCCAGCTGCTCACGGAGCTGACTGAGCTGCCTCAGGTGGCCTGCGATTGGCTCCGCTCCAATGCCCAGATCTGGAGCACGTGGCTGCCAGACCCGCGGACGTGTCCTCTTGGCCAGGCGTGGCTGCGGCGCTCGGGGTAAATGCTGCGCTTGGGGCGTTTGGCTGTGGTTGTCAAAACCCAGGAACCCCCTGGTGAACATCAAAATAGGTGGCAAATGGATACACATTCCACCCCAAAATGGAGCCATAGGTTATGCCCCATGGCCATTTAGCCAGACATGCAGGGCCAAGCATGGGTCGCACGGGCAGCTGCAACCAAGCGTGTTTCTGTTCCCACGGCAGGCCTATGACACGTCCACGTCCAGCTGTGAGCTATGTCCAGCAGGATGGGCTGACCCGAAACATAGAACATGTGTGATTGCTGGGAGTCAGGGTTGGATCTTCCTCCTCATCGGTTCGGCCCATCGCTCACCATGCTTCCTAGACAAAAGCGACCTGAACACTCCTCTGAGCTGATGCCTAAGTCTCAAACTTGAAGAACAAATGCACCGCTGCCCATCAAGCCAAAGTCGCGATTTTCACAGTAAGCTAGCGGGCTACAATTATGAACAGCTTCGATGTCCGAGCTGGAGCTGACCGTTTTTCCCAAACTCGCAAAATAGGGAAAGGACGTTTGCTCAACCCCAAGTGGGCAAGTCGTAGGGCCTTGCAAAGAAGGGTGCCAACAAGCAATGAGCGGTCTCAGACGAGCTTGAACGCCCGACAGGCACATATGCGTCCAGGGGCAAGACGAGCGGAATGTCTACTTGTGTAACCTGCCCTCCCGGGACAGCGTGCCCAATCAGCGGAGACTTGCTGCTCGCTGCAAGTCGGGGCTCTTCTTTGTTGCCACGGCGCGCGCGCTCAACTTGTCCATTGCGCCGCCCGGCGTGCGTGCGTGCGTGCGTGAAAGCGTGCCTGCGTGCCGGCGTGCGCTTGGTTGCTTCGTTTGTTCTTGGGCTTTTTGTTTCTTTGTTGCTTGCTTTTGTTTGTTTGTTTGTTTGCTTGCTTGTTTGTTTGTTTATGCGTGCGCGTGCGCGTCCGCGTGTGCCTGTGCTTGTGCGTGTGCGCACGCAAGCGCGAAGGCACGCACGCGTGCATGCACGCCGCCAAGCCCGAACGCAGGGACTCGGTTTTACGCGAGCAAGCACGCGCGCCCGCGCCCCTGCACACCCACTTCCGCCCGCACGCGCACCGCACACGCGCACTCACTCGCACACGAGCACGCACCTGCCTGCCTGCCGCCCTGCCGGCCTGCCGGCCTGCCGGCCTGCCGGCCTGCCTGCTCCACCCGCCCGCCCGCCCGCCCCGCCCGCCCGCCAGCCCACCAGCCCGCCCGCCCGCCGCCCGCCCACGGCGGTTGTGTCACTGAGGCTTCCAAACCCAATCGAACCCCCAGGGCCACGTGAAAGCGGGAGCGTGTCACCTCCGCGAAATAGGGACAGCGATCGGTTTGTTGGGTGCGCGGGGGGGTTCCTTGTCGCAATCCGTGTTGTATGTAAGCGCTGCCGCCCAGTGCGGCCATGCCGAGAAAAGCGATGTGAAGCCTAGACCTCCTCCGGTCCAAAGCTGACCGAAGGAGTTTGATACCGAAACTGTGCCGCGAAAGGCATGCGAACAAGGCCTGTTGACGTTTCATGGATCCCCTGCTGTTTTTGCGTGGACCATTTTCGCTGCTCTTGGGGTCAAGCCCAGGAGGCATGCGAAGGCTTAGCGTGACACAGCATTTCAATCCTCTATGGACAAAATGCTGCAACATCCCCAGCATCACGGCAAGTGCTGCTTATTGAAAAGCTCCTCCTGCTGCACCTGTGAGTCAGTGAGCAGGAGTCCCGGCCTTGCCACCGTCAAATATTTGCGATGCCGCTAGTGCTGCTGGCCTATCGCGAGTTGCTGTTGCAGTGTCTTTCAACAAGCATTGGCTAGATAATTCACCCCCATCACCCCACCGACTGAACAACAAACGTAAATATTAATCATCATCATCATCATCATCATCATCATCATCATCATCATCATCATCATCATCATCATCATCATCATCATCATCATCATCACCATCATCATTATGATCATGATCATGATCATGATCCTCATCCTCATCCTCATCATCCTCATCAGCATCATCATTCTTGCGGCGCTCAGCGGGCACAGCAGCACGGTTTCTTTTAGTCTTTAAGTCTGCTGGCTCCGAAGTCATGACGCGCCTTGGGCTACGGGAAGTGCGACATGAGGGATGGCCGTTGGTTGCCCTCGACGCACTCAGCTTGAAGACGCGCAAGGTCGCCCAAGTTCTGCGAGCCGGGCACCTTCGCGGAGCGCCCGGGCTCTCTGCAGTGCGAGCGATGCCCCATGTCCACTTTCGCCGATCTTGCTGGGGCAACTGCATGCAGGCCGAGCCAGGGTCTGAGGGTGTGCGAGAGAGCCAATTTGGAGGCAGTTCTATAGGCCTTCAATTCATGGCTAGTTTCCAATTTGTTGTTTTCCCTCAGCCGTACGTAGCTCAACTACACCAAAGAACGTTATACAAGGCATTGTGATTTCCAACTCTGCACTCAAAATGGAGAGTCAATCTTCTGGACTGGCGGGTATGTTTCGTGGTGACTCCATGCGCTTCTGATGCCCGGAAGTGCATGCTGTCTGACGCACGGGGATTCACTCGTTGCGGTGCAGAATCTGAGTGTGCTTTGCCATGCAAGATCGTTGTGTGGAACGTGGCCATGGGTCAAAATCCAAACCGCACCCCCAGTGAACATCCCAATCCCCACTAAAATAGACTCAAATGGGTGGTGAATTCACCTACCCCAAAATAGTACCATTGGTTTTGACCCACAGCCACGTTGTGTCGCCATGCGTGTCTCGGCGAGAATTACTTCAAACACATACGTGTCTCGGCGTAGTTTTCCACCGAAAACCAGGGCTGAAACGGAACCTGCTCACCGTGCTACACATCTCGTAGCCATCTCGTTCTGGGCCCCTGTGTGTTGCTTTTCAGATTTTTTGCAGGCTCTGTGACGTATCAAAGCTACATGTCGTTGATGGCACGTGTTGCACTGACTTTCTGGGTGCAATGAATGCTGTGGTATGATGCCATCCGAGAGTGAATCATAAACTTGCACGACTTTGCGTGCGCTGGCAATTCGGGTGACTCCAAAGACTGCAAGATGATGACATCATGTGTCATTCCGTTCCTTGGTCAGGAACTGCAGCGACGTCTACCTTAACTCTGCCACAACATTTTTAATGGCGCCTCCCGGCGCGAAGAAGTCTCAAGCACTCAAGCCAGGGTTCCCTTTTTTGACTACCCCAAAGTCATTTCCCCAAAAGGGAAACCCCTGGGTTTAAGTCTACCTGGGGGTAGTCAAAAAACGGAACCCTGACTCAAGCACTCTTGAATTTGCCCTGTGCCGGATTGTATTGTGCACCATCATTTTGGAGGGACTTGATGCCAGAATCCGAATTAGGGGATGCCCTGCAGTGGTTGCGCCGCCAGCTGTGCTGGCAGAGTTGCGACGTAGCTTTTGAGAGCTCACCTGCCCGTCCTTCCACAACCTGCTGAGGACATCACCCACAGACTGCACTTGCTCTGAGGGGACCTACTACCGGAGCGCAGCTTGCAACGGCTGGATGAAAGTTTATTCACTTTGCCTGAGCATTTCAAATCGGATTGAGGTTCTGAGCACAAGCATCATGATAGGCGAATGCTGAGATTAGACTCCTCCAGCTCCCTTGTCAGGAGAAGCGAAAATGCTTGTGTCCCATGCCCGACGGGCGTTCACTGCCAAGGCCCGTGCCATATTGAGTTGCTCGTTCCAACTTGCAAGCTCCGCCAGAGGTATTTCTGCCTTTTGAGCGACCAGTGATCTTTGACCACGCTGTGTTATCTCTTGCGCAGAGTTGGAAGACAAAAACGGAATTTCTTTCTTTGCTACCCCAGGCGGAGGCCTTCCCCCCCCCCCAGAATGGGTGGTTTCTTTTTTCCGACCCGGATCAGAATGGCCACTTGGCATCTGAAACCCGTCGCCCTTCGGCAGGTGGCATGGGAGAGCCCCTCCAAGCCTTGGGCGCCGTGATTGCACCTGAGAGGATTGCGGCGTCTTGTGGCTGAGACCAACCCTGAAAGAGACAGATGACCGTTTTTCCCCCCTAAGGATATTCAACCCACTTCATGGGTCGTCATAACTATGGTCACAACTGGTAGAACTGGGATTCCGCAAATACTCCGCTTGCCTGATGTGGCTGTGGGTCAAAAATAGGCACCCCAATGCCTTGCCCTGGGAAATGGCAACATGGACAAACACTTGCGCTTTTTCTGGTGGTTTAATTTTGACCCATACCCACATGAGACACATCCGGCGCGAAACCGATGTTCGTCACGGCTTAATCCCCGACTGAGGATTTTACGTCAAGCGTGCAGGAAATGAGACGCGCCTTGGCAAAGGAAGGAGCGAGTTGCTCAATGCGCTGAGACAAAGAAGCGCTCAAAACATCCACCTGACCAAGGCTGTCAGTATTCCGCTGCCACGATGATCCGAACCGCTGCCCCTTCGGGCCGTTTGGCAGCTGCTGTGAGGGGCGAACCGGCATGTCTTGCGCGCGATGCCTGCCTGGCACCATGGCCGGGAGAATGGTTTGACCGTTGGACACCAACTACATTTAGCAACTCGCGCATTTCGAAGCTGATAAGAGCTTGACACTTGATTGCCAGACACTTCTGGTGTCGCGCGTCGAATGGATTTGAGCGCTTTCGTTGATCTGACGACAACGGCTGCCTACGTTTGGAACGGGTTGGAAGCTCAGCCAAAGTGCCACACGGCACGGAGCCGCCTCAGGCATGATTTCCCATGGGGAAGGAGCTACATGTGTGGCGGCTTGGACAGACTTGTTTTTTGGCTTTGGGTGGTAGTTGGCAGTGGCTTTGTTTTGAGTGGTCTGTAGCGGCTTGCAGGAACTCTGCAGCTAGGCCTGCGGGCTCGTTACATACCCCCTCGTTCATATCTTGGTTACATACTCACACAAACAAAACCACCTGTCTGGTTGCATAGCTTCTTGTTGAAAACCCCGATGCATACCCAGACTCTGAGTGATCTCCCCAGGGTGCCTGCGCGGCCGACTTTTAAACTTTCTGCCGAGCATACTCTTGCTGGACACACCTGAGAAGCAAATTTGGAACAGGTAGCAGGGAGGGCCCAAAAAGTATTCTTTCTGTGCCATGCCTCGTCAACACATACCTCGTTTATACATACCTCGTTACATAGTGATTGTATACTTCATTTCAGAAACAGGCCCAGCCCGGGTCCCTGCTGCACCCCGCTCAACTTTCGAGCTGGAGCTCAGGAGGCGCGCGTTTCGCGCCATGTGAGAGCGCGTGTGGCATGAAAGTGCTCCCAAGTGGTCAGCGCGTGGCATGTGGTAGGGGGGGTGTTTGCAAGGGCTGAACCGACTTGACTGTGATGCATTGGTTTAAGAAGGAGCGTCCTGATTCACAGAGTTTTGCATCCAGGTGGGAGGATGGGTAATTCTTTGGCCCATTCTGTTTCCTGGTTTGCTGCATTTCTTCCCTGTTTGAGTTCTTATCAGCCGCAGCTCGATTTGGACTGATTAGACCCACCTTGCTCCTACTTGGCAGGCCCTCGTGCATCCGCCGAAGAGTGCGGCCCAGGTTGGGTACCGGCGCCGCGTGGGAGAAGAGCAGGGCGGACAGATCACACCGCCGAGTGGTGCAGCCTGGGGAAAGGTTGCTCTTGACCTCCCTAGCTTGGTTGCGCCGCCGGCCAGCGGGCGGTTGAGGAGGTTTTGCAGCAGCATGTTGGGGCGTGGCTTGCGGGCAGCGAACGATGTTCTAGCGCAACTACGCAACTACACCAACCTCGGGTGATCAGACAACAACCGCAGCTTGTCAGAAAGGCGTGGGGAGTCAGAGCGCTGCGCGAGCTTCGTCCCAATCAATCGCCTTGAGTCCAGTGTCGAGCCTGATCGCGACTAGGCTTGGGCTTTGCAATGAAGCTCACTTTAATCCGACGGCTTCGGACGTCCTGGCGAGACACACGGCTGTCTGTGACATGTGTGAAGACGCAACGCAGCCAGTCTCAAGGCGCAAACGAGTGGCCCCTTCCCGGTGAAGATGACAAGACGGAAGGTGAGCTAGCCTTGTGGCGAGGCCAGCTTTCAAGACCCGACGTAAGCCAAGTGCTGATCCCGCTAGGGGTCGGCAGCTTTTGACACTTTCATTCCGCTCGCTCTACTCGGCTGGTAAGGGCCGTGCAGCTGCAACTGGCGCTGCGTACAGACGGACGCAAAGCCCGCGCTGTGGGGCTCGTTGTCCTTCGCTCACGGCCCGCGACCAAGACTGAGATCGTTTCCCTTATCCTGAGGTTACGGGAAAACTCTTAGTTCGCAAGATCAACCTTGTCTGATATGAAAATAATACCTTGATAGCTCGCAAAGAGTACTCTCCAAGGTTGAGGCGGGTGGCCTGTACCCAGAAGGTGAACCTAGAGTGTCTTGCTGAGCAGCTTGCGCCAGGGAATGGCGCGCGCCTTGAACGCACCAAAGCCGCGTCGCAGGTCGCCGACATTCGCCGAGAAGGCTCCGCTTGCAGATGTTCGTGGCAAATGAAGTTAAAGTTTGTCGCGCCAAACCGCGTTAAAAGTGTAAATGGTAGACATCTTGCGGACTTATGGCCTGTGAAAAGCGCCAATATACCTTCGTGCTAGCAGCCTCTGGCGCGGCCAGTGATCTTGCGCAGCCTCCACGGAGTATGAGGGCGCCGCATGTGGCAGGAAACTGTTTTTTAATGGGCGTGTGGTCGGACAGTTGTTTGCAAGGGCTTAACCGGCTTGATTGGAATCCAGTTGGCTCAAGAAAAGGAGCGTCCCGATCAACAGAATTGCGCATGCCGCAGCTGGGTGGGAGCAGGGTGAGCAATTCTTTGGTCCCAGTTTTCAGCTGCGATTCTTTTTTGTGTCAGTAACATCTGCTACTTGTGAGCTGGAGTTGCGGAAGTGCACTTGTTCACATTGTACCACTAGTACTCGCTAACTGAAGTGTTGCGACTTTCGGGTGGGAGCGGCGCACGTGGCAAGCGCTGTTTTCTCGTTACACGCTTACGTCGCGATAAAGATCCCCGCTACATACCTTTGTCGCCAGGGAAAGGAGTTGCAGCTGTTGCGCTGCTTACGTCGTCCTTTGGCATTCTTTCAACATCTGTGCCAGAGAGGAGGGGTTGATCCGTGGTGTAAGAGGCAGTTTGCAGTCAAGAAAAGGCTTGCGTAATTTTTTAGAATCTGTGGCATCCTGCCTTGTTGTTTGGCATGTGCGCTGTGATGCGAACATCAGCTGCAACACACCGAAGCACACACGTGAATGAGAAGTGTTCCGCTTCTCCGGCATTCCTGTGAAGGCGATGGCTACCGAATTGGCATCCTTCGAAGACATTCCAAGATATTTGACAATCTGCAGCCATGCCCCAACTTCAGGTGGATGTCCATTCGTTCGATATGCCTTTTTGGACAGTTAGTTCTTATGATCAATACACCTTTGAGCATGAAATTTTGAAGCATTGTCAATGTGCAAATCAGAAACTCAGGAGTGTCAGAGCGGTGACCTTGCCAGCTTGATCGTCCTCGGCGGTATTGTCTTCCCGTGCTCAGCGATCGTTGCCGGGAGCTAAGGATATGACACAGAGTCTGCAGCGTGATTTACTGTAAAAAATCATTCCAAACAGACGCCTTGAATACGCGAAAGGCTTGGTCGCCAGTGGGGGCGACTAGCCCCTTGAAAAACAAACAGCTAAGAAAAGATACGCATAGCCGGAGCCGTTTTCAAGAACAAAGGCAGAAAAGATTAGATCGCCAAGTGAGCGACTGCAGGAGTCTTGCAGCTTGGAAGTGCTTTTCGACGCTGTAGCCGAGTGCACGAGCTACTTTCATTGACACGCATCATTTGCAGTTTTGACGTGTGTTGCTTCGACACCCTTTTTGTCTCCGGAACACCGCAGGCCTATATGATCTTGGACCGTGCCGACTATGCCAAGCAACCACACTCGCTACTGCAAGCGAGCATCCTCTCCACAATGTTGCCTGACAAAGCGGGTGGACCATGGTGACCGATGCAGTGTTTAGTGCGTGCTTTCCCAATACTTTTGGACTTTGTGACGCCTGGCAATCCGTTACAGCCTCTAGATGAGCATGGGTGTTGGCTTTGTGGTTTGAGTTGCAGCTTTGTATGACTTGGGTTTGGGACCGGCTTGCAGCACGTTCACAGTGAAGAGTTTCTGACTGTCGGCTGGCTGATCTGAATGTTCGAGCAACATGTGTCATCCCCAGGTTTGTGGTGGTGTTGCAGCAGTTTAGCTCGGTGGGCAGAGCACAAGTCCCCTGGGAGCCACCCACTTCTTGGATCCTCGAATCCATGCAGATTGTGGGCTTTGACTTGGAGGCGCGGCCTTCAATGGGCCTGGATTCTCCCCTGGGTCAAAAGTTGGTATGCAGAATGACTTGCCCTGGTAAATGGAACCCAGGACTCAAGCCCGCGGTCCAATTCCTGGTGGTTGAACGTTTGACCCACACCCATTAGCACTGTGCCAATGTTGGATGGCAGCCATCGTCAACCGGCCGACAACGGGTAGCTTTTGCTGACCTCGAACGCACTTGAAATTTGCCTCACAGAGGTGTCGGAGCGCTCTGCTGTGCGTCAACGGGCTCACTTCATTCACAGGTGCAGATTCAAAGGTTCAGGTGATTCAAGTGTGACGCATTCAGTTTGACGGCAACAAAAAGCGCATGTTTACATGTCCAAGAGAGACTCAAACTCAGATGGGTGCTGCATGGGTTCAGGCCGCCCCAACAAATTAGTTGCAGATTCCTCAAGCCGCACAGCGCGATGTTCCAGCGCCGACTGTGGAGAGTCAAGCTCCGAAGCCAGCCAGGTGGTTCGCGTGGGATGTTGGGCCGACCTGTCCTCCGTGTGGGCTTACGCGAGCAGGCACCTTTGGGCTTGACGAGTCGAGTTGAGTTAGAGCATGGCATGACAGGCGGCGGCAGTTCGTTGCAAGATGTGGGACGTGAGACAAAGAAAGACCTGGCAGAAGGTAAGACATGGCGTGACATTTCGGAGCGATGAATTCCTGGGTGCCCGAGAGCTTGTCACATATTCGAGGCTGATGCTTGCCGCCAGCGTGCCAGCGCCTGAGAGAGTGGCCCGCGAAATGCAATCGAACTGGTGGTCTTGGCTTGTTGTATGGGATATGACAATATGTGCGACGTGCAACAGTGGAATAGTGATTTTTTTCCTCTTTTTTGTCTTCCTTTTTGTTTCTCCTTTCTATTTTTTGTTTTAAATTTAATCATTCGCAAGTCCCTGCTAACCAGTTGGTGTCAACGATCAGACGTGGGATGCAAAAACCACTATGGACACTAGTGCAGAGGATTTGTCAGTCGCTCCTGTTCACCTTGGTTGAACCTATTTTACTCAAAGCATTCGCGTTTTCGCCTGGCAGGATAAACCATATTGCACTTTGCCTTTATTCATGTTGAGTTGATTTGGCGTGGTTTGTGTATGCCCGCACCCTCCTGGCCAATGTTTCCAGGCAAGATGCAGCCGTCCTGGCCAACCTATGGCAAGCTGCAATTCCATCATGGTTTCTGTGTCCACTTCATGTTTTTCTTTCGATTGGTGGCTTGGTTCGCCTCTGTGTATAAGATTTCTGGTGGGTTTCCGTTTCTCTGTTTTCTTTTGTTTGGTTCTCTGGATATTAGCGGCGCTACGCGCTGAACAACGTGTAGCCGGCTCTCGATGCGAGGCTGGGGTCCTTCCTGGCGCTGCACGGCGTGGTGGTGCTGCTGAGGTATCGCGGCGCCTTCTGGCAGCGCACGCCCTCGCTGCTGCGGGTCATCGGCACCATTTGCCTGCTCTTCCAGATCGCGCCTGGGCCTCGGTTGCGATGCCTGGCGGATGCCTGGAAGCCTTGAAGCCTTGGGCCGGAAAAAGCGCCGTGGGATTCTTGGGGGAAGTCGACTCCTAAGAGTTTTTTTTGAGGCTCGCGCCCAAATTCGGAAGAGTTGGTTGAACTGTCGAAGAAGTTTTTGAAAGAGGTTGGAAAGGTTGGTTCGACAAGAATGGAATGGTACAGGTATGGGCAAAAATGAGTCATGATGCTGGCTGTCATGATGCGTGTCCCAGGCTCTGCCATGCAGCGCTGACACCTTTCGACTCTTGCTCGCATGAAGTTCCCAACGTGCATTTCAAATGCTCTGCACCCAGTCAACATTGAAAGCGCCTGTTGGCTTTGCGATTCAACTCAACACTTCTGTAAGATCGGAGAGGGTTGTGGGAGTGATCAGGAGGCAGAGGTTCCCAGCATTTATGTGACAGGAGGCTTTGGCTGTTCGTGACATTTGTTCCCGAAAGCTTCAGATGTGGGCTGCCATGTTTGTGATCAAGTGGCTTGGGAGGAAATGATTCTGCCTTCCAGTTTCGGCGGTGCGGACAGGATCGAGGATGGTGCGTTTGCAGCGCGTGTTGCTGCAGCGTGTGATGCGTTCTCCATGAGGAGAAGAGTATATACGTGCATGTGTTTATGTGGAATTTTGCCAGTGCAACTCCGAGTGCGAATAGTGAACACGCCCAAGCAGTGACAGGCTCAGAGTGTGCCACGAAGGCCGGGATTGCCTCGGATCCAAAGTGGCCAAGTGAAAAACCAATCACTTCTATGATGGGCCTGCATCCCTGCATTTCCCCAGGCGGAGCCCCAAAAATAAATCAAAACATCTGCTTCTGACCATGGGTGTCTTTTTTGGTTGTTTATGGAAAGATAGATGGCGATTCCTGGTTTACCTGGTGGTTTAATCATCTACCAGGGAAACCCAAATCTGTTTCCAACCAAAAAGGACACCCATTGCTTCTGACTTGTCCGTGAAGCAGGCAGCACTTGGTCGGCAGGCTGTGTCTGCCTGTTCCACGCGTGTTCCGCAGGCAAGTAGGTGCCGGCTTGAGCCACGGAAACAAAGAAGATGTAGATGTGGCTGTGGTGGTCAAAGCCAATAAAATCCAATTTTTGTTGGGATTGGTGAATTCACCACCCATTTTAGAACCTATTTTAGTGGGGATTGGGATGTTCACCGGGGGTGCGGTTTGGATTTTGACCCATGGCCATATGGCGATGGGTCAAGCGTTAAACCAGGAAGCGGACCGCAGGTTTCAGTCCATCTCTTTCCGTATACCAAGCCATGTTGGGACAAAAAATGTTCAATGAACAAAACATTCAAAGCATATGCTTCCGCTTGAATCACATGTAGTCTTGCCAGGTTGTGTCAAACACCAAGACAAGTGTCCATCCCAGACCGAAAGCCGTCAAAGATGCCGCCTAATGGTGAATTTCCGCCAAAAGTCAGACTAGACGGTGAACGCGCGCTGCAAATGGTGTTGTATTTGCCACCTGTAGGCAAGGTCATCATGGGAATGCCGAACTGTCAGATTGCCAAGAGAGTCTTTACGCTGAAGTTACTTTTGATCTTGCGGGCAGCCCCCAAACCTTAAACAGCCACCACAGGAGCTGGACGGATTGGGTTTTCGGCAGTGCTGATGATGCTGGGGCGTGGAAGTGTCATTAGTCAGGCATTCACGGACCAGGGTTGACACCAGTTTGGTTGCCCATCCACCATGAGCGGGGAGGCGGTTTTCTGAATGGCAGAATCACCGACCGGACAAAGGAGGAACCCCTTCCCGCGAAGGTCCGCCCCTCCGCGTAGGCTGTCCAGGTCCTTTGTCGTCACTTGGCTGTGGGTCACAAATAGGGTGACCCCAAAGTGGGTTGCCCTGGTAAGTGGAAACATGGACCAAAATCTGCGGTCCGATTCCTGTTGGTTTCATTTTGACCCACAGCCACTTGGAATTGAGCTTGGACGCCGCTCAGCTTGTGCAGCTTGCAACTGAAGTTCTTGGACATCGCAAAATCGCATGTGGAAACAGGCCCGTTCTAAGGAATGCCGCGCGCACCCCAACGGGCTCCATACCGTGTCCAGCTTCCCGGAGGTGATTTGCAGCTGGATGCTCAGCCGTCTTTGCTCCGGGGGGTCGAGTGAGGTGCAGCGCGTTTGCGACTGCAAAGGTGCCAACTTTGACTTAGAAGGTAACCGAAGCCAAGTCAGCGGTTGACAGTTGCACCGGTGCTGTGCACGTTGCCCAGGGAAGGCATCAAACAGGCGAACTTGGCGGCTGCAAGAGAGTAGTGGGCGGCACCTCACGAAAGTCAGGCAGGTTTGGCTGTGGGTCAAAATTTCTGGGCGTTACGCAGGTTTTAGTCTGCCTTTCCATTTGCCAGGGCAACCCATTTTGGACCCCTATTTTTGACAACCACAGCCGTTTGAAGCACAGCGAGGTTGGCGTTCCGACGAGTGGAGCTGGATGGCCGCCTTGGGTAGCTTTTCAGAAGCTTGGAGAAACAGGCGGCAGATGTTTTCTGGGTCCAAGTCCCACGTTTGCAATGTCCATGTTGAAGGGAGCCATGGTTGTGTTTAAAACAGGTGCGTTGAGTGCAGACTGATGTTGTGTTGCTTAAAGACAATGTCAACAGCTTTAAGAGGCTTTTTCAGCCTGTCAGCTGCTTGGCATGCTGCAAGCCTATGTCAGCAGTTATTTTCTTTGTGTGATGCTGAGATGCTGCTTGTGCTGGGCTGGATTGCGGCGTGCATCGCCCTCATCTACCAGTTCCCGCGGCAAATCCAAAAGACTGGGGATCACGTGGGTGGGAAGTTTCACGGTCGCTTACTGGAGCCACGCTCGAGGAGTTAAATGGGACGACCATCTTTTGGCAAAGGGGGTCAGCTTGTTGGGTAATGAAGTATCAGCTGCAGGTTCCCTTGTCATGGTTCGTATTGCAATGAGAATTCAGAGGTGAAGCATGGACACCTTTAAAGAGACCCGTGGATTCATCCAGCATTCGGCGCCATGCGCTTGGGAGTCGGGAGGAACAACGAGCGCTTTATGCAGTCCTTCAGCTTCCTTTTTATACGAATCAAGCCAGAGGCCGGGAGCATCCTGCTCGCCCATGGCGAGCCATGAGCGAGCATTCGGCGCCTGGTGCATGTGGCCACCGGCAGGCCTACTGGTTCATCCTGGTGGTGGTGCTTCGGAATCTTATGGTCCCGGTGGTTCCAACACTGCCAAATGTCACTACTCAGATTTTTTGCTGCTTGTCGTATATTAGCAGCATGCGCATGCAGGTCTGTGCCAGCAATAAGGAGACTTGACTCTCAACACAGTGCGTATGTTGGAGAGCAATATTGCATTTGAACAGGCCAGTAGCATGGTGGGTCGTGGCTGCGCGTGCAAGAGCGTGTTTGTTGGAATGTAGTGAGAGAGAGCGAGAGACGTTGATTGAATTGGACCATGCCATGTTCAAGCATGTTCAGCTAAATTTCCAAGTTAGCTCATTCGACAAGCCGGCAAGCAGCAAGATGCGCGATGCTCCTTACAGCTGAGGCTTGCTTCTGCTGCAGCTGATGTACCTGCGCCTTGGCTGAGCAACTAACAGAAGCCACGGCTCGAGCGCCTCAGGAACGTGCCCAGTTCGGATTCAAATGCTCACCGCCAATTGCTAAGAGCCATCTCTCAGACTGGATTGCTATGTGCCAGCCGCATGCGCAAGGTCCCGAGGGTAGGGTGTAGAGACGACTGAAAAGCGGTCCTCACGACTTCGTTGGCAATACCTCGACAAGATTCCTTTCCTATACCTCGACAAGAGCCCCGATTTTTAGGCTGCTGTCACTCTTGGGGCTGCTTTGCGCTGTTCAGTCAGCCCCGTTGGCCCCAAGTTTCATGTGTCACCGCTTGCAATGGGGCACCCCGTTCCGACTGCCCGCTGCTCACCGCGCCTGTGTTCGATGCGCAGGTGCATGGTGATCAGCTGGCTGCCTTGGAGGACCTACGCTGGCAATGTCTTGGATGCCTCCATTACGATCGAGCCTAGGCTGAATGAACCAAGGGGGTCTTTTGCCACCTTTTGTCAGAAAATGGGCAACCCCCTTAAAGAGGAATCCTCCACTAGGGGGTCGATTAATTGTTCCACAAAAGGTGGCAAAAAGACCCCCTGGAATGAACACCAGAGCGGCTTGCTGAGAGTTTGAGTTGTGTTCTAATGCCATCCTCGGCATGCGCAAATGAGAAGCAGCACTGGAACACCTTGCAGCTTCTTTGTTTTGCGCCACAATCGGTGGGGCTTTGTTATTTCGATAGATTTGAGGTTCGAAGCTGAGGCACCATCTTGAAGCGTATTGCCATGTCACATGCTTTGTTTCTTGTGCTTTGTGCGGATACGTGCTCTGACCACAGATTGTCAGATTGCACAGCGGCTCTGACCCAGGGCATGATCACGTTTCTCAGCGTTGGTGGCATCACTGCGACGGAGGCAAGTTGTCGCCGGCAGTCGGGCCAAGCAAATGGCTAGCCAAACGCAGGCACGCTTTGTCACCTGTTGAGGCCAACCTCAGAAAATGGAAGATTTCCCAAATGGGCTTTGGACCTGTGAAGGACCAAATCGAATATCTGGTCCTCTGTATCGAAGAGTTGGGTGCATTTTCCGAGCGCTAGGTGAATCGCAGTGCAGTCTCCTGGCTTTGCTCTGGCATGGTGGCAGGGAGCCTCAAATGGGTGTGGCTCAAAATTCAACAGGAGGGGTTACGCAGGTTTTGGTCCATGTTTCCACTTACAAGGGTTCCATTTTGGTACCTTTTTTGTGAGCCACAGCCAAATGGCTCTGGCTTGTGACGCGGGTTGACGGGGCAAATCACCGGGTGGCGCGTCCCGCGCCTAGGCCATCATAATCGTTCTCAACTTTTTGCTGATGGCTGCTGCGCTCTTCAAGCACATCAGGCCATTCAGTCCATTGGGCCAAGGTTTTGGCCCAAGCTCGCTCGAGCAGTCGCCTGTCGCCTGAAGTCCCCCGAATGAGGACACCTTGGGTTCAAGCGTTTGAACAATTTGGGTCGACTGCCACCAAGCGCATGGCTCGTTTTGCCACCATTGCATGGCCTTCCGAGCTAGCAGCTTCCGGACAGGCAGCACCTATCTAAGCCCTTCAGCTTCTATCTCTGCCACAACAAAGCAGAAGCTGGCGCGTTTGCAAGGCGGGAGCGTTTGACTTCCTGGCTTTACGCATGTTTTTACCTTCCAGGATATTCCAGTATTGAATTCAAGAAGGCCTTTTCGAGTTGTTTACCATTGTTGGAGCCTCGTGGTTTGTTCCGAGTTGGCTGGGCTTGTGCATGCAGTTCTGTTGGGTTGGATAAACAACCCATGGGAAGGTGTATAGGCAGCTCTGCAATTTGACATGCCAAAAAGCAAATCTCTGCAGTTTTGGCATCTGGAGTTGAATGTGACAGTTTACTTGATTGTGGAAAGAGGCCGCAAATTCCACTGAGCGTATAACATTTTGTATGCATAACTTGCTTGTGAGTCACCAACACGTTCAACAGGCTGACTGGAGGAGGTGTGTTATTCCACCCAAACATGCAGTAGTCATCCCGCGTGCGTGAGGCTGTTGAAGATCCACTTGGACGAGCTTTGCGCTAAATCTGCAGTGTTCCGCAATCAGACGCTTGACTGAAGTGTCTGCATCGTGACGCTTGTGCAGCATAAGCGCGAGTTTGCGAGTCAACACCTGGCATTGACCAAGCCATGTGCATCCAGTTTGCCTTTGGCAACTCTGCACATGCAGCGAGTGCAACAACCCCCTGAAAGACCACGCCACCCAAAAACGTGTTGGATGACGCTGCCAATCAGGGCCAGTTCCATTCAGTGAGCCTGGACTAGCTGCATCTTCTCGCCTTTGCCTTATGGCACCGGCTATTGCTGAGCTGCAGGCTGGTCTTCCTTGACTGTGATCACCTTCAGTCCTTGGAGTACTTGTTCGATTATGTGGCCACCCAAAGCCAGAATATGGCGGGGGCCCCAGAGGTGCCAGAGGCGTGTTGCCAGCAGCAACACCATAGCCGCGCTTGAGTGTCCGTGTGTGTCTGTGCGTGTGTGTTTGTGTGAAAAGGGATCAAGAACTTTGCACATCTTGCAATGGGGCTCTAAATCCAGACGGGAGACCGGGCAATTCATCCGTCTCCCACTGCCTCCCAGCTTGGATGCACTCCAGAAACCGTTCCGGAGACCGGGCCATTTTTTGCCAGTGTCTCCCGACTCGCATTCCTGGCATGGCTCGGGCGCTGTGCGTTTCACGATGCTGAGTGTACCAATGCCCCTGGCATCATGGGGATTCCGCGAGCATTGTCTTGCCTGCTGAATTCTCGTGCTGCTTCCCGCAATATTTTGTTTTCGCCGCCCGTGTTGTCATGATGCTGGTCCTGTGACCGCAATGCTGCCTTTGCGTTGCGAGCCTATCTTCGTCACCACGACGCTGCCCGCGCGTAATCGCAGTGTTGCTCGTGTTGTCATAGCGCAGCTCACATTGTCAGCATACCGCCTGTTCCCTCCGGATCCGCAGTATTTAGCACGCGCACGCAGCTGGACTGGGTTTGATTCAGGCCTGGGTGGAATGGAGCGCGCTCCAACTCATTCCTTTCCGAAGCTTTCGGCAAACGCCTGGGTCGGATGGCGCGTGGCCGCTTCCTGGGATCAATTCACGTGTCTCCCTCCCAGTTCCAGTTCGCTTGAGGTTGGGTGGAAGGCCGCGCAGTTGTTCCAGTTTGCGTTATCATGAGTCTGCCAGCGTCATTATAATGCTGCCTGCATCATGACGCAGTCAACACTCTCGTGATGATGTTGCGTGCGGTCTCGATTATGATTTGCCCGTATCATCTTGATGTTGCCCACGTCGTCCGATTCCACGAACATTTTTATGGTCCTGTCTGCTTCATCATGATGTTGCCCGTATCATTGTAAGGTGCTTATACTGTCAGCTGAGGTTACCACAATGCTGTTTGTGCAATCATGGCGCGGTCCGCATCATCCTGCCTGCATTGTTATCGTGCTATCTACATTATCTCCGTGCTGCAGACTGCTTTGATCATGTCTACATCATCATGACGCTACCCGCGCGGTCATCATGATGCCTTCGTTCTTGTGGTGTTGATTGTGTTTTTGTGAAATTGAACTTCATTGCTTGGAGTCTTTGCTGGTGTATTTCTGTGTATGCGTGAACACCATGGATGTATTCACAACCCTGCACTCAGGCTGTTCTCCTGTTTGGTTGAAACGAGTGCAGGTGACACGACCTAGAACCCCCGGCTTTGCTTTCGGCGTGTGCTTTCTCGATGCATTTGGCTTTGCGAGGTTTTGCTGCTCTCCAACGAGCTGCTGATGAGGTGAGTTTCAGCGTTTTCTCCATGCATTCCAACGTTTGAGCATAGGTTTCGTTTTTAGGTAAGCCTGGTTAAGAATAGATGGCACTGGTTTAGATGGTTTTTGTTCCATTTACCAGGGCCATCTATTTGTCCAAAAGGCCACCTATGCCTTTGGGTTCATTGCGGATGTTGACGAGGCATGCAGTTGGCGTTTGGTTGTGGGATGCCAGGCCGTGGTGCTTGGGTGAGCTGACCGCGTCATACCTTAAGCAGCCGCGCATCAGGAGATGTTTTTTGCGAGTCGAAGGGATCTCCCGAGCTTCGGCGCAGCGCACTTGGAGCATCGGCGTTAGGATGATACCGATCTACTGGGCGGACTTCATTTGGTGACGGGCTCAAAAGCTTTGTCGCCACGCAAGGTCAGCCAAAGCACCTATTCCAGGCAAAGCGCTGTTTGGGGGTGAGACCTATATTTGGATGATACGACCTGTCATGGTGATTGAAATGGGCATGTTTCAGAACATTACTTGCTGGGCATCGTTGACCCCACAACCAGTACAGTAGACACTTTTCTGGGTTTTGGCTGCTCGCGCATCGCAGTCCTGATGACGATTTCATTCAGAACATCAAATCAGTGGTGGCGGCTTGGCACAATCGAATTGCTTCGGCTCGACTTGCACGCTGACATGGTAGCAGCGAGCATTGCGGAAGTCTTGTAATCAGCGAGTTGTTTGGCAGGCAGCGGAAGTCAGCACTTGGCCTCAAGAATGTGTATAGCTGCCACATGTTTCCGGGCTTATCACACTACGTTGTATGTCAGATGTATGGAGCTTGCTACGGCAGCCGCCGTCGCTCTTTGCCCATGAGAACATGCACCTGAGGAAGAACACCCAAATGAGAGCACACAACCAAGGAGGGAACAACACAATGACGATGCCAAGACACCGACCGCTTGAACACAAAGACAATGCTCAGGAGTGTTTCCGATAAATTTGTCTGTGAACCATTGAGATTCCGATCTGAGCACATCTGACGTCCATTCAAAAGAGGGAAACACGTGGCATGTTCCAGACCTCCTGCAGCAGGCAACGCGATGCTGGGAATGATGCTGGGGAGGCTTTTAAGGCCAACCTTACTTCCCCCATCAGGAAGCATAGCGATTTCCATTTGTGGACTGAATCCACTATTGGATCGTACAGATGGTCCCAAGTGTTCTCTTTTGTTGAATTCCGGGGGTTTGCAGGGCAAAGAAGACTGAAGAAATGCAACCCAGCCGTCGGACATCGGATGGAAAGCGGACATCGGATGGAAAGTCACCCATTTCCCGAGGCCCGTGTCATCGCGCTTGGCTCGCGCCGGATGCTTTTTTTACTGCGGGAACAGATGGCTTTGTCACTTTCAATACCATTCGCAGAGTAGCTTTGCGCTGCACATGTTAGGGAAACCTCATATCACATGTTCCAACACAGCTCTTGCGACATGGCGCAGTCAACATACATGTCAGAATGTAGCCTTGTGGCTTAGGACATTGCCAGCCTGCTGCCGCATGGAATCACGACCGAGATGATCGAGGCGCATGTTGTGTGGGGCCTGTGTTTTGCAGGCTCAGTTCATTTTTGTACTTTGTTATGCATTCTTAGATCAGTGTCAACAACACTGGTTGACCAGTTCACAATATTCCGGATTCTGGAGCTACTGCAAACGTGCCGAATACCATAACTCAAGGTGTAGCGCATTGGAGGCCCCCTCAAAAGCATCCCAGTGCTCACGCGTGGCGGCCGTGAACAACAGCGAGCGTTTCCTGGACAACCGAATTACTCATGCCGCAGCTCATGCCCTTGCACATTTGCTCGATCAGGGCTCCTTAAAAAATACATTTTGCCCATTTGAAACATGGCTTTTTCCACCAAAATAAAGGGAAACCACCATTTACAAAGCAATGCTCAGGTATAATGAAAGGATCCCTGTCGATGTTGCAGCACGAGAAGCGGCATATTTTGGGCAGTCGCTGTCCAAGCGATCGTTCGCAATGATCTCCAGCACCGCCTCAAGTGTCCGAGATCTTGGCACACACATACACAAATATACATACCTATCCACCCACCCACCGACGCACGCACGCACACCCACCCACCCACACCAATCCACCCAGCCATTCACTCAGACGCACATATACACACGCACGCCCAAACGCACGCACGCACGCACGCACGCACGCATTCACATACACACACACACCACACACACACACCCACATAACACGCACACCCACATACACACACACACACACACACCACACGCACACACACACAGACACACACACACACACACACACCCACGCACGCACGCACGCACGTTCGCACGCACGCACGCACACCAACCCAACCCAACCCAACCCAACCCAACACAACACAACACAACACAACACAACACCACACCACACCACACCACACCACACCACACCACACAACACCACACACACACACACTTCACACAGCACACAACACACACACTTCACACAGCACACAACACACACACACAAATCACAAAAAAAGCACATAACACACACACACGACACACGCTACCCAGACTACACAGACACACTACACACTACACACACTACACACACTACACACACTACACACACTACACACACTACACACACTACACACACTACACACACTACACACACTACACACACTACACACACTACACACACTACACACACTACACACACTACACACACTACACACACTACACACACTACACACACTACACACACTACACACACTACACACACTACACACACGACACACACTACACACACTACACACACTACACACACTACACACACTACACACTACACACACTTCACACACTACACACACTACACACACTACACACACTCTACACACACTACACACTACACACACCACGCACACTCTACACACACACACACTTCACACAGCACACAACACACACAAATCACAAGAAACACATTACACACACACGACACACGCTACCCAGACTACACAGACACACTACACACTACACACACTACACACTACACACACTATACACACTACACACTCTACACACACACACACACCACACACACTACACGCACTACACACACTGCACGCACTACACACACTACACACACTACACACAGTACACACACTACACACACTACACACACACACACTACACACACTACACACACTACACACACTACACACACTACACACACTACACACACTACACACACTACACACACTACACACACTACACACACTACACACACTACACACACACACTACACACACTACACACACTACACACACACACACACTACACACACTACACACACTACACACACTACACACACTACACACACTACACACACTACACACACTACACACACTACACACACTACACACACTACACACACTACACACACTACACACACTACACACACTACACACACTACACACACACACACACTACACACACACACACTACACACACACACTACACACGCACACACCGTGCACACACACACACATACACACACACACTACCACACACACTACACACACTACACACACTGCACACACACACACTACACACACTACACACACACACTACACACACTACACACACTACACACACTACACACACTACACACACTACACACACACACACTACACACACTACACACACACACACTACACACACTACACACACTACACACACTACACACACACTACACACACACTACACACACTACACACACTACACACACTACACACACTACACACACTACACACACTACACACACTACACACACTACACACACTACACACACTACACACACTACACACACTACACACACTACACACACTACACACACTACACACACTACACACACTACACACACTACACACACACGACACACTACACACACACTACACACACACTACACACACTACACACACTACACACACTACACACACTACACACTCTACACACGCACACACCACACTACACACACACACACTACACACACACACACACTACACACACTCACACTTTGCACACAGTGCACACAGTGCACACAGTGCACACACTGCGCACACTGCGCACCACGCACCATGCAACACACAGCGCGCACCACACACCACACACACACACACACGCCACACACACACACACTTCACACACCACACAAGACACAACAAACAACAGCCAACACACAACAGACAACAAACAGTAGGCAACGCACAACACAACACGCAACATACAGCATACAACATACAGCACACAAACACACACTTTGGGGCAGATCAGCTCTTTTTTGCAGGTGTTTTGCATTGCGTCTCAAGGTAGAGTTAAGTTAGAGTTTCTTCAATAAGGCCAACTGCTGGATGAGATATCCTGACAGATGCCAATTGAAGGACTCGCTGCATTGGATGCGATCGCTGCCCTTTCTGCGTCTACCTCGAGCTTTGGATGGCAAAGTGTGGCCCTCAAGCAGCCAGTGGGAGGTTGCTGGTGAATTTGTTGGCCTCTCATCTCATGCATCGCGCCTGTGAGGTCATGGACACTTTGGCAGGGGTGCTCATCTCGGGCTCATTTGTGGGGAAGGCGTGTAGCTTGCCGTGCTGGTTTGGTAAACTTTCGGCGCCACCAAGCAACGCCCTCAATGACTTGCTCAAAAACCAGAAGGACTACTCAGTGCTGTTGGTGGTGCCTCTCCTGCTATGTCCATTCGGAAGCAGAATTACTGTTGACATGGACTATTTGCTTGCAGTCCA
This sequence comes from Effrenium voratum, assembly GCA_963377175.1. Lineage (NCBI taxonomy): Eukaryota > Dinophyceae > Suessiales > Symbiodiniaceae > Effrenium > Effrenium voratum. The sequence continues at coordinate 228,022 of CAUJNA010003734.1, read as the reverse complement.
AGTCTGTTGCAACACAGCTTCCTCCTTCCTCTTGTGCCGGCTTTTGTTGATTCTGTTGACAGTGTGCAGAGGCGTTGAGGATCGCCCTGGGGTCACCGCCCCTGCGCCTTCATTTTGCCCCCCCGACGCAGGTCATCCAGCGGGAGCTGCAAAGCACCGGCGGCAAGATGGAGGCCGGGTTGAGAGGCTTAGAGGAGCGTTGCAGCTTCTTTTAGGTATGGGTCAAATTTCACCACCAGGGGACATCAGGGTTTTGGTCCATGTTTCCAAAGCCATTTTGGGGTTACCCCATTTTCGACCCACAGCCATGTCTCAGCATGCTTAAGTTTCGATGTCTCCCTGGGAAAGCTTGTGCTTGGTCTCCTTTTTCGACATGGAGAGCAGTACGGCCAGTAGAAATCCTTAAAACCATGGGTAGCCAGTAGAAATACTATTTTTTTCAAGGTATTTCCATGTACTGGTTAGCAGTATTTGTTTTGCCAATGGCTTTCCATTTGCTCGATAAAAGCAACACACTGTTGCAGCATTGGGAAGCTTTAGACAGAGATGAGCGCGCATCAGCTGCACAGACATGATTCCAGGAGTGTCTTCGAACCTTGCAAACTTTCTGTTTGACCATCTAGCCGTCTTTTCAGCTTGGGAGCTTTTCCTTTTTCGGAGCACCGGTGGAGAGGCCAAAGGAAGCTTAACGAGCTCTTACGTACTGAAACTAATTGAGCTTCGTTGGCCGCGATAAATTTGCGCGCGAAAGGTGTGTGAAAAGTAGAAAAAGGAGGACATGACGAGAGTTGGGGAATGGTAGGCAGAAAAGCAAGGGAGCGCGCTCCAAGCTGTAGTTTGTTTGCGCCTTCGAATCTTCCACCCCCCCAAGGAATTTAAGCTACAAATGCGAAAGCTGGAGAATTTGAGCAAAGCACGTTTAGTGTGAACGCAGGAGCGGTACGTGGTTTTTGCATTCTCTTTTCATTCGTGCAGGTTGTGGAGGCCCCCCACAACTGCCAATCGACACAAGTGGATGTTCAGTTGACATGTTAGCCTTAGTTGGCTGGGTGGTTGCGTTGGATTTGGGCTAAGGCGAACTCCACGTTTCCAGATTCCCCCCCTTGGACCGGGTAACAGCAACGGTAAGGAATGATTGGTTTTCTGGAGCATTCACAGAAGGAAAGGTGCAAGCTAGTGACTTTGCGAGGGTCGGTTTTCATGTGATCGCAGCAAACGCACCGGGTTTTTTGCATTCCAGCAACTTGTTGGGGTCTTCTGGCGTTTGCTTAATGCAGGCTTGCTCTTTGGGAGAGTTGGCTGCGCTTTCATCGGGGCTTCAAAGACCAGGAGCTTTGGGCCCATCAAATTCGTGGCCGGACACTCCAGCCTCATTGATGTCCAACCTAGGTCTGCGTGGTTGCGGACCACACCAACATTGAAGCCTGTGCTACTGCTATGGTCCTATGCAAGACGTTCGACGGCATTCGCGCGCGCCACTTTTTACGCTTCGGGTTTGGTCTGGCTCTGCGGCTTCGCTGACCCACTGGTCAGAGTATCGCGAGCAAAGCTGCCCAATCTTCCGAATCACTGCCACCTGAGCAGCGCCATTCTTTTGGGTGAGACTAGTTGTTCTGTGACTTTCCGTCATAATGGGCCGTAGGGGCTCAACACTGTACTTGGAGAGGGATGAACATCGCTGACGAAGGCGTTGCCACATTGCACACGCTCAGGACAGTCCAGCCGTTTCTATCAACGGCTCCACATTTAGCTCCTCATTTTCTTCTGGAGCACGAGACACTTCAGCCGACAACGCGTGTGGTCATTTTTCTGAAGCTCGGATGCATTTGGGCAGAAGCTGGGCACATTCTGCGTGCAGATGGAACCGGACATGCCAAGCCTCCAGCCTGGCGGCACCTCACTGAGGCTCTCAACTGGCGCTTTCTTCCAGCCGTTTTTCATGAAGGCGAGACGCCAGTACTGCATTCAGGAAGGGCCACGAAGCGTAATATCTAAACAAGCAATGTCGGACGTGCGATGCTTTTCATAGGCGAGTAGATTCAAAGTCGCACGGGCCTGCAGACTGGAACAGGGATGCTGCAGAGCAAAGCTTGTTGTGCTATTGCCGCAACCTGCGTTCAGGCAACGGTGCGCGCAGCTGAGCTACATGCCAGCATGCTGCTGATTAATGCGGATGGCTTCAAATTCTCCGGCAAGGTCGGGGACCTTGGCTGAGTAGACGTGACTGGACAGCTTTGCAGCCTTCGTAAAGCGCATTTGGACGGGGTTCGATCCCGCTAGTTTCGCGGGCGCCGCGCGTGTGTGTGTGTGTGTGTGTGTGTGTGTGTGTGTGTGTGTGTGTGTGTGTGTGTGTGTGTGTGTGTGTGTGTGTGTGTGTGTGTGTGTGTTTGTGTTTGTTGTGTTTGTTGTTTGTGTTTGTGTTTGTGTTTGTGTTTGTGTTTGTGTTTGTGTTTGTGTTTGTGTTTGTGTTTGTGTTTGTGTTTGTGTGTTTGTGTCTGTGTCTGTGTCTGTGTCTGTGTCTGTGTGTTTGTTTGCTTGTTTGCTTGCTTGCTTGCTTGCTTGTTTGTTTGTTTGGTTGGTTGCTTGCTTGCTTGCGTGCTTGCTTGTTTGTTTGCTTGCTTGTTTGTTTGTTTGTTTGTTTGTTTGTTTGTGCGCGCGTCCATTCTATGCAACAATGGTCACCGTGATCAATGATCTCGCGTAAACTTGTAACAGCACATGTATGTATGTATTTGCATGTATGCACATATATTTTTATATTATATATATTTGCTCACACCTACATTTTCACGTATGTATCCATGTGAGCTACTTCAAATTAACTTGCCCACTATGTCTAGTTTTTGGAATGGAGGTTGACACGACATATTCGATCACACAGACACACACACACACACACACACACACACACACACGCGTGGTTGACGGTGACAAGCTCGGTGTTGCGTTTAGTTGCTCATTGTGTTTGTGCTTTCGCAATCTGCTGGTTTCGACATTTCACAGCTATAAGTTTGAGCCGTGGCTGTAAAGGTGCACTGCCCGCACTACTTTTGTACTTCGAAATAGTGTTTTGCAAACCAAAGCTGCGAGTCGGTTGCCTTAGTGAAAACCTGCAATTGTCAAAACGGAACCGCTCAACTGCCAAGATAAGGCAGCATGCAGCACGAGGAAAGTATCCTGACACCGGAAGTGAAGGCTTGAACTCCAAGTGTTTGTATCACGGAGGTACAGTTGCTTTGTTGATTGCTATTAACCTATGTCCTGGCTTGAGTCGTTTTGGTTGCATAGGTATCATGCAGCGCACAATGCCAGCAAGCTATTGAAGCGAGAGGATTTGATCGCAGTGCGATCGCGATGTGGGGCACCAGTGCAAGATTCTAATGTTTCCCCCAGATCAATATTTTAGAGGAGGTTTATCACTTTTGGAGGGGAACGTATTAATAAAACGGTGTTTATTATTCCGAAGAGAGGTACTCACGGGGCAAAGGGAAGTGTAGTAGCACGTAGCTGGCTATTGGGCTTAATTACATCTAGCGTCTCAAGTCTTGCCCTGATTTGCTACACTGGAAAAGAACATGCTGGTGACCTTAAGGCTTGGATTCACAACAATAATTTGTCCAATCCCATGTCGGCAGTTCCCGCACTGCAAAAAGTGCCGACAATAGCCAAGAAGAATCCTGGCAAGGCCTGCGTCAGCACAGAAAGGCCATAAGCAAGTCTTCTGCGTCACCCGCGGAAAAGAGCAAGAGTTCAAGACTCGGGTTTGGGTTGCCCTTTGATTTCGCTGTTCTGTGTTTCTATTTGTTTCATTCACGCGTGTGACACGGCGAAAGCGCCTGAAGCCATCGGAGAGGTGCTGAAGGACTTCAAGCAGCGGGCGCCCATGCGCTTCGCCTCCAGCGGGCTCACGGCGCAGCCCGTGGAGATGTCGCAGCTCATCCAGTGCATGATGAAGGCTCCTCCGGATTTCTCGATCGCGGAATTTTCTTTATCGCCCTTCCGAAAGATCGCGGGTCTTTCGGCCGTGAAGGGCTCGATCGGCCATGGAGGGGTGAACATCATATTCTTCTTGTCTTTTTGTGTTTGTTTTTTTCCCCGGAGGGCTCCCTTGGTGCATCAAAATCTCAGCAGCCGAGGGTCGAATCGCGTTTGCCAGAAACAAAAGGGAGAACTGGCTTTCCCGAGATTTGACGCATTAGACATTGGAACGTCAGAGAAACGTTTGGTTTGTTTGACGATTGAGACGCCGGCTTGCCACCCTCACGTCAGGAAACGGCACTCAACCTCTGGCTGCACGAATTTTCTTGCAGCGAGGACAGCCCAGAAGAGTTTGAGAGGCTGAAGGTAAGTTGGCACGGCTAGACAGAATAGGTGAGCTTTGGAAGCCTTTGAGCACCCCCAGAGCTGCCTATGCGACCGGTCAAAGTTGGGGAAGTCCTCTTTTCTTCCAAACAGAGTTTTGTTTGGATAATTCAAGATCTGCTTTGCTTTGAAACATATGCCTTGCATATTGCTTGATTGGCCTGATTGCTTGGCGGGCTTTGCAGATGCATTGTGCCTGTCATTTCGGTGCGAGGATGTCTTGCGAGTCAAGGCTAAGAATGTTGCGGACCAGCCTCGCACTCAGCCAGTTACGCACACAAGATGCCCACGGCCCAACATCCATCCAGCACCGCAACCAACCTCAAAGCATACTCAATCATTTTTACAAGCCCCACCCTGACGTTACATGAACGGCCAGAACCCAACCTCAAGCAACTGGACTGGGCCAACCTCGGCGACCAACCAACCAACCTTCCGTTGCCGCCCCGCCCCGCCCCCCCCCCCCCCCCCCCCCCCCCCCTGTGTTTGGTTTACTGAACACTTGATCTCCTGCAACATTTGGCTCAAGGCCCCTTTTGTGTAACATTGCATCATTCATGATCGCGTGAAGCAAAAGAACCTTAGCAGGCCGCTTACAGGATTATCCACAAGACAATCCACCAGGGACAATCCATCCTCCAATCATCCACAGTGGCATATTGGATTCTCTCCGGAATAGATCCAGGGACCAAATCAACGACCTCTACTACCGCAGGGCACCAGTTCCCTTCTGGGATAGGCACCTGGAACAGTGGGCCTCTCACCCCCCGCCCCCCGCCCCGCCCCCCCCCCCCGATCGCCGGTGGGCTTTGGTTTAGCTTGTGTTTGAGGCGGGCTCAAGGTTGGCTTAGGTTTGGTGCGGTTAAGGGGGCGCGGTGCCGAAGGGTAGAAAGGGGACCCCCGTGTGCGTTCACCCGCCCCAAGAAGTCAGTGCACGCCTTCGGCTTAAAAATACTGAAAGACGACGCAGGGATATTCCAGACTCATGTGTGACCATTGTGCGTCGGTGGAGCTTAGCCTTTTGGGGTGGTTGTGGAGTTGGACATTGGCAAGACTCAGCTTCGCAGTCTAAGTTGTTTGGAGCACTGACCCAAGCCAGCATTCGCCCAGTGTCAAGTCTCACACCTGGTAAACAGCCCCAAACCCCGTGCGTCCTGCAAAGCCTGAATCACCAAGGCACAAGGCTTAGACGAGCGAGCTCCATGGGCAAACTTGAAAGAAGCTCAAGGTAACCACAAACAAAGATGCGAAAGGGAGGTGCCGGAGCTAGGAAAGAAAGCAAGGGCTTTGAAAGAAAAACAGCCGGGGAGGGGGATCAATTTCGAACAGGTGCAGCTCATTTTCGAACACATGCATCGGGCTGATTTTCAACCACATATTTTTTGGGGGTTGTGGGCATGCGCGCGCGTTCCAGCGGCACGGCACAGAGGCATACGGGCACGCGGTTCACGGGCACATGTCCAAACAAGAGTTTGGCCAAAATTGGGCTCTTTCAATGCAATCCTGAATCCTTCCCTCGGTAACGGGAGTTCCTTGATCGTTATTTTCATCCGGGGGTAGAGCCAGCCAAATGGTTGCGTGCGGGTGTATCTCAAAATAGGTGGTTTTCCTGGCGATTTCCTTGTAAACCAACCTCAAAAAGGGCACCTTCAAAACCAGAGATGCCAGGTGTTTCCTTTTGAGATCCCTTAACGCAAAACGAGACTGGGGGTCCCCCAGCGCCAGTTTAGCCCTCCCCACAAAAGACAAATGCAACGATAGATGACCCCCCCCCCAATTCCATTTCCAGTGGGTTTGGAATTTTTTGAGGCAACTCAAAGCAGAGGCGTGGTTGGGCACACTCCCTGCAAACTTAAACGGAACCATCATTTGTACTCCCGGAAACTTCTTTGGGGCACCC